>JAOTOM010005045.1:0-332500 GCA_034440615.1 Ashinkailepas kermadecensis | reverse complement strand
TTTAAGTCAATGCTGTTGATACAATTGATGACATAGGCACAAGTCTGCAGATTATAGCCCCAATGCTTAGAGAAGGAACTTTTGAACAGAGTGGGAAACTTACTTTCCGGGTTGGGAGTCGGAGTGCATACCGATTTCTTCCGGAGTACATTTTCATGGACATTTTTTATGCATGGAATCTGTTTACCAGTAAATGACCAGAAAACCTAAATCAGTACCTACATAATATGCATAAGTAATATTATTCTCTTTTTTGGTCAAATCAAATGCCAAAACATACGAACAAAGAAGTGAACAATGGATGGCACCGCCCAGCAGTGACCCGTTGTAATCAGCACTGTTTCGTTTCTTATAACTCACAGGAGAAATGCGTTTTCCTTTCACTGTTGGTCTCAGTACAAGGCTAGCCATATGAAAAACAAACAAAAATACTTCACACTTCACCCTCAGCTCAGAGCGCATACCTATCTACGCAGTCAATTTCCCACATAATACGAATGCAACTCTGCTACCGCACACGCCACAGTTGGATGTGATCAAAGCAAAGGATCAGTCAAGGTCTTGTGTTTACTGTTAACTTGTGTGGATGCTGTTAACCATGTGTTCAAAGTTGCTAATGGTTATGATGCAATATACAAAATACCTTGCATTGATTGGTTGACAGACAGATTTCAGACCAGAAAACGCTAACGCAGCCAATTCTGATCGGTGGCCTCCGGGACTCTGGAGACGGCTCTTAAAACTGTCAAAGTTTCCCACTATATGGTGGCAGGAACTTTTTTTTCCCAAATCTTTAGCTGAGGCAAAGTGCCATCTGCTAGAGATTGCTACGTTAAAGAAGGAGTTACGTTAATCCGGCTTATGTGACATCCGGTTATATCAACTAGTCAAGAAAGGAGAGACGCCGTCAAACAAGAAATATGACGTAGAGACGATACACGCATGTTATACAGGTACATATACATACATACAGACACTCATGACAATGGAAGGACATTTGGAGGGTGGGCAGCATCGTAACCTCCGGAGAGGCTCCACTGCCCACCTGCGACCTGAAAAGCGAAGCGGAGGCCCGACGCCCAGGGCGAGTCGTGGGCGTCGGGCCCGACCTTGTGTGTGTAAGTGTATGTTTTAAGTTAAAGCCTGGAAACCCCTAAAAAGGGGAACACCAGGCTGCTTGGAAAACCCGAGGGTAAAAAACCAAGCGCAATTTAAAAGGAAGTCCGTCCGTATTAGCCAAATTGGATCGGATCCTGTCTACCTAGTGTGAGATAACCTATATGTATGTGTTTTGCGACGACGGAGAGGAAGAGATGCGGAGCGGAGTCATACAGCCAGTACGGAGTGTGACGCGTGCCTTATAACTTTTATCAGGCTAGCTTGGAAAAGGAAGATGCGACGGAGGTTTTATATCAGTTCGGAGAGTTGGGTGTCCTGGAGGAAGCGAAAGAGTAAATCAAGTAGTTCCGGGTGGTCATTCCCGAGGAGAGCTTGAAGCGAAAGTTGTGAGTGGATCTTGGCGACATATTGCATGATATAGCGACGGTGAAGAGCATATGCTGGACAGTCAAGTAAGATATGGGTGACAGTAAGGCGTAGGTGACATGTGTTACAAAGTGGAATGCGGTGAGGTCTATGAAAAATATAATTGTGTGTCAAATTGGTGTGTCCCAGGCGGAGTCTGGCGAGTACCACCTCGTCCAGACGGGTGTGCTGGTTGGAGGAGGGCCAGCTGGAGAGTGTGGGCTTAATGGTGTGTAGGTGTGTGGTGTTGTGTGACCAGCAGGCCTGAATATACTTTTTGAACAGATTATTTGTGAGGGATAAAAGATCTCCGGGGGTACTGGGGCTCCGTTGTTGTCGGGGAGGTCGATCGCCGCGCGGGCGAGACCATCAACCCGTTCATTTCCCGGGATGCTCCTATGTCCGGGGACCCAGAGCAGTGTGAGTGGAAGGTGTGCGTGGTTGGCATTGTAGAGGTGTCGGATGGCGTGGAGCGTGGGGTGTGTGGTGTTGTGTATTGAGGCGAGGGCGTCCACGGAGGATCGTGAGTCAGTGCATATTGTAGTAGGGGTAGTAATGCGTTGCGCAATGATGTGTTGTAGGCAAGTGAGTATGGCGACTAGTTCTGCTGTGTATACCGAATGGTGAAGTGTTAATTTGGTTTGACCAGTGTCGTGCCCACCGCACCAGGCGGCTCCCGTACCATTGCTGGTACGTGAGCCGTCCGTGTAGAAGAAGGTGTGTTGTGGGTGGGCCTCTTGATATTCAAAGAATCTAATTTGGACTTCGATGGGGGGTGAACAGGTTTTTGTTTTCCCGAAAGAGATACTCAAGTTTGGGGTGTTTCATGTGCCAAAACGGGATTAGAGGAGGCAATTTGTCGGGGATTACGTTGGGGAATTTGAGTGCGAATGTGAGGACATGGTCTAAATGTATGGCAATATTGTATTTGTTCCTATTATATGTACGTCGAACGGGAGGATTAGAGAGTGCGAGGGTGGTTGTGCTGTGTTGTGGTGCGAAAGTCGTATCTGACTAGTTGAAGTATTCTGCGGTGTTGTAAGCTGGGGAGGTGGGCCTCAGCCCGGAGACTAGTGATGGGCGTGGTGCGGTGTGCTCCGGTGATGAGGCGAATTGCGTTATTCTGTATGCGTTCAAGTGTTGTGATGTGTGAAGGGGATATATTATCGAAGATAAACGCATTGTATTCCAGGATTGAGCGAATCAGAGTAATATACAATGTGTTGAGTGTGGCCCTGTCTGCACCCCAGTCACGACCGGAGATGCAGCGCAGGAGATTTAGACGTTTTGCGCAACGTTGTTTGAGATAAGCAATATGGGGGCCGAAACAAAGACTTTTGTCTAGTACGATGCCAAGATAGGTGAAGGTGGTTTGGTGAGGGATAATTTGGTCGCGGTAACGGAGTGGTGTAAGAGGTGGAATGTACGTGGTGAGCTGGGAGAAAAGCATTGTGACGGATTTGGTGGGGGAGATTTGCAGTCCCCAGAGGGAGCACCATGAATCAATTTGATTCATGGCGCGCTGCATTATATAATTTGCATTGTCTGCCGATGGGTGCGTGCACCATATGACCAAATCATCGGCGTAAATGGAGTATTTTAGACAGGGGGCTATGTGATGAAGGTCAGCGAGTGCATCGTTAATCATGATAAGAAAGAGGGTGGGGGATAGCACGCTGCCTTGTGGGACGCCTTGATCTAATTTTTGTACCGAGAATGGATATTGCCGCAGCGGACGGTGAATGTTCTATTAGCGAGAAAGTTGGTGATCAATTTTGCCATTCTGCCTCTGATGCCAATACGATGTAATTTGATTCGGAGTGCCGAGCTATGTACTTTATTGAATGCGGATTTTAAATCGAGAAAGAGTGCCACGGTTTCATGTTTTTTCATGAAACCGCGCTGAATCGAGTCAACTAATAGAATGAGGTTGTCAGTGGTGCTGTGTCTGGGTCGAAAGCCGCTTTGAAAGGGTGTGAGAATTTCGTTGTTTTCAAGGTGAACTCTGATTCGTCCATTGACCATGCGCTCAAAAAGTTTAGAGGCACAACTAGTGAGAGAGATAGGTCGATAGCTAGAGGGAAGGTCGCGAGGTTTGCGAGGTTTAGCGATAGGAATGATAGTGCTAGTAGACCAGGAGAGGGGAAAGGTGCCGTCAGTCCATAGTTGGTTTAGTGCCGAAAGGAGGTTGTCTTTGCCGGAGTCGGATAAATTTTGGAAGAAGGGGTATGCCAATTGGTCAGGGCCAGCCGCGGTGTTTGTTACTTTGGATAGGGATAAATTTAGTTCATGGAGAGTAAAGGGGCATTATATGGTTCCGTGTTGTCCGAGGTAAAGTTGCAGGTGGCGAGAGTGGTTTGGAGGAAGTCGGTGGTTTGTTGCCAGTATTGCGTATTTGAGGAGATGTCTGCATAATAGGTGGAAAAGTGTTCCGCGACGTCCGAGGGTTCTGTGATGCTGCGTTGATTAATTGTCAGTTGTGGGAATCCGCGGTGTGGGGGTCTGCCATTTGAGAAAGAACGAATTTTGGTCCAAATCTGGCCGATGGGGGTAAAACGGTTGAATGAGTTTGAATAGAGTTGCCAGCTGCATTTTTTGGCGCTAAGGATAATCTGCTGACAACGTTTTTTAGCCTCGCGGGCTTCTAACATGTTTTGGGTGATGAGATTTTTGCGAAATTTTCGCTCAGCCCGCCGCCGCAGAGCGACGGCGCGTTGACACTCGTCGTTCCACCACGGCACGTGATGACGGCCGGGGGAGCGACGAGTGTGGGGGACATGATTTTCTGCCGCGAGTAATATGGTGTCAAGTAAAGCTGATATTGGGGGTGTGAATGAGGAGGGAAGACGGTGTCAATTTCCTGGGATAAAGATGGCCATTTCGCCTTGCGAACATTCCAGCGGGGGAGAAATGAATAATCTCTAGCCTGGGCTGAGCGTTCAAGCATAATATGAATAGGGAAGTGATCGCTAAAGAGGGGGTCGGGTTGTACATGCCAAGAAAAGAGGGGTGAGATGGAGGCCGAGGCCAAAGATAGGTCGATGGCAGATGGACGGAACGGGGCAATGTCGGTGTTGTGTGTGGGTGTTTGGTCATTTAAAAAGACCATGTTGTGGGTGTTGAGGAGTGTTTCGATGTGGTGTCCGCGAGGTGATGTGGTGTGACAGCCCCATGCCTGGTGGTGGGCATTAAAATCTCCCAGCACCAGACAGGGGTGAGGGAGGAGACCGAATAGGTCGGTCACAAAAGATAAGGATAGTGTAGGAGAAGGTGGGAGATAGAGAGAGAGTATAGTAAGCTCTAGTTGTACAATTTTGACAGAAACGGCAATACAATTTAGGTTATTTACAATGGGGATCTGACGATGAAGGAGGGTGTCGGATATAAATAAGGCGACCCGCCGCCGCGGGATGTAGAATTTCTATTGTTGGTGTAGAGGGAATAACCAAAGATATTAAAATTATACGAGTCATTGTCGCGCCATCGGGTCTCCTGAACGGCGGCAATCAATGGTTTATTTCTGATGATATATTCCTTGAATTCTGCCCAATGGGATATGAGGGACCTCGTATTCCATTGGAGCAAGAATTCAGTGGTCGGTGTCTGCATTAGTGTTGTGTTGTGTGGTGATGATCACGCCCTCGCAGGCGTGTGTGGCGGTGAGGGCGTGATGGGGTCATCCGTCTCGTAGGAGGCGGACGACCCTGGTGACGTGGAGAGGGGCTCTGGATCCCCAGTGCGGTCCGGGCTCGGGGAACGGGAGCGAGCACTCGATTCCGGGGACAGATTGGGGAGGCGACGGCCCTGAGGGGGCGGTGTGGAAGACGCCCGAGCCTTGGTCGGAGCAGCCTGTTGGCGGTGGAGGGGCTGAGCGCTAGAGCAACCGGTGACTGGGGTCGCCGCGGTCTGCTGCGCGGCCCGACAGTGGTGGGCGGTGTCTGCCTTGGCGGGGCCCGCGGCAGGGGCAGGGCGCATGGCCGGTTGGGTGACGTCCTGTGGGCGGTGCGGGGACCGGGGGACGGAGGGGCCCGCTAAGGGGGCAGGGCGAGAGGCCGGGGAAGGAGAGGAGGGAAGCGGGTCGCAGTCGGACCGACCCGACCCTCCAGACCTGGGGCGAGAGCCCGCTTCAGCCGGAGTCGGCCACATTGGGGCCAAGTGGGGCCGGGCCCACACCATCGGTGGTGCGGGCGGCGAGGAGCACTGGGAGGTGAGTCGCCGCTGCTGGCGCTCTTTGGCGTCGAGCCACGCAGGGCAGCGTGGGGATGCGGCCGGGTGGGTGCCCAGGCAGGCCGCGCAACGTGGGACCTCGGACGCGCACATATCCGTCGTGTGCCCCTCGGCACATCGCCCACATACCGGCTCCCTGGAGCGACACGCCTTTGCCAGGTGCCCGTACCTTTGGCAGAAGGCACATCGGGCCGGTGGTGGGGTCCAGGGGCGGAGAGGGATGCGCAAGTAGCCCGCCATGACGTGGGTGGGCGGGACTTGCGTGCGGAAGCCCAGTTTCAGGACTGGGCC
Organism: Ashinkailepas kermadecensis; assembly: GCA_034440615.1. Taxonomy (NCBI): domain Eukaryota; kingdom Metazoa; phylum Arthropoda; class Thecostraca; family Neolepadidae; genus Ashinkailepas; species Ashinkailepas kermadecensis. Next base: position 326,458 of record JAOTOM010005045.1, on the reverse strand, counting down.
CGCACGAGGGCGACGACCGAGACGGGTCACGTCGCACACTCCCTGCGACTGCAGCTCGTCCAGGAGCTCCTCCTCGGACAGATCCACCAGCTCCGGGGCGTAAGCGGTGGTATAAACCAGGTTGAGCCTGTCCGCGAGCTCAACCGTGATGTCCTTGCCGAGGAACCGGTTTAGGCTCATGAGGGCACGTGCCTGTGAGGCTTCCCTAACCCGCACCAGCAGGGCACCAGAGCGGAGGACCTTCGCCGAGGAAACTCCGCCTGTCCACCCGTCCAGCTCCCGTGCTACCGTAAACGGGGAGGTTCGGGCCCACGATCCCTCCTTCCTCGTCACCAACACGAATGACTCACCCTCCGAGGTATTCCGAGACGCCGCTCCAGAGCCGGAGAACAGTGTTCTCAGTGCGCATGCGCATCATCTTGCAAGTTGCTGTTGGCGCGTTGTTGTCGGCAATTCTGGTGGTTGAGGTTGATGGAGTGTGTGAAGCTGTGGTCCGGCTGCTGACTGCTACAAAAAGTTATTAGTTTGAGTGGTGACCGTAAGTGGAATAACCAGCGTTTTCTTTTGGGTGTCGTTCTGTGTTTGTTTTTACTGTGTTATATCTTTGTTCCCACATTTGTGTCGGAGTACATGTGAAGCCCATCCTATCCAGTATGAACCCGGAGTGCAAAAATGTTTTCAGAGATAGAATCTCTTAAGAAGTGCCTTAATTCCCACCCTGCTTTTGAATCTCATGGCAGTGGAATTTGAGCAACCACAATTTGAGCAAATAACTCGGCTGGGAACGGGACTGTGTTGTCGAAAAAATTATGGACTTGCGTGTTTGACCTGAAAAGAAAGCTTAATAATTATACAAGATACTACAGCACAGCCACCATGCGACAGCTTACTCTGATACAAGTGGTGCACATTGCTGCATGTGGTTTGTATACTGAGTCACAGACTACTAAGTCAAAATAAATAAATCATGGAATAAATCAAATAACCTAGCCGAGACTAAGATAATGTAGCATAATATATAAAATGTATGCTGGCCGTAACGATCGCACGATGGGTCCGTACTACCGGATGTAACAACAGCACGCACGGTCTGTACCAGCTTACGTACCGAGCGTATGTATGAACCAGGGTGGGAATTAAGGCACTTAAGAGATTTTATCTCTGAAAACATTTTTTGCACTCTGGGTTCATACTGGATAGGATGGGCTTCACATGTACTCTGACACAAATGTAGGAGCAAAGATATCAATGAAAACAAACACAGAACGACACCCAAAAATGCTGGTTATTCCACTTATGGTCACCACTCAAATTAATCACTTTTTGTAGCAGTCAGCATCCGGACCACAGCTTCACACACTCCATCAATCTCAACCACCGGAATTGCCGACAACAACGCGCCAACAGCAATTTGCAAAATGATGCGCATGTGCACTGAGAACACTGTTCTCCGGCTCTGGAGCGGCGTCTCGAATACCTGTGTTCCTGCCACCCAATAGTGGGAAACTTTGACAGTTTTAAGAGATGTCTCCAGAGTCCCGGAGGCCACCGATCAGAATTGGCTGCGTTAGCGCTTTCTGGTCTGAAATCTGTCTATCAACCAATCAATGCAAGGTATTTTGTATATGACGTCATAATCGTTAGCAACTTTGAACACATGGTTAACAGTGTCCACACAAGTTAACAGTAAACACAAGACCTTGACTGATCCTTTGCTTTGATCACATCCAACTGTGGTGTGTGCGGTAGCGGAGTTGCGTTCGTATTACATGGGAAATTAGCTGCGTAGGTAGGTATGCACTCTGAGCTGAGGGTGAAGTGTGAAGTATTTTTGTTTGTTTTTCATATCGCTAGCCTTGTACTGAGACCAACAGTGAAAGGAAAACGCATTTCTCCTGTGAGTTATAAGAAACGAAACAGTGCTGATTATTACGGGTCACTGCCGGGCGGTGCCATCCATTGTTCACTTCTTTGTTCGTATGTTTTGGCATTTGATTTGACCAAAAATGGGAATGATATTACTTATGCATATTATGTAGGTACTGATTTAGGTTTTTCCGGTCGGTTACTGGTAAACAGATTCCATGCATAACAAAAGAATATCCATGAAAATGTACTCCGGAAGAAATCGGTATGCACTCCGACTCCCAACCCGGAAAGGAAGTTTCCCACTCTGGTACGAACTGTCTACCTACCGTTCGGCAGTGGACCATGCATACTTTCTCTACATATGGGCGGTGCCGGCTGGGGCGGAGTGGAGGCCGATTGTGACCTCATTTGACCCTGTAGACATTGGCCTGGGGTCATGAAATGTATACTGCAGCAAGTTCACTACAGCTGTAATTCCTCCAAATTTTGTGCATCTACGATGACAATTCCAAATGGTCCAATTGGGCATTCATTGCATGAGTGGGCTTTAATTAAGTATTTCCCTCTTTACTTTCATGGGCAAATATTATTACATCAAGCAACTCATATGATAGTGTAAAGTAATCTAAAGTGCAACATTAACCAACGGCCCTGACCGCTAACGATTGTGATCGGGTTAAAAAAGAGACGGCACCGAGATTCGAACCCACCACCACCCGTACGGAAAGCAGATGCCTTAACCAACTACGCCAATCGTTGACATGGCGTGGGCAGCATACGTTATGTAAAGCATGCTGACTGAGGAGATGTTTATTTCCTCGACGATCTCCGAATGAAGTGTCGCATGTTCTTTACACACCACCTAATATAATCTAACCTAACCTAACTGGAACACCAGAATCTTCTGAAGCAAATTTTCCGGCCATGATGTCATCAAATATATGCGACATTGTATATATCTCCATAGGCAACTTTAGTCAGTAACAATACTAAACTTCCGAAGTTTAGTAAATTTCCTACTAAACAAACTTTCCCTCTTAGTAATTGTACATACTCAATTCTTGAGGACGTGTTGGACTCAATAGGCCTTGGTATTGGACATTGACAGCACTGCCCTTAATGATTACAGCATCTCAAGGAACTTTCTGCATTGGATGTGTCGGTTTGGAGTATGAATTCTCAGAAATAAATGTCAAATTAAGGCAGAAACATAAGGTCTTCAATGTCAAAGAGTGTTAAATTGAGTGCATTAAGTGTTGAATTTCTTCTTTATCACCTCTGACACACCGGTACGATACTTATACATGATGTGCTATATTTGTAGGGTGTAGATTTTGATTGTGTATTTCTAAGCAATCGGAAAAGTAATCATTTGTGGAGAAAATAAGTGGTCGCATGGTCATTTTTGTGTTAAAACACCCTGTATGCAAACTAAAAATTCCAAAGAATCAAAATTTACCTTGATCTCCAATTATACCAAAAATGTAGCATGATTTATCCTGGCCTAGAATAACCAGTATTCTTTTACATTTATACTGCACATTCAGTTACATACCTCGTGTTGGTTGGTTGGTTATTGGTTTTACGACACATCGACTGTTGAGTCATGCGGCGTCGCCAATATCTCACGCTGATTGGTCGCGGGCGAAGAGTAGCGACAGGTGAGACTCAAACACACAACCATTCGATTGTGAGACGAATATCTTACCCCTAGACCACTCGTCCCCACACATATCTAGTGTAAACAATGCTATGGCAGAAAGTAAAAGAATATTGCCTTTTCATCATTTCTTTGCTTTTATACCTCACACTGCTATTAATGATTCACAGCATTCTGATGCCCTGTTCCTGGCTGATACACATTATGTTTCTACTTTAAGATCATTTGAAACTAACACACCTAAATCTTCTCCCTCTTCAATATCATCCAATCTATCTCCCATTGTATATCTGAAAGTCTTACATCCAGACCCAAGATGCATAATCCCACAGGTTTCATAGCTGAAAGACATCCACGATTGATCAGCCCACTTGTTTAGGTCCTCAAAGTCTAGTTGAATATTACTAGATTGCTCACTACTGTTAGCCACTCCTACCAATTTGATGTCATCAGCAAATTTGAACACCCTATTCCTCAGTCCTACCTCAATGTTATTCACACAGATGATAAAGATAGGTGACCCTAGAACAGAGCTCTGTGGCACTCCACTCAGACCATCCTTCAGTTCATGTTTACATCTATTTAACACTACCCTTCTAACACCCATATTCATTTAACACTATCCATTTAACACCCATGTGAACTTTATCAAAAGTTTTGCTAAAGTCCAGGTACAATACGTCCATCCTGCTTTGCTTATCTACTTTAGTTATATACTCAATAAACCACAATAGGTTAGTTACACAAGATCTTTGAGATCAAACTCCATGTCGGGTATCCCTTAGAAGGTCATGCCTATCTAAGTGAGTCTGTATATTCTGTTTGACAAGTTTGTCTAGTACTTGGAAAACTATTGAGGTAAAACTGACTGGCCTGTAGTTTCCCACACACTTCATACTTCCCTTTTTGAAAATCGGTACTACATTTGCATTTCACCACTCATCCAGTACTTAAGAACACTGTATAGAATGCCTGAAAATGATACCTAGAGGAACTGCCAATGCTTTGCACACTACTAAGATCCTAGCATATATAGCATCTGGTCAAGAAGCTTTATTATGTTTTATATTCTGGAACTGTTTTTTTCTACAGCTTCTGTTGTTATTGTAAGATCCTCCAACCTATCACCTATTATGGCATATCTTTCAGTTGCTTCCAATGTACCAGTGTTCTCTTTAGTAAAGACTGGTGAGAATTGCTTACTTAGGGACTCCACTATATCACAATAGTGGAGTCCCTATATCCAGAATAGTAGAGGTGTGTTAGGGTATCTCTTTATAGATGCCCTAACACACCAAGCTTTATTTATAGCTATTCTATATGATTCTAGATTTGCCTCAGAGTAAACACCTTTTAGTTTCTTAAATGCCTGCTTGTTTGACTCCAGTAAATGTTTTACTTCCTTGGTCAGTCATGAAGAGTGATTAATCTTGTTAATCTAATTTGCCTATTGGGAATGAACATATCCTGACCTTGGAACAGTTTGTATTTTACTGTTCTCCACATTTAATTGGCATGTAAGCCCCTCAATAACTCCTCCCAGTTAATTTCATTAATGTAGTTCCTGAACTCATTGTGTAACTCCCTTAGGAAACTTTAGAATCAATGCTTTATTAACTCCTACACTTCCAACATATAAGGGAAAGTATATATTGTTGTGATCACTATTACCAAGTGTCTCTCCTATGCTTACATTCTGTACACATTTTCCTCATTTGTAAGCACCAGATCTAACATTTCACTTCCTCTTGTAGGTTCATGTGCCATTTGAATTTGTTCTCAAAACAACCAATGGAACTGCTTCTTGACTTGCTTAAACCTCTAGTTTTGCCTCCCATCCCTGCTATGTTGAAGTCCCCCAACAATACAGTTCTCCCATGCACTCCTTATCTCTTCCTGCATCAACCTGTCAATGTTTTAATTCTGGTCTGGTGGTCCAAATCATAAATCCTGTTCCATTTTTCAGGGTGACCACAAAGAATAACCACAAAGATTCTGCTCCTTCACTATGTACCCTATCCTCTACCGAATTACATTTCATTACTTGCCTGACATACAAGAGTATCCCACCTCCTATCATTCCCTTCCTTTGATGAGCATGCATTATGTAGCCAGTCAATTTAAATTCTTGCAAGTTATCTCCAAAATTATTTCATTAACTCATGGCTCAGTAGTGCATACCGCATTTCTAGCTTTTCAGACAACATATATGTGTGCAGTTCCCCAATTTTGTTCCAACACCTCTGACATTTACATAAAAAACGTGACAAGGTATTCCTTTCCTTACTTGCAATATTCTCTTTTATCAGCAATATCCCCCCATGTCCTGCCTAGTTTCCCTGTTTCACACTTAGAGCCTCCTCATACCTATTGCTGAGCGATCCCACTCCTCTCTTGCTCAGATGTAGCCCATATAATGCAAACATTTCAGCCCTCCCAAAAAATCCCCCCACAGCTCCAAGAACTTCAGCCCAAGCTCCTCACAAACCTTAGCAACTCTGCCATTTAGTCCAATGGCCCTAGAATACCATTCTACACTTGCACTTACCATAGGAAGTATGGATGCTACCACTCCTCTTTTCCTACTTCCTGCTAAACTACCTATCAAATCCAGGTACTCTTTTATTGTTTCCTCAGTATTGTGTCTTCCTACATCATTCACACCAACATGTACAATCATTGTTGCACTATCTCCACTTCCCTTCATTACTCCCTCTAACATCCTTTACTAGTGCACCTGGGAAGCAAACCTGAGTCCTACTACTTGCATTCCTACTGCAAAATGCACAGTCTGTGTATCTAACTCTAGATTCCCCTGTGGCTAAAACCTCCCCCCCCCCCTCTCTGGGGACGAGTGGTCTAGTGGTAAGATGCTCGTCTCACAATCGAAAGGTTGTGGGTTCGAGTCTCACCTGTCGCTACTCTTCGCACGCGACCAATCGGCGTGAGAGATTGGCGACGCTACATGACTCAACGGTCGATGTGTCGTAAAACCAATAACCAACCAACCAACCCCCCTCTCTCTCGCTTTCTCTCTCTCTTCATCACTCACACCTCCATCCCAAACAGCACTTCTCTCCCCTTCTTGCAATACTGTAAACCTATTCGCCATTTCAAAGCCTGTGCCTACTTTCCTTGGAGCTTTTCTAGTAATGGGGACGAGTAGTCTAGGGGTAAGTTGCCCGTCTCACAATCGAAAGATTGTGGGTTCGAGTCTCACCTGTCGCTACTCTTCGCCCGCGGCCAATCGGCGTGAGAGATTGGCGACGCTACATGACTCAATGGTTGATGTGTCGTAGAAAACGATAACCTATTCTAATACTCTTATGTCTAGTTACTGTCCACTCTCCACCTTCCTGGGTCTCACTTCCACCATCCCTACTGCTCCCCGAATCCTGCACCTGGCTAACTCTTAAGACCCTCCTTACCTATGATGGGCCCTGTCAGAATTATGGCACTCCTTTCGACATTTTTGTATCGTGGAACATTCTTCCTCTATTGTAGAAACCTTTCCCTATGCAACATTTGCTGACTGTATCAGCTCGTCTAGCAACTGTCCGTCCAATTTTCCTGTTGGGTCTCTTACTATGCTATGCTTTCTTTCTTGTATGCTCAGAGACAAGTGGCCCCCATGTTTTCCCGGTACTTGCACTTGCATTTGACTCCAATAATATTTCGGTGCTATTCCTGACACGTCATCATGTTAACAGTGCCTGGCTGGGGGAAGCTCAAGGGACCACCACTCAGTTTTTCGAGACATCGGTCGAATGAGTGGACGAAGAGAATGACACTCCTTCAATGCCTCCTTATGCATCAATTTTGAAGGGGACGAGTGGTCTGGGGGTAAGATGCTCGTCTCGCAATCGAAAGATTGTGGGTTCGAGTCTCACCTGTCGCTACTCTTCGCCCGCGACCAATTGGCGACGCTATATGACTGAACGGTCGACGTGACGTAAAACCAATAACCAACCAGCATCAGTTTTGAATACCCTGTGCAAATTCCAGGTCACGGACCTGGGACAGGTCGTATAGAGTAATGTAACAAAATCGTCAGTGCCGCCATACGGTGTAGTTGCAGCATATTAATACCAAGCTCAATTTGAGCTTTTCTTTCACAAACACAAACAACTCGCACACAATACATTTTCATGTGAAAAATGATAAAGGCCATGTAAAACCTATTTTCTTCTAAGGCATGTACTAAAGGTGATGGGCATCAGGTCAGGTCAAGTATCAGATATATTCTACACCATGCCTTCTTGTACATAATGTTGCTGTTAATCATGAAGTCTTGTCTAAATTTGGCTTCATAGCCATATATGTTGTGCGATGTGATAATGGGTGGCCAACCAATGACATGGGACGACCTGGCCTCGTGTGACCTGCATCTTACTTCACCTGATTTGTCCTTTTTGTTGACTTACTTTCCAAGTTTTCCTCCCTTACTTGAAGCTTAAGTGCTCCTTTATAGATTCATACATTGTCCCATGGTGACCTAAATTCGGACCACAAGGTCAGATGCTGGACAGTTTATACAGATCCTTCAGTATCATCAGTTCATCTTGAGAACAAAATTTTGAATGAAAAAAAATATGTACAGGGGTTACTCAAAGATGGAATTACTTGACCTGATCATGTGGTATGCCCTGACTTTACCTCAGGATTTATGGATGTAAAACGGAGCACGCATTTTGCTTGACTAGTTCTGTTGAAAGGACCAGGACATACATATTTATATTCTCCAGACCATTCTAGAAGATAAAGGTCATGTCACTGGGTTGGCATGTTATGCATAATTAAGGTGTGATGTGAGCTCTATGCTATATTGACATACCGATGACGTTTTTCCTGTATCCAACATGCATAGCTTGTAAGCTGATTTCCAAGTCTCATTCTGACCCTGCCGAACAGGGTGATCCTTAAAAACTTATTTTCAGAATGTGATGCCCCCAGATGTGTTCCTTTGTGTCCAAAACCCCTAGAAAAAATATGGTTGCACATTATTCTTGAAGTTTCACTACTTGCTATATTTTACAGGTCTTTGTCAGTACAACAGTATTGTCAAAGTTTAAAGTGACAATTACTGATACAGTTTTATCTGATACATTACAGTTTTATCCATTTGATTTTGTTGCTGCCAAAGCTGAAGGTGTTTTTCTCCAAATATAATTGAGTAATAAACAAACTATTTTGATATGCCAGATATATCATGCACCTGGTCATCATGCACAATTATTGTCAGAATTTGAGGAATGTCTAATGACAATAAACCATCTGAACATGCCTGCATACATCATTGGAGACCTAAACATTGGCCTATTCTCAATTCCAAATGACCACTTTGCTGACTCATTTTTCATGTCTATGTGCTCTCATGGTTTTCTTCCTCTAATATGAAAGGTGACTCGTGTATGTGATACACCATGCACATTAATTGACAATATTTTCTGTAAAAGTTTTCTTCCTCTAATATGAAAGGTGACTCTTGTATGTGATACACCATGCACATTAATTGGCAATATTTTCTGTAATGATGTATCAAAATTAAAACAGACTGGCATCATTAAATCTGATTTCTCTGATCACTTCTCTATTTTTACAACATCAGAATTTACAGTTCAAAAACCAATAATTGCAAAAAGAACAAGAACTACCTTTGACTTTCATAGAATTGACAGTCTGAGAAATCATCTAACAAATGAACTTGAAGGCATTTTTGATGAAAATGATCCTGAAAAAGCATGTAACAGTTTAATTAATGCATGTAAAAGTGGGATTGATACACTTACATATACTCAAGTCTTTTCAAGAAAAAACAGCCTCCATAAAACCATGGATTTCACCTGCAATATTATACTCCAATCAACTAAAAACAAATAATATTTAATCAAACACTTACACATCGAACTGCAGAAAGCAAGAAAAAATATAACAGGTACAGAAACACACTGATTACAATAATTAGAAAGGCAAAAATACTTCATTATGAGGTGGAATTCGACAAACATCAAAATAATCCAAAAGAGACATGTAAAATGCAACGAGATACTGAGGCAATCTCCTTCCAAACGTAATATCCCTGAAAAGAATGAATTCAGATACAGACATCAATCTAGAAAATAATGCAGCTATAGCTGAAGGTTTCAATACATGTTTCACAGAAATTGCCCCAAAATTGAGAGAACAAATTCCTCAAAGCAACACCAATGCTTTAAAATATATGCATACCTACCCAGATATATCAATGGCGCTATTAGCAGTAACATAAAACAATTTAGATACAGTTGTTGCTTCTTTAAGGAGTGTTGGGTCAGGAATTGATGGAATAAATTATAGGATATTTAAGCAATCATATAGATCCATATTACCACACCTAACCCATGTCATCAACTTATGCCTGAGTAGTGGGATCTTCCCAAAGTCATTGAAAATTGCGGTTGTAAAGCCCATCTACAAAAAAGGTGACCCAGCAACATTTAGTAACTACAGACCAATTAGTATTCTTCCATATATGTCAAAAATATTAGAAAAGATAATCTACAACCAACTTCTTGAAAATTTCACCCTACACAACGTATTTTCTGATAAGCAATTTGGTTTAAGAAAAGGAAGGTCCACAGATATGCCTCTTCCCTTAATACAGAGCCTGATCACTAAAGGATTTGAAAACAATGAATATGTTGTTGGAATTTACCTTGATTTGAGAAAGGCGTTTGATACTGTTGACAAGGAAATATTATGTGCAAAAATGGAAAAATATGGTGTGAAGGGAAGTGCAATCAAAATGATAGTCATATTTATCAGAAAGAACACAAGCTACCACAATAAATAACAGTACCTCTGCTTTGATAAAAATTGAAATGGGTGTCCCACAAGAATCAATTTTAGGCCCCTTACTCTTTATAATATATGTAAATGATTTTGTAAATTTGCATGTGGAATGTGAGACATTTCTATATGCTGATGACACATCCATTTTTTTAAAAGCACTGACTGTACAGAGCTTCATAACAAGATCACAAATTCCTTGCCAAAAATTTCACAATTGCTGCATTCAAATCTTTTGTCCTTAAATGAATCCAATACTGTATACCAACTATATAATAATCATAAAGCAGATATTGATATCAATATTGAATTTAATGGAATTGCTGTTTTGCATACAAATCCAGTAACATATCTTGGTGTATACATAGATGGAAATTTGAAATTTGCATCCCATATCAGCAGTGTCTCAAACATAATAAGTCACAACATAGGAATGATATCAAAAATAAAATATCTTCTAGGCAAAAATCACCTAAAATTGTATAATGCATTAATTCTCCCATATATCAACTATTGCTGCTTTATCTGGAGTACAAACTATGCTAATCAGACACAGAAATTATCCTTACTTCAGAAAAGAATGATGCATATTATTGAAGGTGTATTTCCCCCTCAGAGTGCAAATCCTATCTTTGAGAAGTACAAAATATTAATAGTCCAAGATATAGCAAAACTTCCAATGTTGCTTATTATGCACAAAATAATTTATAATCAGCTACCTCATTCTATTAGACCCCTTTTCACAGAATCGTTTAATACCCCATACTCTACAAGATTACAAAACCACTTCCAACACAGCTATTCAAACAAAAATTATCGTCTCTTCACCATTGAATGTTTTGGACCCAAGCTTTGGAATACTATCATAACTAAACATTTTCTGCATACAGAGATACGAAATTATATGATTGTTCAAAAACATCACATTAAGACATACTTCTTGAGCAGATATTAACTGACTTGAGCATACACCTGTTGGATACTAAGTGAATGCACATGCATATGTATGTGTGTTTGTGTGTGTGCATGTCCTTGGCTGTATGTGTGTGCATGTGTGTGTGTGTGTCTGTGTTGTGTGTGTGCTTAACTATATATACAAGTTGAAAACAGCCAACCATAGTTCCTCCCACACTCCACCCAGCAACAAGCCTATGCTTAGCTGGATGGAGTTGTGGGAGGAGCCAAAGTAAGCAAAATGAATTTGAAATGAGGAGTGCTCACTATCATCTGTCCACTAACCACCTACTAACAATATAGTTTAGATCTTAACTTCTTGTTGGGATGGATCTAGGTCCAGTCATATGCCACCTTTGGGTATGACTACTTACAGCATTCTCTATTATTAGTTTTATTGCTCTAATTCCCGGTGCTTTGTATGCTTATTTAATTGTTTTCCATCTCTTAGCTGGGAGTGCCGCGACTTTACTGTTTATTTTATGGTGTTAACGTAAGGTGTTTGCAGTCGTTGGGTAAGAGGTAGGGGCGCTCCTGGTCACCTGATCTTGGGTGGCGGACCTTAAAAAAGCAGTTAGCAGTGTGTATATTGCATAATACTATAAGTGACAGCTGACATGGCTAGTCGAAGTAGGCATAACATTTACCTAGACAACACTAAAGAAGATATGAAATGGTCCAAGCTGCCATCAAATGGCGAAGTCCTCTGCAACTTCCTTCACTATCATCAGGAGGAGAAGTTCACTATTCATAGTAGTGCTCGTGCCATAGTTGGTCGGGTGGTAAAGTTTTTTTTTCAAGAGCCCGCATCCCCATGGTTTGAAAAGACCACTCCTGTGCTAAGGTAGAGAAACTGTATTCTGAATACCAGCAACTGACGAAGGGCAAAAGTCGGCGATCGACACCCCACATTGAAAGAAAGAGGCTTTCAAGCACACCTTAAAGTACTTATTTGATGTAGCCACTGTAGATGCCTTATATACTATCCTTATTCAGGAGGACAAAGATTTCCTACTTGTCGAACGATAATCATGCCGCAGAGGAAATATGGGTCCAATGTATGTCTCCCTGACTGCCAGAGAAAGCCACTCCTCCAAGCGAAGGAGGATACAAGAGAAGAGGATGCTATGTTTTCAACAAGCGGCCTCAACCTCTTTCGAAGGCGAACAGGTGGAGGCGTCAAGTACTTGAAGTAGCGATGGTCCAGATGTGTCCGCTGAAGAAGGCGACAGTGTTGTGGGAGTAACTGTAGATGCGGAAGCCACTCCTGGTCCCTCCAGACGCCGAAGGGCGACAAAGAACAGTGTATCTCCGTCCCTTGCAGCGGTTCTTGATAGGACAAAAGTGGAAGACCGAAGGACAATGTGCATGCTGTCAGAAAGTGCTCGCTCTCTCGGCAGAATGTTGCCGAGCTCAACATCAATTGATCCTCCATCCGGCGCCAACGACAGCTGCATAGCGAACAGTTTGCCTCCTGCTTGACAGCAGAGTTTACTGCTGAAGTGTCACTGATGGTAGGCTTATGAAGGATCTGAGGCCTCAAGAAAATGCTGATGGACTCCCCATCCTCGTGTCGGGCAGCGGAGTCAGCCAGCTCCTTCAGTTTGCCGAGATCCCGAATGGCATTTGATACGACAGCCTCCAACACAGGCCATACTAATGGTGCATGTATCATTATAGAGCAAAAGCAAGTAGCAAGTCCGTCCTCGTTGCTACTGTGTATGCGAAGTACTGTATCGAGGCACCCCTTCCCGAATCTGTTCCTCGAAATGACTTGGACCTTCTCAAGGCACTCCATGCCTGTGAGATTATTTATGAAGCGATTTCTAAAGCCAGTGTGGCAAATTTCCGTTCCCACCAATGTCATCTTTCGGAAGAGCTAGTGACCCTCAACTTTGTTGATCCGTTGTGGCATCTACCACCAAGAGTTCGATCGCAAATGCCCTAAACGAGCAACCTTTAACTGAAGGCCCTCCCAAAGGAGTGACAGTCACAGCTGAAGCTATCCAGGGACACAATTTGGAACACTTTGTGACCAAAGGAACACTAGGCTTATTCGAGAAGATGAATCTCCCGAAGGGATACCTGTCTGCACCCCTGGAGTCCTGTAACTCACGAGAGGACTTCCTGGAGGCATTCAATATTGCACAAGGCATCAGTCGCCAACGACAATGCAGAGCGACGTTCAAGAGTACAACAGACTACCCACCTGGTACGAGGTCCAACTCCAGTGCTTCCACCAAGTTGTCACAGCATATCGTCAACAGCTTCTGGATATGCAAAAATCTACGCTGGTCGGACAACATTAAGTGGAGTGGCGTCCATGACACTAGCGCCAAATCCTATGAGTGGCTAATACTCCCATTGTGACGGGGATTGGAATGCCAGCATATATTGCATGACGACGATGACCAAAACCCTTCAAAATGACCAGTAGCCTGTGTTATAGGAGTATGGTTAATTGTATATAGGCATGAAACCTCGAAGTTGTTGTGCAACCCCTAAATATTTATTGATCCATAAAATATTTTACACATCCATTTGAACCTCAAAGGAATACATTTGAAGGGTGGGAGGCGGAAAGTTACAGAGAAAATATTCACCCATATAGCTAAGGATCACCCTACTGCCGGACCTGCCTGGTCTTGACCTTTTTCGTTATCATCAAGGTATATTCATCTATGTTAGATCGCAATCAGCAATGGCAAAGGGTAACGAACACTTTCTTTCTTACCCTTTACATGGATTTAAGTCCAGATCTGCATGTTGACCTAACATGAACACGGTGACCCCATTATTGAAAAATCGAAATGTAAAGTATGCGTCTGTCTATCCACGAATAGCGCCTTCTAAGGGTGGTTTGCATGCTATCCCAGCTTATGTACGTCGGAACTTAGTGGGAGAGACAGGGAGGTTTTGATAACCTCCTCCCCTCGGCCCGGCGAATGTGGATTTGCCTGCCGGCTCGGCGGGATTAAGCGCAAGTTTCAATCCAGGATCATGCACCGAATGTTACGAAATACAACACTGTGTTTCTCATTCCAGAGACAAAGAAAATCGTGCTCTCCGATTCCGTAGCAAAGTTGCGCCCTACAGGTCCATAGTTCCATAATTGTAATCCAGTCCAGACCAAGAACTGGAACGAAGCAATTACAGCTTGAAACACACCCTGTACGGGTTTGTATGTTTATATGAAAGTTTACTGATATTTTGTGTTGTGAGCATGCGTCAAAATGCTCATGAAGTATATTTCGCGGGTGACTCGACTGTGTTTTTCATCCCTTTCGGTATCGGTTCCCTGTGTGAAAACAATAATTCCAACCTGGGGTATCTCTCCCCTGCTCGAATAGTCCCAGTTCCTAAGCCAACGCAGTCGATGCGCCCTAAAGCACAAATCCACCACCACCACCACCCAGTTCCTAAGGGCTGAGTGTGTTGAATTCCGACTCTGTCTCGGCTGCTTCGCGCCTCGTTTAGCATTGGGTTTGTCTTCAAAGCGTGCTTTCTTCATTTCAGTCCGAAGTTAACGGATATGCAGGAGAGCGGTGTCCCATTTAAGGTGCGCTGTTTCGCGGAATTAATGCAGCTAGTCATTGAACCGATGTACTGTGGTGAAGACGTGCCTGCATCACTTGTCGGCGTAATGTGCTGCCACTTTGTTCCGTAACACGTTTCCATGCTACAGGACGCATGTGCTCGTTATCTTACGATGCTATTGAGCGCTGCCTCCCTTTCTGATTTCAGTCACCACCACACTGTCCTGTGGCTGTGTGTGACGTCACAGCACCGTCAGCGCGGCCAGCTAACCTGCGGCAACACATCAGGTGTGACGTCAGCGTACGCACCACAGCAGTACTCCATCGGCAACACATCAGGTGTGAGTTAGCGTGACGGCTGACCCACAATACTCCGCGCCCCCCCCTAACACAGCCAGACAACACTCGGCAACACATCCTACCCTCTAACACAGCCAGCTAACCTGCGGCAACACATCCGGTGTGACCGTCAGCGTGACGGCTGACCTACAGCAGTACTCGGCAGCTCCTCTAACACAGCCAGCTAACCTGCGGCAACACATCAGGTGTGACCGCAGTGACAGCTCCTCTAACACAGCCAGCTAACCTGCGGCAACACATCCGGTGTGAGCGTTAGCGTGACGGCTGACCTACAGCAGTACTCGGCAGCTCCTCTAACACAGCCAGCTAACCTGCGGCAACACATCAGGTGTGACCGTCAGCGTGACGGCTGACCTACAGCAGTACTCGGCAGCTCTAACACAGCCATCTCACAGCATGGAAGACAGAAATGCGTCAGGGAAGTGGCCGAATCGTTGCGACTTGTGTGGCAGAGAGTTTCGCTATCCCAGCGGGCTCATTGCTCACGTCCGAACTCACAGCGTCAGTAAGTTACACAGTCGTGATATATGTGGGAAGTCGTTTCGTCGGAAGAGTCATCTTAACGTCCACTACAATCGTCATTCGAGCAACGGGCCATACAAGTGTGAACAGTGTGGCAAATCGTTTGCTCAGAAGGGCAACCTTAAGCATCACGCTGTAGTCCATTCTGGAGAGAAGCCGTTCAGCTGTGACGTCTGTGGCAAGCAGTTCAGTCGACAAGACTATCTCACTTGCCACTACAGACTCCATTCCGGCGAGAGGCCATACGACTGTGAGCAGTGTGGTAAATCGTTTGCTCGTCAGTCCGACGTGAAGCGTCACGCTGTAGTCCACTCTGGGCTGAAGCCGTTCAGGTGTGACGTTTGTGACAAGTCGTTCAGTCAACAAAACAGTCTTAATGTCCACTACCGACTCCATTCCGACGAGAGACCATGCAAGTGTGAGCAGTGTGGTAAATGGTTTGTTCAGCGGGGCGACCTGAGGGCTCACGCTGCAGTTCACTCTGGAGAGAAGCCATTCAGCTGTGACATTTGTGGCAAGGCTTACAGTCATCAGGGCACTCTTAATATCCATTATCGTGTCCACTCCGGCGAGAGGCCATACAAGTGTGATCAGTGTGGTAAATCGTTTGTTCAGCGGAGCGCCCTGAAGACTCACGCTGTAGTTCACTCTGGACAGAAGCCGTTCAGATGTGACATTTGTGGGAAGGCGTTCGGTCGACAGGGTACTCTTAATATCCATTATCGTGTCCACTCCGGCGAGAGGCCATACAAATGCGGGCGGTGCGGTAAATCGTTTGTCTATAATTCCCATATGAGTAAGCATTACCGGATTCATTCCGGAGAGATGCCGTAGAGGTGTGATCAGTACGACAATTTGTTGTTTAACCATTTCCAGCTGACCGCAGTGCATGCTTCATTCTGGCGGAAGGGCGGGGGCCGCGGTAGCTCAGTTGGTAGAGCGTCGGACTCTTGATCGAAGGATCGTGGGTTCGAATCTCACAACCGACATAATTTCCCGAGTACACCCGCGACCAATCGGAGTGAGAGGTTGGCGACGCTATGTAGCCTAGCAGTTGAATGCATCGTAAAAGAACCCAATGTTCGTCTTCTTCTGGCGGAAGGACGCACAGTTACGTGGGGTGTGGGAGGATGTTCCGTTGCCCGAGCATCTTGTGACGTCATGACCAGTACTGGGTAATACATTCATGATCTTCGCTGCAATGTGTCAAAGTCCATATGTTGTTAGGATGTCGGGGATCGTGGTTTTCGTAGGAACGTAGTGTTGGGGTGATGTAAGTTGGAAAAATATTTAAACACAACATAATTCGAACAATTTGGCACCTGGAGCACTGCGATCCTATACATAATCCACGCATTTCAACCTTTACTCTTGGGTGACATATTGTGACCTTCGTCAGTAGATGCGAGTACTGAAAGTGGAACTATCGCAAGTGTAGTCGTCGTAAAGTTGTGGTATTCACCTCATTTGTGGGTGAATGATGGTGAGTTGATGTTCAATGCCTGTTGTTCAATGTGGCACATATATGCAGTAGAAAACAGAACACCAAGCATCGAATACCAGGCCACACCCATGGGTTTAGCTGTGCATGTGTTTCGGAGTGCACTTCTCCCCCCCCCCCCCTCCAGTGTTGGGCTTCCCTTCCGAATAGTTTCAACTTTGAGTATGTGGTACCCCCCCCCATACTGAATCCATTGGGTTTCGCCCATTGCCTTCACGTATTTAGTGCCATCGGGGCCGGATTAAAAAGCTACCAAAAAACCCTGATCTAACCACGATTGACCCCTAAATGATTGATCTATCCTGTTTTTTTTAAATATTTTTTTTCTTTGTCCAGCTTTGAACCCCGATAGAATCAGGTTTTTGGGTAAAGTAAAACGGGGAACGGGGTTAGATGCATTGTTGTATTGCGCTCCTGGGCTATGAGTTTGGTAGTTTTAGTTTTGTTTTATCGTTGATCTACCTTCGACTTCAACTTTCGGCGATACGGGGTGAGACCACCCCCCGAATCGCCCACTACCCACGCCGAATCGCCCGCCACCCGCTGGCGGATCCAGGGGGGTGGGCAATTCCAGCCATGCCCCCCCCCCCCCCCAAGAGCTTCAAAGGGAGGCCATAGTGTCTTTTGGCCCCCTCCCCAAACCAACAAAAGTAAACCAAATTAAAATGCAGTAACCTTCGCTGAGGTTAAAAAATAGAGTTCCGGTGAAATAATCTCCAAATGTAAAGGTATTTTGTTATAATTGTTTGGAAGCACAATATGGTAGCATAGTAGATTCTGATACATCGAGGGTTCTATGCTGTTGAAGTTCTGCTTATAGCAAGAGATGACGAAATCAGCAGTTTCAATATTCCTTCGTCAGATAGATTCATGAAGTTTGTTTAGCCAGTAACGGGCAAGCGGACCCAGTGAGCCAGATTTCGAAAGCGGAATTTGAACAGGATGTTTTGTGCGAGTGACCAGTTGAGCCCAGTTGAGCCCAGTTGAGCAGCATGTTTCGTATGTTGGTGTTGGGGAAAGGCCATATAGCCATATATGTGTTGGGGTTGCTAAGATGAAGAGACAGGCTACATTGACTGATTTTTTCAAGAAGAATAGCAAGAGGAGGTATGTATTTATATCCTGAATAAGAGATAACTGGTGTGTTTGCATGTAGGGGAGATTCGGGTGGTAGGACCGGGCTATCAAAGTTTAAGGGCATTATTGCAGTTTAAGGTATCTACGAGACAAGTTTTACACATACCCTCATGCACTGGCGGATCCAGGGAGGGGCCATTCCGGCCATGCCCCCCCCCCGAAGCGCTTAAAAGGGGGGCCATAGTGTCTTTTGACCCCCCGAAACCAACAGAAGTCAACTAAATTAAAATGCAGTAACATTTGCCGAGGTTAAAAAATAGCGTCTGGATGAAAGAATCTCCAATTTTTAAGATTTTTTTTTTGAATATGTAATTGTTTGGAAGCCAGTATAGTAGCATAGTAGATTCTGACACACATCGAGGGTTCCATGCTGATCAAGTTCTGCTTACAGCAAGAGTTGACAAAATCGGATCCGCCAGTGTCCACGTGCACGAACGTTGACGTGGTACAAGACGTTGAACGCGAACATGAACGTGTTGGTAAACAAGAACAAAAACCCGGTAACATAGAAACGGTGGAGGTACGCTGGGGCCCCTGTACAGGAAATTATGTTGTCAATTATTATTTTACTTGTCATTTTATTTTTATTTTTATTATTATTTTTAAAATGTGCCCCTTTGCCAAATAGTGGTCGAAATCCGGTGCTTTTAACCAAAAATAGTGGGAGAATGGGTATCCTCCAAATCCGTTCGACCCCTCCCCTGATGCAATTCCTAGGTACGCCACTGGGGAGGGGGGCTGACGCCGAAAACCGAAAGTTAGCCGCCCCTAAACCGGTGGGCTAGATCCGCCAGTGTCGCCACCCACTCAGAATCGCCCGCTTTCATTCAGATGGGTTACTGGTAACCTTGGTCCCGTCATTTCAGGGTTCTCGCATGTGCACACTCTTAGGTTAGGTTAGGTTAGGTGAAACAATTTTGAGAATTGCATCTGAAATCGCTCCCATTAACATATTCAAACTAGCAAAGCTTTTCGAAATATCCTACCAATTCATCGTCCCTGAACGCGCCCATGACATAATATACAAATTGGTTCATTGGGTTTGAAACATTGCCGGATGTGCCAAGTGTATCATGGAATAATACCATCAAATCAACTTCCCGATGATTACGTGAATGACACTATTTTGGTAAGCCGGTCACTTGTTGCCCATTTTGTCCGCCCCTGGATCCGCCCCTGGCATGACAGCCCGGATGGTGGTATGGCATTCGTGAAAATTGCTCTGAGTGTGTGTAGTAGACGACATAAAAGTTGTCTTGTATTTCGGATTTCCAGCACTTTCGACTGACATGCAACAAGAAAGATTTAACATGTTTCTCGATTTTTCGTTAATATTCAGCTTATTCCCGCATAGGAACTTTTAGTACTCGATTGTCATATAGGTTTCTTCAGATATACTGCTTGGGTATCAACCACGGTCCTAGACAATATTTTTGTTAAGATCGTAGGGGCCTGCCCATAGACAATATGGACACTATCCTGGTGACGCCACCGCAGCTAATCGCGTTTGATGCGGATGCGTGACATCACATGACGACTCGGGCGTCACAGAGGTCATGTGACGTCACATTGGCATGGACGATGTTACAGCAGGCGTCCAGAATATGCACCTTATGCCCACATGACACTTCAATGATATTTACGTGCAAACTACAGCTGTATAAAAGAACAAACGGTGCGCTTTCAACGATACAGAAACGTGAAGAAGACCGCCACAAATGACGTCACAACTCACTGACCCGACGCGATCTGACTAGTTGTGCCGTCAAAGGATCGCAAATAATGTATCGGTCATGCCGTGCGGAGGTGCGCTACCTGTGGCGGTTCCCCGATGGCCACACCGGCACTCGGGAACATCCCCACCGATGGCGAGGGATAGCGACGGGGCTTGGACGCGTTGGTATGGCAACTCCCGCCACGCAACAGCGCATTGTCCTGGTTTCCCATTGGCCGCGGCGACGTGCCGTTGTTCCCCGGCCAAGGATCCTGTGGCGGCCCGGCTGAGGTTACGCACAAACGCCCCCATTATGCAGCACCGCCCGAGGGAACATTCTGATATTCTCCCCGAATGTTCCACACACGTGTTTGCCGGCATCCGTTGAGACTTGGTGGCGCGGCAAACCCAATTATTCTGGGGCTGCAGCTGGCGGCGGCGGAGGGGACCACATGTTACGGCCGCCATCTGTCGCCGACACCCCCCCCCCCCCCCACACACACACACACACTGACGGCTGTCACATCGCCAGGCCGCCATCGACCCCTCCCCCCTGTCGCTTTCTCATGGAACAGAATGTCACAAGAAACGCGCCACATGACAGCCAATGATGCGATCCAGACTGCGTTTAGGAATCAAGGATATGCAGGTCAACTCTCAGGGCCGTAATACAGTTCAAATGACCAGGTCGATCGGCATCGCTATCCCAATGGTACAAAACGCCACAATAAGCGTGTAATATCCGGGGCGGATCCATGAATTGCCAGTGGGGAGGGGGCGGGCACATTTCTTCGCAGGGACGCATTCGATGGGGAAGTCGGTTGACCGCTGGTTGCACTCTAGCATAACGAAGCATTTCTGTCGCGTTTTATTTTTATCTGCAAAATCACAAATCCGAAAAATCTGAAGCATACGAAAGGTGAAAAATCAGCCACCAAAATTTTCGGCTCAGAAAGCTGTTGGACGGGGAGGAGGCGGCGCACTCCGTCGTTTCCCGGCCCGAATGGCGGTCCAATGGCGGTCAAGTGGAGGTACAGTGGCAGTCCAGTGGTGTATCCGCCCCTCCAGTGGCGGGGTGACGCGTCACCCTGCCATGGTGGGGGCACATGCTCCCAGTGGCCGCTGTGTCCGCCCCTCCAGTGGCGGTGTGACGCGTCACCCTGCCATGGTGGGGGCACGTGCTCCCAGTGGCCGCTGTGTCCGCCCCTCCAGTGGCGGGGTGACGCGTCACCCTGCCATGGTGGGGGCACATGCTCCCAGTGGCCGCTGTGTCCGCCCCAGTGCAATATGCCGCAGTCGTGTCGTGTTGTAATCAGGTCGGTCGATGCTTTTGCTGCAGGTGGGAGGGATTTTGGAGGGAGCTTTAGGATAGTTTTTTGGGGGGAGGGAGCTTTAGGAGAGATTTGGGAGGGAGTTTTAGGGGAGATTTGGGAGGGGCTTTAGGATATTTTTGTGGGGAGGGGGACTTTAGGAGATATTTTGGAGGGAGCTTTAGGAGAGATTTGGGAGGGAGCTTTAGGATATATTTTTGGGAGAACAAAATTATGAGAGATTTGGGAGGGAGCTGTATGAGAGATTTGGGAGGAAGCTGTATGGGAGCTTTGGGAGGGAGCTGTATGAGATATTTGGGTTGGAGCTGTATGAGATATTTTGGTGGAAGCGGACAGCAGTAAATCTATCTCGGGAGCTATCTCGAAATCAGACCACCTGGCCGCGAAGACAAAGCAATATTCTCGCACAGCAACAGCCGTGTCCCTTCCCTTGTGTCAGCCACGTTGATGCAGGGCAATGTGCACGCGTAAGATACTTTGCTATACGCGTAAGAATTGTTTTTGCTCGCTTGTTTGGTGCTGGTTTCTAGGGTGCTCTCATTGATTGCTCTAAATGCACCAGCAAATGCAGTACACATGAGCGTTAGCTTTGTATGATCTTGGGAGGGCTCTTGCCCTCCCCCAAAAAAATGTTGACTGTGCCGCCCCCCCCCCCTTAATGTTGACTTTTAAGATGGGACCCGACGTGGTATGCTACCGATCCATTTCATCCGGGTCCACCCATTGCTTTCATGTATTGCGCCACCTACCAAATGTTTTTTTTTCAAAACCTATACCAATGACCTACATGATGAAACCCAAGCATGTTTTTCAGACAATGACTGACTTTTCCCGTGTTCAGATGTGCTTCAGCATGCGTGTCACCGGCTGATGTAACACGTCAGCTGACTGCGAGACCTTGGTATCACGACAGTATGGCCCACCTGTCCAGTACAAGCCTCATGCAGTGCTGTGTCATAGAGACTGTCCACAGTAATACAGTGGCGTTATAGAGACTGTCCACAGTAAACGTTGACACCGGTGGTGATCGGTGAAGCGAAGCTTGTGCACAATGCACATGCACGGAAAGTCATAGTGAATAGGGGAATATCTCTTCACATACTTTCTGTACGTTGTTCCTATCGTTTCGCATGGAGATGGAGATCATACTTGCCAGCTGTGCCAGTGACGGATCCAGAGGCAAGCAGCTGGGGGGGGGGATGTGCCCACCCACCCCGATATACCTGGTGAAGTCAGACCAGGGGCGGATCCAGCGGAAAACAACTGGGGGTGGGGGTGGAGCATGTACTCACCCCACCCCGATAGACCTGGCAAAGTCAGATCAGGGGCGGATCCAGGAGTTCTCACCGGAAGGAGGGGCACATTTATTCGGATGGACGTCTTCGGCGGAACAATTTGTGGAGCGCGGAGGAATGCACCCGAGTCTTCCTGAAGGATCGCTTTGTCCAGCCGAAAGGGAGCCGCTTTTCTTCCCATGGGGAGGTAGCACATGTCACCCCTCCCAGTGCCCACCTCTGCATCCCCCCCCGAGTCAGACGTAAAACCGTCGATGAAAGTCAAAATGGGTCGCGAAGTTGAATCAACGGATAGAGCAGTTCTTTCTGGGCACTTCCATGATGAATTCGATAGAAAAATATGCTTGGAGTTTCTGGACGATTATTACTCACACGCCGACTCCAAGCTCTCGCTACGCGGCGTTCTTGGTTGTCGGAGCCATAACGGACGCGCCAACACGTTCCCGCCATTTTCACATTCATGACACTTACCTGCTCTCCTTTGGAACTCCATTAGTAATACAATTAAGAACCATTTAGGATCCATGGTTGCAGGCTGACACAATAAGCTATCGACATGCTTCGACGCGATCCACGGATGTAGGCTGACGCGATCAAGTATTCACAGGTGTAGGCTGACGCAATCAAGTAACCGAGGGCGTAAGCCGATGCGTCCGACATCTGTAGGGGTGTATGCATGTTGTGGGTTTATTAGGGGTAGTGGTTTGTGAGTCTTTCCCACTCCTTGACAACTCTGTAGCTTTCAAGAGCATTCAGCTCCGAAACAGGCCCTATTATTTCCAACAATCACCGCCGACTCTCGGCTCTCGGATCCACCCACAAATGTTCAGCAAGAGGTCCCCTCGGAAGACAACAGCGCTCCTCCAGGTACTTTTGCGGAGGCGCCCCTCCAGACATGTGGCCCTATGACAATTATTGGACTGACCCCAGCTCCAACACCGTTCAAGAGGGCCAACATCGCTGGAGAAGGCCAGGACCGCTAGAGAGAGAGTGGGAGATACAGACAGACAGACAGACAGAGAGAGGGGGGGGGGGAACACCGCTGGAGAGGGCCAACACCGCCGGAGAGAGGGCCAACACCGCTAGATAGAGAGGGCCAACACGTCTGGCGAGAGCCAGCAGCGCTGCAGCCATGCGACCGAGGAGACCGTGACGTAACGAGCGGATGGAATTATATGCAATCAAGAGCAAGGCCAGTCGCGCGGAGCAGAGCAGGAGAGTAGCCAGAACTCTGCCCTGAAGTCGGCCGACCGCCACTGCTGCTGGAATGTGAGGGTCGTCTGGCGCCGCCGCGGTCGTCACCCGAGCCGGCCGGTGGTGAGCCGCGTCACCATCCCGATATCATCCCGGCACCGCCCCGGCACCGGTCGACAGATGGGACTCCGGACGATACGAAATGTAATAACCGAATAACATGAAAGCAAGACGAAATGCAGGGATCCGGCAGATGAAGACCGAGACCTACGTTCCCTTTGAATTCATCCACATGCCGTAATGATGAACCCTCTCAGTGATTTTGATCCACCTATAAATTTATTTGCTGTTTTTGTTTCCGCTAGTCGGTTACATTGTGAAATGGTGAAATGCTGCAATGCTCCGGGGTATCTGCTCATCTGTCAGAGGCCCATCGCAGACTCAGAGCATCATAGTCCAGTCCTCTGGCTCACGGGGGTGTTGCGATGAAGGCAACGGGCCGGATGGAATTATAGGCAATCAACAGCAAGCCCAGCCGCGCTGGGCAGAGCAGGAGAGTAGCCGGGACTCTGCCCCGCAGTTGGCCGACCGCCACGCCACTGCTGGTGGAATGTGAAGGTCATCTGTCGCCGTGGCGGTCGTCACCCGAGCCGGCCGGTGGTGAGCCGCGTCACCGCCCCGTCACCATCACTGCACCGCCTCTGCACCGCGCCAGGACTCCCGCCGAGACGAAACATAATAACCAAATAACAGTAAAACAAGACGAAATGCAGGGGTCCGGGAGGTGAAGACGGAGCCCTACGTGCCCTTTGAATTCATCCACATGCCGTAATGCTGAAACTTCCCCATGATTTTCCTCCTCCCAGAAGATTATTTTCCGGTTTTGTTTCCCCTTGTCGGTTACATTGTGGAGTGGTGACATGCTGTAATGCCCAGGGGTTGTGCTCATCTATCAGAGGCCCATCGCAAACTGAGGACTTCAAAGACCTGTCCTCTCTGGCTCTCAGGGGTGTTTCCTGTGATCTGAGTGGTGTCGGATAGGTGAGGGGTAGTCTGTCACCTGTGTGGTGTCGGGTCTGCGAGGGTTTCTATGCGACCTGTGTGGTGTCGGGTCTGCGAGGGTTTGTATGTGACCTGTGTGGTGTCGGGTCTGCGAGGGTTTGTATGTGACCTGTGTGGTGTTGTGTCTGTGAGGAGTTGTGTGTGACCTGTGCAGTGTACGGTCTGTGAGGGGTTGTCTTAGAGCTGTGTGATGTTGGGCCTGTGAGGGGTTGTCTGTGAAATGTGTGGTGTCGAGTCCGTGGGGGTTGTCTGTGACCTGTGTGGAGTCGCATCTGTGAGGGGTTGTCTGTGATCTGAGTGGTGTGGGGTCTGTGAGGGGTTGTATGTGACCAGATGTGGTGTTGGATCTGTGATGGGTTATCTGTGACCAGATGTGGTTTTGGATCTGCGAGGGGTTATCTGTGATTAGGTGTGATGTCGGATCTGTGACCAGATGTGATGTCGGATATGTGACCAGGTGTGATGGTTATTGGATTTCACGACACCTCGACCGTTGAGTCATGTAGCGTCGCCAATTTCTCACGCTGATTGGTTGCGAGCGAAGAGTAGCGACAGGTGAGGCTCGAACCCACAGTCTTTCGATTGTGAGACTGGCAACTTGCCCCTAGAATAATCGTCCCCCGTGTGACCAGGTGTGGTGTCGGGTCTGTCACTTCTGTGGTGATGTGTCACCTGTGACCAGGTGTGGTGTGGGTTCTTTGACGGGTTATCTGTGTTTAATATAACGAAGAATGGCTCTTAAATGCTCCTGGGTTTTAGACATTGTGTATAAATAAAATATATATACGACCTTCAATATACCAGGATGACCAATTCAATATACTCTTGATGATGGCCCCTGGCCGAAACGTTGAGCAATAAAGTACAGCCCCTATTGTTACTTTTGATGTCAATTCAGTACCTCCTGGTATATTGAAGGTCGTAAAAAAGGGTTATCTGTGGACAGTTTTTGTGTCGCATCTCTGACCACGTGTGGTGTAAGATCTAAGATCAGGTGTGCTGTCGGGTCTGTGAGTGGTTGTCTGTGATCAGGTGTGGTATCGGGTCTGTGACCACGTGTGGTGTCGGGTCTGTGACTAGGTGTGGTGTCGGGTCTGTGATCAGGTGTGGTATCGGGTCTGTGACCACGTGTGGTGTCGGTTCTGTGACTAGGTGTGGTGTCGGGTATGTGACTTGTGTGGTGTCTGGTCTATGAGGGGTTAGTTGTGACCAGATGTGGTATCGCGTCGGTGACCGGGTGTGCAGTCAGATCTGTGACCAGGTATGGTGTCGGGTCTGTGGCCAGGTGTGGTGTCGGGTCTGTGGCCAGGTGTGGTGTCGGGTCTGTGACCAGGTGTAGTGTCGGATCTTTGACAAGGTGTGGTGTCATATCTGTGATCTGTTTGGTGTCAGGTCTGTGAGGGTTGTCTGTGACCTGGTGTGGTGTTCGGTCTGCGAGGGATTATCTGTGGCCAGGTGTGGTGTCGGGTCTGTGGCCAGTTGTGGTGTCGGGTCTGCGAGGGCTTATCTGTGACCACGTGTGGTGTCGGTTCTGTGACTAGGTGTGGTGTCGGGTATGTGACTTGTGTGGTGTCTGGTCTATGAGGGGTTAGTTGTGACCAGATGTGGTATCGCGTCGGTGACCGGGTGTGCAGTCAGATCTGTGACCAGATATGGTGTCGGGTCTGTAACCAGGTGCAGTGTCGGATCTTTGACAAGGTGTGGTGTCATATCTGTGATCTGTTTGGTGTCAGGTCTGCGAGGGCTTATCTGTGACGAGGTGTAGTGGTGGATATGTGACCGGGTGTGGTGGCGGTTTTGTGATCTGTGTGGTGTTCGGTCTGCGAGGGTTTATCTGTGACCAGTTATGGTGTCGGGTCTGTCACCAGGTGTGGTGTCGGATCTGTGGCCAGGTGTGGTGTCAGGTCTGTGGCCAGTTGTGGTGTCAGGTCTGCGAGGGCTTATCTGTGACCAGGTGTAGTGGTGGATATGTGACGGGGTGTGGTGGCGGTTTTGTGATCTGTGTGGTGTTCGGTCTGCGAGGGATTATCTGTGACCAGTTATGGTGTCGGGTCTGTCACCAGGTGTGGTGTCGGATCTGTGAGTAGGTGGCGAAGGTGAAGACTGTGTATATGAGCATACGGCGTCACCCTGTTCCGCTGTACAGGTGTGTCCGGTGGTTGTGGAGATGTGAGTATACCACGTTAACCTGTTCCGCTGTACAGGTGTGTCCTGTGGTTGAGGAGTTGAATATATGATGTAATCCTGTTCCGCTGTACAGGTGTGTCCGGTGGTTGTCGAGGTGTGAGTATACCACGTTACCCTGTTCCGCTGTACAGGTGTGTCCGGGGTTGTTGTGGAGTTGAGTATATGGCGTCACCCTGTCCCGCTACACAGCTGAAACGAAATATTGACCTGCTGGGATAGGTGTGAACGACCATGCGTCTGTTCTGCCGATCGACGATTTGTGTTAACTTAGGTCGTGTTAACTTAGGTGTTGTTTTGAAATCTTCCAAACACCAAACGGTTTCGATATTCTGTACAGAAGACGTGCCGGATGCCAAGTCGATGGTTCTCCTCAATTCAATCCTCCAAAGACAGACCAAGCTGAACAATATGTTTATATTCCATAGAACACATGAAACAGTCAAAGCTTGCACCGTGCTGAAAGTCCGATGTTCCGATAGTCTGAAGTCTGCTAGTCTGAAGATAGTCTGACAGTCTGAAGATAGTCTGATGTTCTGAAGATGGCCTGAAGGTAGTCTGATAGTCTGATCTTAGATGTTCTGATAGTCTGGCGAAGTTGCGGGGTGAGTATTTCAATTGATGAGGAAAGGTGAACATGCATCTGCGCGGTTCGCAGGCCGGGGGAAAAATTATAAACAGTAAGGGTCGGGAAGCCGGCACCGGTGGAGCAGTCCACTTTCACCAGTAGACGGCGCTGTGTCTGCTCGCCTTGCCCGAGACTGTTTGCTACCGGAAAACTTGGGTATTGTGCAGACGTCGTCTAAGTACAAATCGTCTTCTATGCTTCTTACTGAAGACGTGCCCGAGGCCAAATCGATTATTCGCCTCCACTCAACAGACTGACCGGATGGCACAACATGTTCAAAGTCCATGGAAGTCAACAGTCAGAACTCGCGCCGTGCAGATAGTCTAGAATCAAACACTGATGGCTTACAGTTGATCTTGCTAGATAGCGCAGTCTTCCGACGCAGAGCAACGCGGTTGTTGGCACTGAGCGACGAGCACACACAACAACACTGTCGGCCTAGTAGTCCCTAGTCACGGGAGCGAGTACAGGCGGCTCGCTTTCGGAGGTGTGCCAAGCCGACCCCGCCAAGCTTACCTAGCTACTGGTCGTCGGGGTCCCGTATATACACGGTTTGCGCACGTGATGTGAGGACACCAGAGGGTATGCCGTGGAAGTCGAAGATGTTTGCGATGCGAATGACAGAGCCTGGACTGGTCTGTTGGGAAAATATACATAGCGAGAGTCACATTTGGAACGATGTTTTTGAGTGGTGGCAGGCGGATGCTGCTCGGATAAGACATTAATGCAGTAGAGTGCTGGTGTGGTAAGTACCAAATGGTGACATAAATCGAGCGAAATGCGGGCATCACGCTGATAATGTTTACATGGTGGCGGGCTGAGGCTGAGTCAGAGCGGCGCAAGAGGAAGCACGCGACGGTCGGGGTCACATGGACCCAGGTCTAGCGCGCGGGCCGGCTGGCAAATAAACAGAGTCGTGAATAAACAGCTCTGATATGCATAAACAGTCCCGTACAGCGGGTGCCGATAATTGCAGTGGAGTGAAGAACATGTCGTGAATCGGAACATGAGACACTGAGCATAATACGGCCCGGCACGCCATGGGTAGCCGTCACGCCGGCCGAACACCGAAACGACACTTTTTTTTACAGTTACACTCCGCTACACTTTAAACCGCTACACTTTTACACCGCTACACATTTACACCGCCTTACACCCTTACACCGCCTTATACTCCGTTACTCAGAAACGAACTTCGCGAAGAGGTGGTGGGGAACAGCGCGAAATTGGGGATAAACGTTACAACGCAGTATTTTTTTCCGCTGCGGTGAGTCCAGGACCCCGGCCTCCCCTTGGCTGCGGCTCTGTCGAGCAGCCCTTGACGCTTATCCACGAGCAGTGTCCGTGACGACATTGGTATTTGTTCGTCGACGAAGTAAGTGTCGTTGTGACGTCATCAGTCCGACTGCCGCCGAGTTTGGGTCGTCGAGCCGCCGCCGGCCGCGGCCGCCAGAGGACGCAGCAGCCAACAACACACCCGGCAACGACCGACCGGGCCTCTGGCTCCGGGGGTGAGGACCTCGGCCACGCCGCCGGCCACGGCAGGACCTCGGCCGGGGGATGTTGCTGTCGTGACCGCACCACAGGTCACAGGTCACAGGCCGACGAATGGTTGTTTTGGACAGTGCGCAGCCTGGCTGATGGACCTGCAACAGCATAGGGAATGCGACTTTAATAAACATGTACGCAAGCAGACAGATAAGCACTCTTTCCCCGGAAAAACTGCACCTAAGAAGAGGATTCTCAGGTCATTTTTCAGTGAAAAAACAGTACCCGGGGCGCTTCGCTCATCACTGTAATACGAGCACTGAAAGGGGATGAAGGCCAAGGCGACGAGATCGGCCGCCACACTGCCGCGCCACCGCACCTCCGAAGTACGTACCAAGTAGCCAGTATAACAACCAAGTGCCTGTACATCAAGTACCAAGTAGTCAGTATAACAACCAAGTGCCTATATATCAAGCACCAAGCACCAAGCACCTTTATGATGCTGAACACTCAGCAACCGGGTGGCCGGCCGTGCACTATGCAACCCCCCCCAAATACCCCCAGCTTCGCAGTTCCCACCGTTACCAACGGATTTCGAATTTTGGCATACGATGCGCTTATCAATGTTTAACAGTCACAAGATTTAATTCCAATATCGTCGCTCATTTATGAGATGTCGTCGACAAACAGGAAGGATCGGCGGATTTCCCATCAGGTGCGCGTGTTATGACAGTGCCTCCCATGAACAGAGCTGGAAAAAGATGTTAAAAAATTATGCTGGGCTATATATTTTTTGTATATATATGATGTTATTATGTATTATTAATTTAAAAATAAAATATACCTTGCGATGCTATAATCCACTGGATATCATAAACATTTTATAACTGAAAATGCACTGATAACTCATAGCTATAGTAAATATGTAAGTTCATATTTACATATTAAATTTAGGCAGCTGTATTGCTGGTCTAAAACTCGGACAAATGGAGAAGACTGACAGATATGGCTAAATATTGCGATTCCGTTTCATAACAAGCACAGGGTATGATTGGAGTTGGCACTTACAAGCAAAACCACCTTTGTGGAGCGGAGTTCACTTGCGGGCTCACTGGCGGATCCAGGGGGGGCCTTTCCGGCCATGCCCCCCCCAAGCGTTTCAAAAGGGCATGGTGTCTTTTGCCCCCCCCCCCCAAACCAACAAAAGCAAACTGAATTAAAATGCAGTAACATTTGCTGAGGTTAAAAAATAGCGTTCCGGGTGAAATAATCTCCAATTTTACAGGTATTTTGTTCTAATTGTTTGGAAGGACAATATGGTAGCATAGTAGATACTGACACATCGAGGGTTATATGCTGTTGAAGTTCTGCTTACAGCACGAGATGACGAAATCAGCAGTTTCATTATTCCTTCGTCAGATAGGTTCATGAAGTTTGTTTAGCCAGTAACGGGCAAGCGGACCCAGTGAGCCAGATTTCGAAAGCGGAATTTGAACAGGATGTTTTGTGCGAGTGACCAGTTGAGCCCAGTTGAGCAGCACGTTTCGTATGTTGGTGTTGGGGTTGCTAAGATGAAGAGACAGGCTACATTGACTGATTTTTTTCAAGAAGAATAGCAAGAGGAGGTATGTATTTACACTGGCGGATCCAAGGAGGGGCTATTCCGGCCATGCCCCCCCCCCCCGGAAGCACTTAAAAGGGGGGCCATAGTGTCTTAGTATAGTGGGGGGCCACAGTCCGAAATCAACAGAAGTCAACTAAATTAAAATACAGTAACCTTTGTCGAGGTTAAAAATATCAGCTGGATGAAAGAATCTCCAATATTAAAGGTTTTAAAAAAAAATTATGGTTTGGAAGCCAGTATGGTAGCATAGTAGATTCTAACACACATCGAGGGTTCCATGCTCTAAGTTCTGCTTACAGCAAGAGTTGACAAAATCTGATCCGCCAGTGTGTACACGTGCATGAACGTTGACGTGGTACAAGACGTTGAACGAGAACGTGAACGTTTTGGTAAACAAGAACAAAAATCCGGTGGAGGTATCGGTAATCCGGAAACGGTGGAGGTAGGCTGGGGACCCTACACAGGAAATTATATTGTCAATTATTCTTTTTTTCTTTCTTCAAATGGGCCCCTTTGCCAAATAGTGGTCGAAATCCGGTGCTTTTAACCAAAAATAGCGGGAGAAGGGGCACCCTCCAAATCTGTTCGACGCCTGCCCTGATGTAATTCCTAGGTACGCCACTGGGGGAGGGGGAGGGGAGGGGCTGACGCCGAAAACCGAAAGTTGCCCCCCCCAAACCGGTGGGCTAAATCCGTCAGTGTGCGGGCTACATCGAGGCATGTTTCACACAAAATGCCCAGTGATTGGTGAAATTAAGAGAATGCCTGCGACATTATGTGATGACAGCAAGTACTTACCAACTTAGGTTGGTACGAGAGGTGGCAAATGCAAGGACCGAAAGCCAACTAGGAAGTCTATTCAGGACCAGTGGGCTCTCAGGCCTGTTTTCATCCGGCAGAAAGTCGGCAGACTCCCGGCAGATTCATGACTTTAGCAGGATTGAGCAGAACCTGACAGAACCGGGCAGAATCGAGCAGAACCCGACGTCGGCGACTTTCGCAGCCTCTGACGTCAAAGCATAGATGGATGACGTCACGCAATGTATTAACCAGAGCGATTGTGATTTAGTACCTTTGTGAACGTCGACGATGTCGGCGGCAAATAAATGAAACATTTCAAGTTGTCGCGGGCGCGGGTGTCGGACGGTTATTAGTTGCTATTGGGTATTTCGGTGGCTACATTTGTTAGAATTGAATACTGTGAGTGTTGCTGATGAACATATTGGTGAGTACCAAAATTGTGCTTTCCCCTTTGCTTTGTAATATGTCCTGCACTGCAATCCAAATAAGTGAAAAAGATGGTAAACCTTATGCACGTTTATATTTCGAAGGAGGCTCATGCTACCAACTTGGGTTATCAGGGGTGGAACTTTGTGCACTTTTGGTGTTGCTGATGCAGCACCAATTGGCAAGTTTAACATTACACTGATATAAATTTGCACAGTTTGTTTTCATGGGCATGACCCATTCATGATGCAATTGATGAAAGCCCATTTTATTTGATGCAACGAATTTTCCTGTCGTCTTAATTTTCCAGTAATTTTTTAGATTGAATAAGGAAAATGACAAATTAACATTATCATGCTACCAAACCATGGTGCTGGTGCTAGTGCTAGTGCTGGTGCTGGTGCTGGTGCTGGTGCTGGGACTGGGACTGGGGGAGATTCCCCACTCGACATCCCAGACCCACTCGGTATCTCCAGCCATGGTTAAGGTACTTTTGTATTTGTTGCATATAATTTGTATGAACTGCAGAACAACTGGGAACTGGTGTTCACCATTATATTCGTCTGAGGTAGAAACAAGTGTTGGAACATATTAAATACTTATACATGCACCGAAGCCACGTAGACATATGTACTTTCGATATCAAATAGCTTATTTATCTACAACTATTTTTCATCCCTAAATGTTCTTTTGTAAGCAACACTTCATTCATTGCGCCACGTGCAGATTTCGCGTCACACTTGGCGGGGAGTAGACATTTGTAGTCACACGTGGCGGGAGGTGGAGATATGTCGTCACACGTGGCGGGAGGTGGAGATATGTCGTCACACGCGGCGGGAGGTGGATATTTGTCGTCACACGCGGCGGGAGGTGGATATTTGTCGTCACACGCGGCGGGAGGTGGATATTTGTCGTCACACGCGGCGGGAGGTGGAGACTTGTCGTCACACGTGGCAGGAGGTGGAGATTTGTCGTCACACCCGGTGGGAGGTGGAGATTTGTCATCACACGCGGCGGAGGTGGCAAACTCTCGTATTGTCCAACCGCGTTTGTGCGAACCGTGATCACTTCCCAATTCTGAGGCAGAAACTAGCTCCCGTTTTTTGCACATCTCTCAACGTGGCACTTAGCTTCCTGCTTGAGATGTTTTAATTTGACCTTCACTTACCAAAAAAAATCGGTACGCTCTCGCTCGAGTCTCTATCCACCCTCTCTTACCTACTCACTCAACCTCCCCAGATCACCCTATAGGTCAATTGATATGTCAAACCGAAACACTGGCAAACAAGACAAGCATACCTCACAAGCGGCGCACCACATCTCGCAGCTGACCAGGGGCGGATACAGGAGTGCGTGAGAGGGGGGGGGACCGCTTAACTTAGTACCCCGAAAGGCACCCCGCGATGGAGATGGGGCGTCCCTGCAGGTGGAAATGGGAATGTCGAGGTTACCACCCTCCCTTCGCTCAACAAACATTTCATTCTATGGTAGCCATCGGGAGTGGAAAAGACGCCCCTAAAGTGCACCGCTCCCCACCCCCAGCTCAATGAATTTTCCGAGGGAAGGTCTGACCGGGCAGACTAGACAGACTGAGCCTGACAGGGTAGACCGGACGCGGACCGGGTCTGACGTGACAGACCGGGCAGATTGAGTCTGACAGGGTAGACCGGACAGACTGAGTCTGACGGGACAGACCGGGCAGATTGAGTCTGACAGGGCAGACCGGACAGGTAGCTTCTCAGGTCAGACCGACAGGCGAACAGGTGCACTGGTATGATAGGTCACGCAGACATTCCCAAACAATACAAACACTAAATACCATTGATATCAGACGGATGGAAGAGCACACTAACAATCTGACCAGCGATAGCCCGCTAGCTCATGCTCAGAGGAAAGTCTGAACGGTTAGACTGAAAGTTACTCTCAGAGGCAGGACTGGCAGTCTGAGGGGAACGACTGATACCAAGTCTGAGAGGAATGACTGATAGTCTGAACGGTAAGTCTAACAGTAAGCCTCAGAGTTCACACTGGAAGCAAGTCTGAGATTAAGGACTGATAATCTGGACGGCAAATATACCAGTAAGCCACAGAGTTCAGACTGGAAGTGAGTCTGAAAGGCACAATGTTGGGTGAGGTGCCTTACGATATAAAAGCCAACAGAAATTGATGAGTGGCGGCTCGTCTACTCGTATGCTGGTACGCCGTGAGGTGTGGTGCCAGGCTGCTACCCGTATGTCCCCCTCCTTCCGCCACGTTCCCCGCATGCCCCGTCCGGGGTTCATAATGACTTCGTCTGCCGCCATGTGTCTGGAGGCCAGACAGGATATCATTAACGTCTCCACCTACCTTGTCAAGTCGGAATTGCTTCCTCCAGTTCCATTGTGCGATAATCCCTCATCCACACGGGTGAGTCGCCCCTTCCCGTCTCAAATGAACTTGGAAGGGTCCCCAAATGGATTTGGCCGCGATTGAGATCAATGTGGCGCCGCTGTCGGCGCCGGCCGGCGTCTGGGCGACAGTTGTGGTGTCCGGTGACAGCTGAAGTGTCCGGGACATCTAAGCTGTCCGGCACAGCTGAGGTACAAGAGGACAGCTGAGGTGTCCGGGACAGCTGAGGTTCCCCAGGACAGCTGAGGTTTCCGGGACAGCTGAGGTGTCCGGGGACAGCTGTGGTGCTCAAAGGCAGCTAGGATGTCTGGGGACAGCTAAGGTGTCCGGGACAGCTTAGGTGTCCGGGACAGCTGAGGTGTCCGGGACAGCTGCGGTGTCCGGGACAGCTGAGGTGTCCGAGAACGCGGAGGTGCCCGAGAACGCTGAGGTGTCCGGGACAGCAGAAGGTGTCTGGGACATCTGAGGTGTCCGGGGACAGATGAGGTATCCGGGACAGCTGAGTCGTCCGGGACAACTGAGGTGTCCGGCACAGCTGAGGCGTCGGTGACAGCTGAGGGGTCCCGGACAGCTACGGTGTCCGGGACAGCTGAGGTGTCCGGAACACCTGAGGTATCCGGGACAGCTGAGGTATCCTGGACAGCGAA
This sequence comes from Ashinkailepas kermadecensis, assembly GCA_034440615.1. NCBI lineage: Eukaryota > Metazoa > Arthropoda > Thecostraca > Neolepadidae > Ashinkailepas > Ashinkailepas kermadecensis. Next base: position 291,309 of record JAOTOM010005045.1, on the reverse strand, counting down.
GGTGTCCGGGCACAGTTGAGGTGTCCGGGAGGATAGCTGAGGTGTCCGGGACAGCTGCGGCGTCCGGGACAGCTGAGGTGACCGGAACACCTGAGGTATCCGGGACAGCTGAGGTATCCTGGACAGCGAAGGTGTCCGGGCACAGTTGAGGTGTCCGGGATAGCTGAGGTGTCTGGGAAAGCCGAGGCGTCCGGAACAACTGAGGTGTCCGGGACAGCTGAGGTATCCTGGACAGCGAAGGTGTCCGGGCACAGCTGATGTGTCCGGGCACAGCTGAGGAGTCCGGGACAGCTGAGGTGCCTGGGACCGCTGAGGTGTCCGGGACAGCAGAAGGTGTTCGGAACAGCTGAGGTGTCCGGAACAGCTGAGGTGTCCGGGACAGCTGAGGTGTCTGGGGACTGCCGAGGTATCCGGGACAGCTGAGGTGTCCTGGGCCAGTTGAGGTGTCGGGGGAATGCTGAGGTGTCCGGGACAGCTCAGGTGTCCGGGAGAGCTGAGGTGTCCGGGGACAGCTGTTGTGCTGAAAGGCAGCTAAGATGTCCGGGGACAGCTGATGTGTCCGGGCACAGCTGAGGAGTCCGGGACAGCTGAGGTGTCTGGGACAGCTGAGGTGTCCGGGACGGCTGAGGTGTCCGGGACAGCTGAAGTGTCCGGGGAAGCTGAGGTGTCCGGGACAGGTGAGGTGTCCGGGACAGGTGAGGTGTCCGGGACAGCTGAGGTGCCCGGTACAGCTGAAGTGTCCGGAACAGCTGAGGTGTCCGGGACAGCTGAAGTGTCCGGGGAAGCTGAGGTGTCCGGGACATCTTAGGTGTCCGGGGACATATGAGGTGTCCGGGGACATATGAGGTGTCCGGGGACATATGAGGTATCCGGGACAGTTGAGGTGTCCGGGACAGGTGAGGTGTCCGGGACAGGTGAGGTGTCCAGGACAGCTGATGTGTCCGGGACAGCTGAAGTGTCCGGGACAGCTGAAGTGTCCGGGGAAGCTGCGGTGTCCGGAACACCTGAGGTATCCGGGACAGCTGAGGTATCCTGGACAGCGAAGGTGTCCGGGCACAGCTGAGGTGTCCGGGGACAGCTGAGGTGTCCGGGACCGCTGAGGTGTCCGGGACAGCAGAAGGTGTTCGGAACAGCTGAGGTGTCCGGAACAGCTGAGGTGTCCGGGACATCTGAGGTGTCTGGGGACTGCTGAGGTATCCGGGACAGCTGAGGTGTCCGGGCCAGCTGAGGTGTCCTGGGACAGATGAGATGTCGGGGGACTGCTGAGGTGTCCGGGACAGCTCAGGTGTCCGGGACAGTTCAGGTGTCCGGGACAGCTGTGGTGCTCAAAGGCAGCTAAGATATCCGGGGACAGTCGAGGTGTCTGGGACAGCTGAGGTGTCCGGGACGGCTGAGGTGTCCAGGACAGCTGAAGTGTCCGGGGAAGCTGAGGTGTCTGGGACATCTGAGGTTTCCGGAGACATATGAGGTATCCGGGACAGTTGAGGTGCCCGGGACAGTTTATGTGTCCGGGATAGCTGAGGTGTCCGGGACAGTTGAGGCGTCCGGGACAGCTGAGGTGTCCGGGACAGCTGAGGTGTCCGGAACACCTGAGGTATCCGGGACAGTTGAGGTGTACTGGACAACTAAGGTGTCCGGGGACAGCTGAGGTGTCCTGGACAGCTAAGGTGTCCGGGGACAGCTGAGGTATCCGGGGACAGCTGAGGAATCCGGGACAGCCGAGGTGTCCGGAACACCGGAGGTATCCGGGACAGCTGAGGTGTCCGGGGACATATGAGGTGTCCGGGACAGTTGAGGTGTCCGTGGACAACTGAGGTGTCCGGGGACAACTGAGCTGTCCGGGACAGCTGAGGCGTCAGGGACACCTGTGTTATCCGGGAAAGCTGAGGCGTCCGGAGACAGCTGAGGTGTCCGGGACAGCCGAGGTGTCCGGGACAGCTGAGGTATCCGGGACAGCTGAGGTGTCCGGAACAGCTGAGGTGTCCGGGACAGCTAATGTGTCCGGGGACAGCTAATGTGTCCGGGGACAGCTGAGTTGTCCGGAACAGATGAGATGTCCGGGACAGCTGAGGTGTCCGGGAACATCTGAGGTGTCCGGGACAGCCGAGGAATCTGATGTGTATAGGAACAGCTACCCGGGTCTGTATGAATAGCGGTTGCTCACTGTGACCAGCCTATCTAGAGTTATCTGGTGGCGACGTGGTGAGTTTCCTGTCTGTTATCTGTGTCGGATGTGGACTCTCGCACTCCTGTGTGTGTCCTATGTGTGTCCGGTACGGTTTGAAGCGATGGGCGCTGACCTGGCATGCTTAGGGCTGGTAGGCACGAGAGGCAGAGGCCAAAGAGGAATATGAATAGAAGTATGGAGATACGAATAAATGCATAATATATAACTATATATATTAACTAGTAAATAATTTATGTTTTGTCGAATAGTATTTGTATGATACAACATAGCACAACATAACAACACAACATAACAACACAACATAACAACACAACATAGCAACACAGAATAACAACACAACATAACAACACAGCATAACAGAACACAATAACAGCACAACATAACAACACAACATAACAACACAACACAACATAACAACACAATAACACAGCAAAATAACACAAAATAACAACACAACATAACAGAACAACACAACATAACATAACAACACAGCACAACTACACAACCTAATATAACAACATAACACAATATAACACAACATAACAGCACAGCACAACACAACATAACAACACAACATAACATAAGACAACAAAACAGCACAACACAACATAGCACAATACAACATCACAACAAAACAACACAACACAATATAACACAACAACACAACCTCACATAACAACATAACACAACATAACAGCACAACATCAACACAACAAAACAAAATAACAACACAACATAACAAACACAACATAACAACACAGCACAACAACGCAGCACAACAACACAGCACAACAACACAACATAACATAACAACACAACGCAACATAACAGCACAACACAACATAACACAACAAAACAGCACAACATAACACAGCACAACACAACACAACATCATAACAACACATAACAAGCGCAGGCAAGGGGGACGGCTGTCTGTGTTAGCACCGAAAATACACTGGATGAAACGAATTATGTTGGGATTTTCACGAGACGACACGACATAAACGACGCTCGACTTGCTACAATGTATGCTGAATCACGGACGTCTCTGTTGTAGGAATCTGCTTTTGCTGATCTATCCTGCGGTGGGATATCGAGGGATCTACTGGAAATGAGGGAAGTGATGAATATCGCTATTAGTTTTCTCCATTGGAAAACTAATTTAGGTATTGGACAATGATACAGCTCGGGTTGTCGGTGCTGTGTGGATGGATGAAGGCCAATCCCAAGACTACCGGGTGACCTCTGCAGACTCGCTATGGGCGCCGCTCGATTTGCCCGCCAGCCGGTTCCCTCAGGACAGAATATTCATAAATGCACAGTCATTAAACAGTACCCACGTCAAACATTCATCATGCTGGCACGAACAAGGAGATGGGCTCCTCTTTACTCTCTGAGTTTTCATGGGCGAACTGAATGTAGTGGAGACGCTATCGAAATGGCAACGGAAAAGCTCTTTCGAATAACTGGAGGTGAAATATGGAGGATGGTAGTGCTTTCTGCAGCTGGTATTTGCCCTCTTACCTTCGGTGTAGGAACATGACTAGTCCAGCATGCCGACGTGTGGCCTGCATGTGAAGTTCACCGACATGGCTGGGTCCGGGCGGCGGCGCGCCGAATTCTGTACCGAGCGGCAGCCGGCGAGCGACTGTGGGCTTGGCGGCGGCGGTCGGCGCCGGGGGCGGTACCTGCCGCACAACGTCACGAGCTAAACCGGTCGATGACTGTAGTGTGGCGTGCCATCTGTTGATACGACGGCGAGCTGGTGTTCGAGCGGACGATGAGCCTTTGCAAAACGACGAAGGCAGCAGCCAAGTATCACTTGTCGCGTCGATAGCGGCACAGTGGCGCCATCTGCGTGAAAACCCGTTTTCGTGCAAATTTATTGTTAAAATGCGGTTTGGTAGGTATTTGAAATAACTCAGATGGTCGATGCTGTGGTGAGAGTGCCGGGCCAATCCCAACACTGGTTTTGACTGCTGCCGACGCGATATGGGCGCCGCTCGACCAGCCGGCCGCCCGGTCCGCCCGGTGTGGAAAATGCAGTGCTATTTGATAGAAACTAACAAGGATTAATTACTTTTGGAAAAACATTTTTGGAAATTGATTTTTGGGGCGGGTGGACAAATCTGAGCAGATATTCGTGTAGAAATCGACATCCTACGTAATTTTTGACGCCAATTATCAATGGAAAAATTATTTTTTGAGTTTCTAAATGAAACGTGAACATGGAGATTCCTCAAAAAAGGACTCATGGTTCAGCATGTTAGGAGTCATGGTTCCACATGGGCAACTAGCGGATGGTGTCCACAAAATGCAACCAGGAAGAGCCCCTGTGGCTCATTGTTGCACTTCTGCATTATGTCTTTATTTCTGGCATACTATGCAACAACACCTAAATCCTTCTTTTGTTAAGTCACAACTCGTAATTGGCCACCCATAAAGTATGCATCCCTGGTATGCTGTCTTCTTACATGCATAATCTTGTACTAATCAAAGTGACATTTCAATTGCCACTTTTTGACCACTTCACATGCTTATCCAACTATTTTTGTTGAGAGTCCTTAGGACAAAATAAAAAAAAAAGAAGTGAAACATGCAATATTTTACAACTTTTGCTATCCAGCTGAGCTGAGCAAGCTATCTATCACAGCATTCAACGTTATTTATTCAATTGGCAAATAATGGCACATTCAAATGTGTTTCATTGGCACCAAAAAAAACATGCTTGTTCACCCAAGATGTTAATGTGGGAAATCATATTTTGGGGCTGTGCATGCAGCCCTGACAACATCTTGCAAGTATCTCTGACACAAACATAGCCATGCAGAAAATAATTGGCCCAGTGAGTTCTAAGTGCCTATTGTAAGCAATGAAAAACCCTAGACAATTCCTGATACAACAAACACAACTTGGCACTGCCATGATGGTGAAAAACATTCATAATTTATATTGCTGTTAATGCCAATTCAATGGAATTTTCAGAGCCAAAAAAACATTGGTTGTGCATGCCCCATGCCAACTACAGATGGTCCCTTTTCTGATGTGTGCATGATATGCATATTTAAATATGCACATGCTGATTTTGTCCTCACGCTGTCAAGGTACACGTAGGTTAATGTCCCAAGCTAGGTGCAAAGTTAACCCATCTGTTTTGTCTGCAGACTCATGGTTGGTTGGTTATTGGTTTTACAACACGTCAACCGTTGAGTCATGTAGCGTCGCGAATCTCTCACGCCGATTGGTCGCGGGCAAAGAGGAGCAACAGGTAAGACTCTAACCCACAACCTTTTGATTGTGAGATGAGCATCTTACCCATAGACCACTCGTCCCCTGATGGTTCAGCATGTGTTTATGCCCCTAAACAGAGTGGGGATGAATTTTGTTGCAACAGTTATCTCTTACTTGCTCCTACCCCTCCTTCCCCGCCGTGGTCTTCAGTTGGCCCGTCTTATCATACTGCTACTACCTGTGACACAGCGAGATCCCTGTGGCGCTCGACATGAATGCAATCAGAGTGGGTCCATACAAAGAGTTCTAGGCCCTGTTCACGGAGCCTGCGGTCGCTGCGGCTCTGCGGTCAAAATATGCTCCGCCTACCACCGGAACGTCATCAGCAGCGGGATGCACTTGGACACCGCTGTGTCCCGCCATGGTCAAGGCATGCATCAAGTCTTGCGCAGGACATACCTTTATAAACAAAATATATGTGGACGACACCCATGAATTGCCAAATACCTATAATATTAGGCTTAAAAATAGGGTGGATGATTCTTTTTAGACTGCAAAAATCTTGTTTTTGAGTTCTAAGTAGTGGTGGATGGGGTGAGATTTATGTTAAATAAGTGTGAACTATACAGGCCCCTTAAAGAAGGCATGGATGGAGTCTGGAAATTATTGGTAGGGCACTCAAGCCACATGTGTTGCATCAGCAGACTTGTGCTTGACTAGAGTTAAATCGAGAATCAACTCATGAATCAATCGTTTATGGATGAGTTGTGAGTTTAATCGATTCTTTTCCCAAAAACATCTTGAGTCGTGAGTTGAATCACATCTTTCTTTTTTTAAATGTGTTGAATCACGAATCAATCATTTGAATCACAATGAGTCATTTGAGTCTTGCGACTCAAATGCAAGTTATGAACAAATGGTATAAAGCATGTATCTTTGTAAATAGTATGCCAAGACACAAGGTAGGGAGTAAAAACACAGTATAATTATTAATGCTTAGCATTGCAATTGTCAACTTATCAGCTGCCAGTGAGTAAAGAATAAGGTGGACTTAAGTTATTTACCAAAAACTGGTAACAATAACTACCAAAAAAGTATTAATGCTAAGCTTGGTATTCACAATCAGTATCATGCGTGAGTCAATTCTAGTGCCAGAAACACAACACAGAAATGGGATGTGGTTGTGAAAAATAATAGGGAACTGAAATGACCATGCACTTTTTTTTGGAACAGCCATTTGCACTGAATAAATTGCGTCGGTTTGTGTGACAAATAACAAACCCAAGTTACTGTTACAAGAAGGTAGATCAAAATTTTCCTTCAAGCCCGCATGACGTCATTCGAAGTTAAAAAAAAAACATGGTAGAGATTTGGTTGCAGAACTTTTCCCAAATCATATGCAATGGTCACTTTAATTTGCTTCCTAGCAAATATATTTGTATCCTGCTCAACAGGTGAGTTATAATCTTTTCCCATTCTTTCCAGTGAGCATTTGTTCCGACACATTTTATTCTCATGCATAGACAAGGTCGGATTTGTGCATTGTAATCTGGCATTTGGAGAGGAATATTTTATAGTCATCTAGTATGGAGAATATTTTTATTCAAACCTTGCACATGGTAACTCAACTTGCACTCATTTCAGTGAATTTTGGGCACTTTTCCTTGATCACAGCAGTTTGTTGTCAAAAGTTAATAACTTAGGAACTTCAACTTCTGGGCGCTAGATAACCACTAGCAGTTCAGGCGCCCTTAAGCCCAAATAAACAAACGAGAACTTCAACTTCCAGATGAAAAAACAACAAATAATTTTCTGGAAAGGATAATGTTCAGGATCCCCAAAATCTAGGCTATTTTTCCAAACATTTACCTACCTACCTACATTGACATACAGCAGTTGTTGAAAATAGTTTTTCCAGCCCAGCTAGACCCAGGGCATGATGCATTCTTCCTTGGTAAATCTTGCATGAATTGTTGATACATGCATAAGTGAACATTTATGTACAACACCATTGTGATCTAGGAATGCCCTCCTGAAACTTGCAACTCAACTGAAACTCTCCTGCGAATGGAGAGAAGAAGCTATGGAGCACTTAGCGCCCCCTTGACTGTCCTTTCTTTCGCTCATGAACAAGAGTGACAACTTGAAAATGTAAAATGGATGGTAGAGGGAGCCAACCAATATCAGGAACAAGCCCTTTATTTTGGAGGCACTTGATGGTGAGCCTGCCGGAAATGGCACATTGTTTGGCAGGACGATTATTACTGGGTCATTTAGGATACCATTTGATGAAGCTAAAGAATAGGTCTTTCAATTAGAATACATCAAAGTACCCTATATTGCCATAAAATATGCAAGATAGCATAGGGAAAGTCGGTAAAATTGGGTGTAAACCAATGGTGAAGGGAAACCTTCAAGCCTGCTACCAAACAAACTGTGTGGGGGCAACAGACCAACGCAATCATATTCTGTGCAGATACCTATTGCAGTGCAGAACCTGGGTGCAATGTTGCAGTTAGGTGATGTGTGTCAGGTATATGATTTATGTTTTGTGTGCATCATGCTGATGTGGATGAAGGTATTAAGCACTCATTACTTTGCATATGCATTGACAACCATTCATCTTGTTAATCTGTTTCAGTCAATAACTTTATGCACATGCATGTTCATTTTTCTGTATATTTATCCTATATATCAACCATTACAGTGCATGACGAATGATAAATAATGTGAGGTGAAAACAAAGTTACAGTAAAAATAATATATCCAACAGATGTTTCGATGTTGGAGCATCTTCGTTAGTGTGAATAAATACTGATTCCCTTCTTTAATTAGACAGATGAAGATGAATTGACATCAAACTGTCTGTCAAATAAATTATGTTTGCTATAACCTTGTTTTCACCTCATTATATATATATATATATATATATATATATATATATATATATATATATATATAAATGTATATATATATATATATATATATGTATGTTATATTTTATATATATATATATATATATTATATTATATGTATATATATATGTATATAAATAGTGTGTGAGCAGTTCACACAAAATCATATGGCTTATGAGTCTGATACCATTGAGTCGGATCTGAATCGATTCAAATTAATGTTTGAGTCGTGAGTTGAATCGGACCTCTGTAGCTCTGAGTCTGAATTGAGTCGATTCAAATAATTTTCACCTGCTATGAATCATGAGTTGAATTGGATCTCAATATCTATGAGTCAAATGTGAGCTGATTCAACAAATTTGAGTCCAGCACAAGTCTGGTTGCATGGAATCGGCGAATAGGACTGTATATGCAAAGTAGACAGACATTGATGAGGGTGTGGTATGTTGGTAGATGGATTCTTCGAACTTATGGATATGGGCGCCAAATGGGCCTGTAGTCAGCACACCCTTAAACCCAAATAATAAATCATTCAAAGAAATTAGGGATGTGGTGCTGGTTGGGGTTTAAGTGTCTTTTTTCCAGGGTTATGGTATCTTCCCTGGATCGCCCCTTGTGGCTCTTATTAAGCATGATCACTTTATGACTTAGGATTGTGCTTTCTGTCTGTCAGGTTAATATTTGCTTTATTTTGGTGCTTGTATTGCTGAAGAATAGGTTGATGTACAGCCCTTTCCAGTTCGGACAGCCCATTCCAGCTCTGAGGCATGTCCTCTTTCCTTCACAGCCAGGGGTGTTGTTTTATATACTTTTGAGGAGGCCAGTGCCCCCTGAATGGTGATTTTGCTCCTAACCATTTAAACTTTTAACATGTGACTATGGAGTGTACCTCTCCTCCCCAATCAATTTGGGCTTGCCATTGCCTGTATGTATTGGGTCCTGCCCCAATAATGTTCAGAGATCAACACCTGTGTTTACAGCCCAGACCAGACAACCTCTTAAATGCCTACTTTTCACTTGGGAGGAAAAATAACATAAAAATGGGCTTGGAGTTGGGTGGGTAATAATGTGTAACCAGTATTTTTCCAAATAGGAAAATGATATAACTGTGCGTTAAGGTAGTAACAACAAGTTTTTACACACATTTGACTCCATAAGCGAAACAAATTGGTTAGGTTTGGTTAGGGCAGGGTAGTTTGAGATTTTAACTTGATTTTTTTTGAGGATTTTGTTAATCCAAATAAATGCTGAAACTTATTTGTCTTCAAAAGCAGCTTAGGTTAGGTTAGGTTACATTCACTTGTTTTTTTTTCATCGAAACATTCCTCAGAAAATTAATTCCTTTACATTTGTCAATTTTTTTATTCAAAGTGAGGTTAGGCTAGGTTATGTCGTAAACTTGCAGCATGGGGTTCTCTTTAATTTGTATTCGGAGACTATGTTTATGAAGGTGACCACTTATTATTTTCTGGAAATGAATTTTTATTAATTGAATAATTTTTGCAACCTAAAATGATCTAAGCTAGCCTAACCTTACCAAACCTAACCAATTTGTTGGCTTTATGTATATATATATATATATATATATATATATATATATATATATATATATATATATATATATATATATATATATATATATATATATATATATATATATATATATATATATATATATATAAATAAATTAGCTATTTATAGGTCAATGGGTCCCATCATCTTAGTCACATTCATAAACATTGCACTGGAATGATAAATTCCAAGAATTCATAAAATACATTAAGGCACAAATGTACCCTTTTGTCTGGGCAAGGTGACGAGATCTAAATTGTGGATTGAGTGGTATGAGGTGGATCCAAACTGCGGTCTAATCATGGATGAGATTCCAATCCATGAGACAAGTGTGTTTTTCCTGTAAAAGGATACATATGTGGGTAATGTTCATCTTGGTGCAGGTGAGGTGGATGGTGCAAGATTGGTAACCAATGCTCTTGTGTACAGGGCAGTGGGAATGAAAGGACAATGGTGTCACCCAGTTGCCTATTCCCACTGACCATCTCTGAGCCATTTTTGTATGAATGTTACATATTTTTATGCACTGCATTCTGGCAGATCATGCTCTGTTGCTGGCAGCCGGTGCTGTCGTGCTACACCACTGCTCTCTGAAAGTTGATGCTTTGCTTTGTCGTCAGGTACGGGCAGGAGTTCCTGGTCGTGTTCTGCGGCGGGCTGTTCTGCTGGTAAACAGTATCTGGTGTACCAGTCCTGCGGTCGGTTTCCTCTGATACTGGGCTTTTGCCTGGCATTTCAGTCTGTGATCGAGGTGTGCTGTGCTAGGAGAGGTTGGGCTGACTGATGCCGTACCATACAAGATATCACAGGACCGCCTGGAGCTGCTGTTTGGCCGGATTCATCGCATGAGTTGCCATTACAACAACCCCAACGCCGAATATATGCGCCAAGCCATGCGACGTCACACCCTGCACAGATGTATCTCATCACTTTTGTGGACGGCCCGGCACCTGGACTTCTCGAGTTAGGTGGAGTTTACGTCTTCTACGGCCGTCCGCCGTTGTGTTGCTTTGGTTAGGGCCACTCCCCTGCCACAGTGACACAGCGGCGGTCGCTGTGTTGGGGTGGACTCCGCCGCCTCGGTGGTTCTGTGTGTCTGTGATCCTCTGCTCTTCCCGTCACCGCCCGCTCCTTGATCTTAGTCAATTGTATTGCTTTTATCGCCTCTGTGCGGGACGGCTTTACACGGCCCGCACATGCGTTTTATTGGCGACGGCTGCAGCCGCGCTGGTTCGCGGGATGGGCCGTGCCATGAGCGGCTCCCTGGGCCCCGCAATTATTCGTGGGCACGAGAGGGACGGGACGACCTTGTCGTCTACCTCTCCGTCCCGGGAGCTCTGTGTTGTATATTTGCGGGTTGCCCACGCGCGTTGCCCACGCGCGTACCGACCCACCCGGACAGTCTGGACCGCCAAGTCCACAGCCTGTCCCGGAATTGTACAGGAACCCGTGCATGGACGCCGGCGGCCGTCCGGCGGGTCTGCTGCGCCTGCAGGGCGACGCAGGCGCAGCAGCGTCGTGGGCATGCGCAGCCACCTCACTCGACAGTGCGCGGGTGGGGTGACCTTGGCGCCGGCCCGGTGACCATCGCCCCGGGCCGGCCGCGGCGGAGTCGGCGCCGGCAGTGGGGAGGGCCCGCCGGACTCCGGCAGCGGAGAGGACTTCGCCCCGCCACGTAGGCGGGGCCGCGCACCGCTGCCGACGCCGCCGGCACAGCTGCTGCCGTCGCCGCCCCTGCCGCTCTCCGTTCGCGCCGCCTCCCCGTGCCGGGAGAAGGCGCGCCCCTGCCGCCGCACCATGGTGGCGCCGAGCCGCGACCACGGTCGCTCCCGGCGTGGAGCGCCTCGCCGGCGCCGCGAATTGCAGCTCTGCTCGAGCGCTTCCGGCGATCCCCGTCTGAGCGGCCCGGCACGTCGCGGGGCCTCGTGTCGACGGGGTCGTCGGCGCGGCGCCGCCTGCCGCCGACGCCGTGGCGACTCTCTTGGTCGCCAGACGGCTCGCTGGATTTCCTGGCGGGTGCGTCGGGCCCCGGCGGCGTGGGGCGGCCCACCGGTCACACTGATCGGTCTTCGGCCGCCTCGTCGGGGTCCCGGCTCGGGGGCGGGGGCTCGGAGGGGGCGCGCTGGGCGCGGCCGGGGCCCACCGGACTACTCGCCGCCCCGGACTCGGCTCCCGGGCGGGCGGAGGTGCCGCCCGCCCGCCGCGGCGTGGACATCGGTGGGCGTGTGCGGCGGTGGCTCGGGGGCGTGGTGGCCGGGCCGCGGCGTGGCGGCCCGGCCGGTGGCGGTGCGGTGGTGGCTCCCGCGCCGTGTGCCTGCGGGCCCGGGCCTACGGAGGGCGGGGCCGGCGCCACCTCCTCCAATAGTGGGGAGGGGAGCGTCCGGTCGCGGGTGCCCACACCTCCTGTGAGTGTGTGGGGGCCCCAGCCGCCCTCGGTGGGCCGCTCGTCGGCGTCCCCCGCTGCGGCTTCGCCCGACCTCTCGGGTTTCCCCCCGCTAGGGGCTGCGGCTGGGCCCGTTGCCGCGGCCGGTTGCCCTGCCGCCCGTAGGCGGTGGGATCCGGTCCGCGACGGGGGGACCTGGCACCGCCGTGACCTTCGCCCCGCCCCCTCTCCCGTGCTGCCTGGCCGGCGTGCGGTGGGACGCCCCCTGTCCAGACGGGGTGGGGGCGTTCCCCTGCTGGCATCCGGCGCGGTGGTGGGCGGGGCGTTGGCTGCTGGTGGGGGCCGGGTCTCCCCTGCGGCGGGACCCCGCGGCCCCCCGTCGTCTAGCTCTGGGGGATCCTCGAGTCCCTACATCCCCCTTGCGGCCCGCGGCCCCCGTCCCCTCCCTGCCTGTCGCGGGCCCGTGTCGTCGTCCGTCGGCCGGGCGGTGCGTGGCCGGTGCGGCCATCTGCCGGCCGGTGGTGGCGCTGGGGCTGCGGGCCGTCTCCATGGCGGACCGCGCCCCGTGGTGCCGCGGCCGGCCGGTGCTCGTGGCGGCGTGCCGGCTGCGGTCGGTCCGGCCGACTCCTTGTCCCCTCCCCGGTGGGCGGTGCCGGCGTCCGACCCTGGCTCGAGGTCGTCCGGCGCTGTCCCGTCTCCGACTCCTCGCCGACCTTCCCCGGTGTCAACCCCGCCGGGGAACCGCGGGCCCGCGGCGTCTGGTTCGTCCGGGCCCCGGTCCCCGCGTGGGCCTTCGCCGGCGCCCCGTGGCCGTGGCCGCGGCGGTGGTCGTGGCCGTGGCTGAGGCCGTGGTCGTGGCCGGGGTCGTGGCCGCGGTCGTGGGGCGGCTGCGGGTGGGGCGGCTGCCACTTCGCCCCGCCCTGCCCCGGGGACACCTGACACCCCCCGGGCGGTGACCCCTGCTCCGGCTGAGAGTCGCTTGTCGCCTCTCCAGCAGGAGCTCCTGGAGCGCCTCCAGGACCTGCTCGATCGCAGGGCCTGTTGGACGGAGGTCGAGCCCGTCCTGGAGGAGCTCTGCCATCGAGCGGAGGAGCTCAACGCCGAGCACCATCTCAGGCGTGTGGCCGGCCGGACGGGCGGCGGTCGCAACGGTGCTGGTGCGCCGGGCACTGCCGCCCGGGCGCCCGGCCGCAGACCTCCTCCCTCTCGCCCCCCTCGTCCCCCCGTGGCCCCGCATGTACGTGTGCCCGTCCACGGACCCCCTGCCCCACCCCGTCCCGAGCCGGCTGTGCCGCGCGGTGAGAGTCACCGGGTTCCCTGGCGGGCCCCGATGCATGACCCCAGCGAGGCCAGCCGCCTCCAGCGGCTCTACAGAACCGATCGCGCCAAGGCGGTGCGGGGCCTTCTCGAGGGGGCGGCGCCGCGGTGTGGGGTGTCGGAGGCCGACCTGCGAGCCCACTTTGCCGCGCCCCTGGCTGCCCAGCCGGGGGAGCGGGAACCGTGGGCGGACTGGCCGGCCGGGGCCCCCCAGTTGGGGCGTGCCCCCGACTGCCCGCACCTGACGGCGCCCGTCCACCGAGATGAGGTCTGGCGCCGCCTGCGTCGTGCTTCCAACACGGCGCCGGGCGCTGACGGCCTGCGCTATGCCGCGTGGCGCGCCCTGGATCCCGACTGTCTCTTCCTGGCGGCGGCATTTGAGCTGTGCCGGCGAGCGCAGCGTGTGCCGCCGTCGTGGAAGGAGTTTGAGACAGTCCTGATCCACAAGGGTGGCGACCCCAGCGTGGCTGCCAGCTGGCGCCCGAAAGCATTAGGCTTGACGGTGGCCAAGCTGTACGCTGGGGTGTGGGCGGACCGACTGAGCGCCTGGGCAGAGGCGGGAGATGTCCTGTCACCCGGTCAGAAGGGCTTCCGGTCCTTTGATGGTGTGCTGGAGCACAACTTTGTGATCCAGTGTGCTGTCAATAGGGCCCGTCGCTCTAATGAAGGGTGTCATGTGGCGTTTGTCGACCTGGCAAATGCGTTCGGCTCGGTTCCCCATTCACACCTTTGGAGTGTCCTGGACGCCTTCGGTCTTCCGGCCGAGGCTACGGGCATTCTACGCGACCTATATGAGGGTTCGTCTACCAGATTCCGCACTGGTGGAGGCCTGACGGCCCGTGTCGACACCCTGCGGGGTGTTCGGCAAGGCTGTCCGCTCAGTGGGCTGCTTTTCAATATTGGAATGGAGCCCCTGCTGCGTGCGCTGGAGCGCGCGGAGATCAAGTGCCTAGCGTTTGCGGACGACCTGGCACTGATCTTCCCCACTGCCGAGGCTGCTCGGCGTGCGCTTGGCGTGCTCGAGCGCGGCTGCCGCTGGTGTGGGCTGCAGCCGAACCCAGCAAAATCAGGACTGCTGTCGGTGCGGGCCGTCGCCCCGCCCGACCTCATGCTGTGTGGGGTGCCGCTGCCCGCCATCGAGGTGGGCAGCTCTTACCGGTACCTGGGTCGAGAGGTGGGTCACACTCGACTCTCGCAGCCGCCGCTTCAGGTGCTGGCTGAAGCTCGTCGGGACGCTGAAAGGCTGTGCGATTCGGCTCTTGCCCCTTGGCAAAAGCTGGACGCGCTGCGTACTTTCATCGTTCCGCGACTCACCCACTGCCTGCGGCTTGGCGTGCTGCCTAAGGGTCCACTTCGAGCTTTCGGCGTGGCGCTCCGCTGGCGAGTGAAGGGAATCCTCGGCGTGCCGTGCAGTGCCGTCGGGGGCTACCTGTACGCGCCTGTCTCGTCGGGTGGCGTGGGGCTGACGGAGTTTGCGGCGGAGGCGGACGTCTTGATGGCGGCTGCCACGTCGCAGCTCCTCCGCTCCCGTGACCCCGAGACGGCGCGCCTCGCCAGCGTCGAGCTCGAGACCGTGGTCCGCCGTCGGCTCGGACGGGCACCAGCACCAGCTGACCTGGCAGCCTACCTGAATGGGGAGCGGATGCGAGATGGCGGTGACGTGTCTTCACGATTCACGCGTACTCGTGTCGCCACTGTGGCGCTGGCCTCCCGAGTAGCCATCGCGTGGCACGCTGCTGTCCCCGGCCCGGTGCTCCACGTGGGCACCGCGGCTGTCGAGCCGCGCAGGGAGGCCCGCACTGTCCGGGATGCGGTCCGCCAACGCGCGCTGGCGGACCTCCTGGCCAAACCCCACCAGGGCAAGGTCATGGAGTGTGTCGCCAGCCAGCCTGTGAGCTCCCATTATATGTATAATGGGAGTTTCACACGGTTTGCCGAATGGCGGTTCGTGCACCGGGCAAGGCTGGGACTCGTGCCGCTTAACGGCTACCAGCGCGGCGCACGGGACCGGCGCTGCCGTCGCTGTGGCTATACCAAAGAGACGTTGCCCCACGTTCTCAACCATTGTCGGCCGCACAGTGCTGCGTTTCAGCTGCGCCACAACGCAGTGCTGTCCCGCCTCACAAAGGCGGTGCCGCAGCGTGGCGGCACGGAGCTGCGCATCAACCGACGGGTCCCGGGCGTGGACTCTGTCCTCCGCCCGGACCTGGTCGTGACGCGCGGCAACGAGGTCTCGTTGGTCGATGTAACAATCGCCTTCGAGAACCGAGCCGCGGCGCTGCGTGCCGCCGCCGACGGGAAGCTGGCGAAGTATGCCCCCCTCGTGGAGCAGCTCCGCCAGCAGGGCAAAACGGCCTCGATCCACGCCTTCGTCGTGGGCTCCCTCGGTACTTGGTACCGGGGGAATGAGGCCGTGCTCAAACAGTTGCGCGTCAGTCGCTTCTATGCGAAACTGATGCGTCATCTGATGGTGAGTGACACCCTGAGGTGGTCCCGTGACGTGTACGTCGAGCACGTCACCGGGCACCGCCAGTACCAGCAACCCGCGGCCGTACGTCACGACCACGGATAGGCAGGGTGCTACGCCATATCATGCGGGGCCCTGGGTGGAGGGGGCGAGGGACCCTCGATGGCTCCGCCCTGAGGGCTCCTTGTCCTTCCCCAGGACCCACCTACCCCTCGGGCGTTGCGGCGGCGGCTGGCGCTGACTGGAGCAGCGCTGGGTGCTGCCGCCCCGACCTTTGGCCCGGCCGCGTCCTCGCCTGCGAGCGTTGCGTTCGGGCCCCGGGGTGGCGCGCCAATTGTGCACCGTGCTGGCGCGCCGCCCCGGGCTGGGGCGTGTGGTGCTCGCGCCGGGCCCGCTCTACGGGCCGCGGCGTGGGAGGTGTGTTTTTTTAATCATCTACTTGTTTGTTTTAGGGCGGGCCGGCTCTCGCTCCACGGTTTGTATGGCCCTTTTGGCCGCCGTGGCATTTATTTTTTATCTGTTATGAATGTGTATAGTGTTTGTTGTTATGTTTGTTTGTTTTTTATTGTTTTTGTTGCCTGTTTTAATTAGAGGGCGGCCCGCCCGGCATCTTATATGCCAGTTTAGTTTTTTAGCCGGCGGTGCGGCCGCGGCCGTGTGGCGCCGACTTTTTAATGTTTTTGTTTTGTTTTGGATTTGTGTGTTGGTGTGGTGCGCTCCCGGGCGGCCTGCCACGCCAGGTTTCGGCCGCCGGGGGCGCACCGGAGCAGATTGTTGTGTGGCCGGGCACTAGCGTGGTGCCCGGCCACGAGTAAATGTTTGTGAAAATGAAATGTATGTATGTGAAGCATTTACTTCAATAAAGACAAAATCTGTTCTTATCAGCTTAATATCTGATACGTCCCCTACATGGGGACCAGAATATTAAACTGATTTTTGTAATTTGGCGGGATTTTCGAACTGAGTTCCGCCGGCGTCCCGTGGCCGTGGCCGCGGCGGTGGTCGTGGCCGAGGCCGTGGCCGTGGCCGTGGCCGTGGCCGAGGCCGTGGCCGTGCCCCTTAACGGCTACCAGCGAGGTGCACGGGACCGGCGCGGGCGCTGCCGTCGCTGTGGCTATACCAAAGAGACGCTGCCCCATGTTCTTAACCATTGTCGGCCGCACAGTGCTGCGTTTCAGCTGCGCCACAACGCAGTGCTGTCCCCCCTAACGAATGCGGTGCCGCAGCGGGGCGGCACAAAGCTGCGCGTCAACCGACGAGTGCCGGGCGTGAACTCTATCCTCCGCCCGGACCTTGTTGTGACGCGCGGCAACGAGGTCTCGTTGGTTGATGTAACAATCGCCTTCGAGAACCGACCCGCGGCGCTGCGGGCCGCCGCCGACGGGAAGCTGACGAAGTATGCCCCCCTCGTGGAGCAGCTCCGCCAGCAGGGCAAAACGGCCTCAATCCACGCCTTCGTCGTGGGCTCCCTCGGTACTTGGTACCGGGGGAATGAGGCCGTGCTCAAACAGTTGCGTGTCAGCCGCTTTTATGCGAAGCTGATGCGTCAGCTGATGGTGGGTGACACCCTGAGGTGGTCCCGTGACGTGTACATCGAGCACGTCACTGGGCACCGCCAGTACCAGCAACCCGCGGCCGTACGTCACGACCGCGGATAGGCAGGGCTTTACGCCATGTCATACGGGGCCCTGGGTGGAGGGGGCGAGGGTCCCTCGATGGCTCCGCCCTGGGGTCTCCTTGTCCTTCCCCAGGACCCACCGGCGGCGGCTGGCGCTGACTGGAGCAGCGCTGGGTGCTGCCGCCCCGACCTTTGGCCCGGCCGCATGCTCGCCGTGCGGGCGTGGCGGTCGGGCCCCGGGGTGGGCGCCAATTGTGTGTCGTGCTGAGGAGCCGCTCCGGGCTGGGGCGGGGCGTGTGGTGCCCGTGCCGGGCCTGCTCCACGGGCCGCGGCGTGGGAGGTGTTTTTAATCATTTTTATTTGTTTGTTTTAGGGCTTTTAGTCTCTCGGGCCACAGTTTTGATGGCCCTTTTGGCCGCCGTGGCAAATGTGTTTTTTTCTTAACTATTATGATTGTTATGTTGTTATTATGTTGTTGTTTTTATCTTGTTTTTGTTACTTGTTTGTTTTAATTAGAGGGCGGCCCGCCCGGCATCTTACATGCCGTTTTATCCCCTTTAGCTTTTTAGCTGGTGTTGCGGCCGCGGCCGTGCGGCGCCAGCTTTTTAACGTTCTTGTTTTGTTTTTCATTTACATGTGATCGGTGCGGTGCGCTCCCGTGCGGCCTACCACGCCGGGATTCGGCCGCCGGGGGCGCACCGTCACATATTGTCGTGTGGCCGGGCACCAGCGTGGTGCCCGGCCACGAGTAAATGCTGATGTACCTTTGCCTGTAATTGTGGAAGCATTCCTTGTAATAAAGAAAAAATATGTTCTGATCAGCTTAATATCTGATACGTCCCCTACATGGGGACCAGAATATTAAACTGATTTTTGTAATTTGGCGGGATTTTCGGAGCTTGCTCCTGTCCTGCCGCGGGTTGACCTGGCGTTGCATTACAGCCAGGATCGGCCCATTTAAAACTGATTGGAAGATGACTGGTATTTTTGTTTGGGGGTATTTTTGAAAATTTTCCACAAATTTTGAGTTTTGAATTTATTTTTTAATCCGGATTGATATCTGATGACATCGTTCGTCCCCTTTGCCTTCGGGCCATTGGGTCCCACCACGCCCCCTCGCTATGGTGCGCATGTTGAATGACGTTCCCTCTAGTTCCCGAACGTAGATTTAAAGATTGTTTGCCAAGGAAAGTTAAGGGGGTTAACTTTCTCCATCACATGTGTCGTAGGGTAATCGCGTGGGCGTAGGTTTCCGAAAAAAAAGTATTTGGGGGGGGGGGGGGTACAGGTGCACAAGGCATGAAGGCAAAGCGGGCCCGAATGAATTCGGGCCATGCCACATTGGGTCCCGTGTTAGAATTTCAAATTATTGGGGAGGGTCCCAATAATTTGTCGTGTTCCGGTGTGTAAGCCGCGGTGTCCCATTGTGTACCACACAGTGTTACACTGACTACTAGACCTTGTGTGCACACCACCGTCTTGCGGTGTGCACACCAACGTGTCGCGGTAAGTACCCCACCGTGTCGTGGGGTGTACCTCATCGTGTTGCGGTGAATGGTGCAGAGCCCGCCACCGCGACGTGCACACCCCCTGCAGTATGTACCACTCCATGTTGCGGTGCATACCCCACCGTGTTAAGGTGTGTTCCCCACCTTGGTGCGATGTGTACCCCACCGTGATGGGGCGTGTACCCTACGATAATGCGGTGCATACCCTACCGTCTTGCGGTGTATACCCCACTTTATTGCGGTGTGTACCCCACCATGTTGCGGTGTGAACCCAACCGGATTGCGGTGTGAACCCCACCGTGTTACGGTGTGTCTATTACCATGTTTTGGAGTGTACCACACACTGTCGCGGTGTGTACCCCACCTTGTTGTGGTGTGTACTCCAACATTTTGCGGTGTGCACCCCATCGTATCGCGGTGTGTACCCCACCTTGGTGAGATGTGTATCCAACCGTGTTTGGGTATGCACCCTACCATGTTGCAGTGTGTACCACATCGTGTTGCGGTGAATGGTGCAGAGCCCGCCATCGCGGCGAGTCCACCCCCTACGGTATGTACCCATCCATGTTGTAGTGCTTACCCCACCGTGTCGCCGTGTCTACCCCACCGTGTTGTGTGTACCCACCGTGTCCCGCGTGCACTCACCGTGCGGTGTGTACCCCGCCGTTTAGCGGTGTGTACCTCACCGTGTCCTGGTGTGTACCCCACCGTGTCGCTATGTGTACCCCGCCGTGTCGCGGTGTGTACCCTGCCGTGTTGCGGTGTGTACCCTGCCGTGTTGCGGTGTGTACCCTGCCGTGTAGCGGTGTGTACCTCACCGTGTCCTGGTGTGTACCCCACCGTGTCGCTATGTGTACCCCGCCGTGTCGCGGTGTGTACCCCACCGTGTTGCGGTGTGTACCCGACCATGTCGCCGTGCCTACCCCACCGTGTTGCGGTGTGTACCCTGCCGTGTAGCGGTGTGTACCTCACCGTGTCCTGGTGTGTACCCCACCGTGTCGCTATGTGTACCCCGCCGTGTCGCGGTGTGTACCCTGCCGTGTTGCGGTGTGTACCCTGCCGTGTTGCGGTGTGTACCCTGCCGTGTTGCGGTGTGTACCCTGCCGTGTAGCGGTGTGTACCTCACCGTGTCCTGGTGTGTACCCCACCGTGTCGCTATGTGTACCCCGCCGTGTCGCGGTGTGTACCCCGCCGTGTCGCGGTGTGTACCCTGCCGTGTTGCGGTGTGTACCCTGCCGTGTAGCGGTGTGTACCTCACCGTGTCCTGGTGTGTACCCCACCGTGTCGCTATGTGTACCCCGCGGTGTCGCGGCGTGTACCACACCGTGTTGCGGTGTGTACTCCACCGTGTTGCGGTGTGTACCCTGCCGTGTTGCTGTGTGTACCCTGCCGTGTTGCGGTGTGTACCCTGCCGTGTTGTGGTGTGTACCCCACCGTGTTGCGGTGTGTACCCTGCCGTGTTGCGGTGTGTACCCTGCCGTGTTGCGGTGTGTACCCCACCGTGTCGCGGTGTGTACCCACCGTGTTCCGCGTGCACTCACCGTGTCGTGATGTGTACCCCACCGTGTTGCGGTGTGTACCCTGCCGTGTTGCTATGTGTACCCTGCCGTGTTGCGGTGTGTACCCTGCCGTGTTGCGGTGTGTACCCCACCGTGTTGCGGTGTGCACCCCACCGTGTTGCGGTGTGTACCCTGCCGTGTTGCGGTGTGTACCCTGCCGTGTTGCGGTGTGTACCCCACCGTGTCGCGGTGTGTACCCACCGTGTCCCGCGTGCACTCACCGTGTCGTGATGTGTACCCCACCGTGTTGCGGTGTGTACCCTACCGTGTTGCGGTGTGTACCCCACCGTGTTGCGGTGTGTACCCTGCCGTGTTGCTGTGTGTACCCTTCCGTGTTGCGGTGTGTACCCTGCCGTGTTGCGGTGTGTACCCCACCGTGTTGCGGTGTGTACCCTGCCGTGTTGCGGTGTGTACCCCACCGTGTTGCGGTGTGTACCCTGCCGTGTCGCGGTGTGTACCCTGCCGTGTTGCGGTGTGTACCCCACCGTGTTGCGGTGTGTACCCCACCGTGTTGCGGTGTGTACCCTGCCGTGTCGCGGTGTGTACCCCACCGTGTTGCGGTGTGTACCCCACCGTGTTGCGGTGTGTACCCCAGCGTGTCGCGGTGTGTACCCTGCTGTGTCACGGTGTGTACCCTGCCGTGTTGCGGTGTGTACCCCAGCGTGTCGCGGTGTGTACCCTGCCGTGTTGCGGTGTGTACCCCTGCGTGTCGCGGTGTGTACCCTGCCGTGTTGCTGTGTGCACCCCAGCGTGTCGCGGTGTGTACCCTGCCGTGTTGCGGTGTGTACCCCAGCGTGTCGCGGTGTGTACCCTGCCGTGTTGCGGTGTGTACCCCTGCGTGTCGCGGTGTGTACCCTGCCGTGTTGCTGTGTGCACCCCAGCGTGTCGCGGTGTGTACCCTGCCGTGTTGCGGTGTGTACCCCAGCGTGTCGCGGTGTGTACCCTGCCGTGTTGCGGTGTGTATCCCAGCGTGTCGCGGTGTGTACACCGTGTGGTGGTGTGTACCCCACCGTGTTGCTGTGTGTACTCCACCGTCTTGCGTTGTGCATACCACCATGTTGCGGTGTGAACCCCACCGTGTTACGTTGTGTACCTCACCGTATAGAGGTGTGTGCCCCACTGTATCGCGGTATGCACCTCAGCAGTTACGGTGTGTACCACACAGTGTTACGGTGTGTACTAGACCTTGTTACGGTGTGCACCCCACCTTGTCTCAGTTTGTACCCCACCGTGGTTCGATGTGTTCCCCACCGTTTCGCGGTGTTTTCCCCACCGTGTTGTGTGTACCCCACAATGTCGTGTTGTGTACCCAAACGGCGTTGCGGTGTGCACAACACTGTGTTGCGGTGTGCACACGACCGTGTCGGGGTCTGCTCCACATTATGTTGCAGTGAATGGTGCAGAGTCTTCTACCGCGGCAAGTCCACCCCCTGCGGTATGTACCCGTCCATGTTGCGGCGCATACCCCACCGCGTTGCGGTGTGTACCTCACCGTGTCCCGAGATGTACCCGGCCGTTTCGCGGTGTGTACCCAACCATGTTGCAGTGTGTACCCCACCTTGTCTCGGTTGGTCCCCCCCCGCCCTGTTGCGGTATGCATCCTACCGTGTCGCGTTGTGTACCCCACAGTGTTGCAATGTGTACCCCACCGTGTCCCGTGTGTACCACGCCGTGCGCGTTGTGTATCCCACCTTGCCCTGGTGTGTACCCCACCGTTCTACAGTGAATGATGCAGCGCCCGCCACCGCGGCGAGTCCACCAGCTGCGTTGTGTACCCTGCCGTGTTGCGGTGTGTACCGTCCCCGCAGTGGGGTCAGCCTCTTTGCTCGGCTGGCCGGAGAATTGGCGCTCCCTCGGGGTAACACAGCCCCTCCGATAAGGGGTGTGGAAGCACGTAGGTGCTTCCGGGGACTCATGTAGTCCCCATCGTCCATCGCTGTCTTCAAATACCAGTATCAACCCAGTGGCAGCGACCTTTTGTATGTTTTTCATCCAACCCTGCAACACCAACCCCTCCCTTGTCACGAGCAGGTAGATCAGCTTCCCCTGGTCTACCCGTACGCTCAGTTTCATCGGGGTAGTCGCGCCCCCTCGGCCCGTCCCCCGGGGTTGACTGAGTCCTGGAGGCTAAGTACCCCCTTCGCACGGTGCTAGTTACGACGGCGGAGCAACACGCCTGGGGGACGAGTGGTCTAGGGGTAAGATGCTCGTCTCGCAATCGAAAGATTGTGGGTTCGAATCTCACTTGTCGCTACTCTTCGCCCGCGACCAATCGGCGTGAGAGATTGGCGACGCTATATGACTCAACGGTGGACGTGTTGTAAAACCAATAACCAACCAGGAGCAACACGCCTCTTTGGTCCAGATATCCCGGAGGGGCGTGCGGGCCCGTAAGGCCCCATACGTGCCAATCGACAGGTCGCCTCCGGCTGGGGACCTGGGCTCTCGTCTGGTGCCTGCGGGCCCGGCCTGTGGGGTCAAGGGGTGGCGGCGCTGTTGGTACGGTCAGGGTGGTGAGTCTCTCTCTCCCCGACCGTGCGGGGGCGCCGCCCGACCCGTATAACTCCTCTGGCGCCTGTCAACCTCCCGTCCCCGGGATACAGGCGTCTCCCTGTATGGCCCGTACGTGGTGGGGCGTACGAGGAGCTGAACCAATCCCACTATATGGCAACTTTCAACACAAAAACCATCCCTGGTCCTCTCACAAAGGACCAGAACACCAGCTTGCCTACCGTAAGCTGTGACAACTACCCTACACTTGCAGAGGCCTACCGCCCTGCAATCCTCCCGTCCCGCCATGTGATCTCTTCAATGGCGTCGCCTCGCCAAAATCCAGAAACTATGGCACAGTCTAGGTTGTTGCCACGAGTGCTGATGGTCAAGTCGACAGACCCTGGAAAGACTTTATCAGCACTCTAACCTTTTGAACGATAGCGCGGATGTGATCTGCTCGGTGACGTAGTCAGCTGTGAAAAACTGAGGGATGGAGCACTTGAAGTGGAATTCCGAAGTTCTGAGGAGGCAAGGAAAACCCTGGCCTTAACTGAATTTAAATACAGCGTACGAGAGAAGGACATGAGGCGTGACGTGACGATACATATTTTAGTGGAACCACACAGGACAACAGACTTCTCGAAAGGTTTATAAATTGTTTTGATCTGAGGGATGTTTCTGATGCTGAAATTGTCGACGGTCTCTCTGAATACGGTGTTGTGGAGGTACAGGATTAAAGTGCTGCGCGGGAGCGACCTGCAAACCACTAACAATATTGTATTGACTTTTAACTCTACAGACCTCCCCGTGGCGGTGTACGTTGGGTATGTGAGAGTGATGGTTCGTGTTTTTATTCCGAACCCTATGAGGTGTATTAAATGCCAGAGATACGGCCACACCACCCAGTATTGCCGAGGTCGCCCGACCTGTGGTAGAAAGTCATAAATAAAGTCGTAAAGTGTTAAGGCTTAATAAGAGCCACAGGGGCCCATCTGGGTTAGTGGCGCATCGGAACACACCGGTGAAAAGTGTGGTTCAGAAGTGCTGTGGTGCATAAATTGTGGCCAGGTACAGACTCCGCACACTGCCCGCGACACAACCTGCCCAGTAGATATTAAGGAAAGAGAAATTCTTGCATTGAAATGCACCAAACAAATATCATACCAAGAGGCCAGATAAATTTACATGGATACCTATCCCAAAGTGTCATATGCAAGCAAAGTAAAAGTCACGCAACATGCATCATTAACCGGGAGCCTCTCAGCGCTTCCCAGTTTCTTTCGCAGCTCAGTGACCTATTGCGTTCCTTTGGCCTCGTTTGCATCTTGCCGGAACAGTGCCCGGCCTCAGGTCCTGAGGCCGGGCTGACAAAGGACCTGAACAGGTCCTGACAAAACAGGCCGGGCTGCCGGAACAGGTCCTGACAAAGGACCTGCTCCTGATGTTGTCCCCTTGTCCCCTCTTACCACGAGGGGACAAAATGTCGTTGCCTGCCAAACTGCAAAGCGCGCTGCCCAGTCGCTACTGCCCCTCAAGTCGCCTCTGCGCAGCCGGCGGCAGAGCAAGCTCCGGAGGAGTGGCATCGGGCGCAGCGAATCAAGAGGCCTGCCAGGCCCCCGAAAAGTAACCTGGAATCCCAACCCGCCATCTCCACCGACTACACACCAACCCAGCCCATCCCTGCACCATCCGGAACTCCCCCACCCCACCTACTCCCTCCAATTCCAAAACCACCCTCTTTCCCCGACTCCTTGCGGTCATCTCAGGTGGGAGCAGTGTGGCCTCCAGCCGCGTCCCAGTGATGCCGCACACCGCTACCGGACGACCACAGACGGTTGCGGTCCATCCCGGGCCCCTGATTTAGGTGTCTCCGGTCGAGCAAGCCGCGTTGGGTCACGTGACACCTCGCCCTGCGCGCGGCCCGCTGGTTCCCCACGGGCCGACGTTCCACCTTCGCCGGTGCCTGGGACCACTCGGGCCTTGCCTGCGAGGGCTTCAGGTGAGGTGATGGGGCCGTCCCCCGTCCCTCCTCGCGAAGGCGAGAGACTGTCCCACCGCTGGTCCCATACCGAAGGATGCAAGCGGGTCTCCCCTTGGTTAGGTTCACCTCGCGGTGATGGAACCCTTAGGCTTCGGCCACGGGCGCATTCGGCGTCCGCCGATACCAACGTCCACGCGGGTGGATTCTACTCTTACCACAAGCAAGTCAAAACTAATGCGATATTTGTGTTTAATCTGTACGTCTGAACAGGACCACCACTTTTAACTTCTAGCCACTTTGATGGCATATACACCAACCGTTTTACAATGGAACTGTAGAGGTTTTAGAACAAGCGCCCAAGATCTCCAGATCGTTTTGAATCGTCATGGCTCTGTGGTGGTGTGCATTCAAGAAACCAAGCTTCTACCTGAATGCACGGTTTCATAAAAAGGCTATACAGTAATCATAAAAAACGTGATGACAGATAGCGTAGCACACGGTGGAGTATTAATTGCAGTCCACAACAACGTGCCCATAAAGGAGCTCACGCTGCGTAAATCCCTCCAGGCGGTGGCTGCACGTGTGCTTTTTGGCCGCCGACCAATCATAGTGTGCTCTATATATCTCAATCCTATAAATGCGTTTCCCACCGTTGAACTCGGGCACTTGCTAACGGAGTTACCCCCACCGAACTTGTTTTTGGGCGATTTTAACGCCCACCACACGTTGTGGGGATGCATGGACGTTAACATCGTGGTCGCCATCTGAAGTCTTTTATCCTTCACGAATCGCTATGCATTTTAAATACAGGGGACCGTACACATTTATCCGCGCCTTCAGGCAACACCTCCGCAATAGACCTCAGCCTCGTCAGCCCACAGCTGACCCAGTGCCTTGATTGGACTGTAGACTCCGATCCATTGGGAAGCGATCATTTCCCGATCTGGTTACGATATCTGGACGGGACAGTTTTAGGCCCACGTCCGTGACGATGGAACTTCAAGGAGGCGGACTGAGATAAATTTCAGGAAAGGACTAAATCCGCTTTCTGCTCTGAAGCAGGGTCTCCACACTTCCAGTAGCGGTTTTCACTACACGTCTGTTGGAATGTGCCTCTGCAAGCATCCCAAAGACCTCTGGATTTCTTCGTCGCACCCCTGTCCCATGGTGGACAGAGGAATGCAGGGACACTATCCGTGCTAGATGACGCGCGTTCCGAAACTTTAATCGTAACAGCACCATCGTCAACTTGATAGAGTTCAAGCGGGCTTGGGCACCATTCCCGGGCCCGCTTGCGGGCCCGGCTCACTATGCGAGAGGCCAAGCGTTCAACCGGGTCCGGCGCACTATGCGACAGGCCAAACGTGCTTCATGGCGTGAATATGTCTGCTCACTGAATCGCTCGTTACCAACCTCCCTGGTTTGGTCTCGCATCGAACGAATCTCTGGCCGATTTAGTGCAGTCCCGCTTCCCACATTGACGATTGGTGACCGTGAAGTGGCGCATCACACTGAAGTAGCCAACGAGATAGGCATTTCCCTGGCCAATGCAAGCAACGCCGATAACACCGAACCACAATTTATACGCCACAAAGCCCGCTGTGAAGCAATCCCGATGGATTTCTCAACCTCAGAGCATCTATCGTACAACCGGAGCTTTACTCATGCTGAGGTAGTATCGGCTATTAACACCCTACGTAGTGTTGCCGAAGGGCCCGACGAGGTGCATAATGAGTTGTTGCGACACCTGCCTTCCCCTGTCGTCTCAGAGTTTTTACGCACCTTTAACCACTTATGAAAAACGGCGAATACCCTTCCACTTGGAGCCAAGCTACAGTAGTCCCCCTTTTGAAACCTGGTAAAATTGGTTCAAACCCCCTAGATTATCGTCCAATCTCTTTACCATCCGCTTTAGGCAAGCTTATGGAGAAGCTCGTCAACGGGCACTTATCTTGTTTTTTGGAAAACCATGATATTCTTGTAAACACGCAGTGTGTAAACACGCAGTGTTTTTCGTAAAAATAGGTGCACTTTCGACCATATTTTAACACTTGACACGGAAGTACGCCTCGCATCTCAGAGGAAGCGACATCTGGGCGCTATATTTTTTGACATCGCGAAGGCCTTCGACACCACGTGACGCCGTGAAATTCTTCAAAAAAATCACCAGCATGGGATCCGAGGACAAATGGACATCTTTTTAGAAACTTTTTGGCAAATACTTGTTTTCGTGTGAGAATCGGAAACTGCCTCTCGGATTGGTTTGCCCAGGAGAACGGAGTCCCACAAGGGGGTGTTCTAAGCGCTACCCTTTTCGGGATCATGATAAATGATATTGGGGATTGACGTCCTCGGAACGTGGGACAATCTCCATATGTTGATGACATTGCAATATGGTCATGAGCATCACGGACACCGCCGATGGAAAGACAGCTGCAGCTAGCCGTCAGATGTTTGTAAAAGTGGGGCAGCACGAATGGTTTCCGGTTATCGACACCGAAAACGGTAGCCATGCACTTCTGTCGCCTACGTCGCTGTCCCAACATGGATATTTTACTTTACGGGCAGATGATACCGGTACAACCCATAGTCAGATTTCTGGGGGTGGGGTTCGACACGCGTTTGACATACCGGCATCATCTTAAAACGTTGCGAGATAAGTGTGTGAAATCCCTGAATGTCTTAAAATGTGTGGATCGTGCAACCTATGGAGTATACCGTGTAACGCTGCTCCTGCTATACCGATCGCTTCACCGTACCCCACCGTCTCGGCGTGTGTACCCCATTGTGTTGCGGTGAATGTTGCAGAAGCCGCTACCGCGGCGAGTCCACCCTCTGCGGTGTGTACCCCACCGTGTCGCCATGCCTACCACACCGTGCTGCGGTGTGTATACTACCGTGTTGCGGAGTGTACCACACACTGTCGCAGTGTGTACCTCACCTCGTCGTGGTGTGCACTCCAATAGTTTGCGGTGTGCACCCCATCAGGTCGCGGTGTGTACCCCAACATGTATCGGTGGGTTCCCCACCATCTTGAGGTATGTACCCCACCTTATCACGGTGTGTACATGGCAGTGTTGCGGTACGCATCCCACCGTGTCGCGTTGTGTACCCCACGGTGTTGCAGTGTGTTCCGCACCGTGTTACCGTGTGTACCCCCACGGTATGGCGTTGTGTACACCACCGTGTCGCGGTGAGTACCCCACCGTATCGCGGTGTGTACCCCAGCAGTCGCGGGGTGTACCACATAGTGTTACAGTGTGTACCCCAGCAGTCGCTGTGCCACACAGTGTTACAGTGTGTACTAGACATTGTTACGGTGTGCACTCCACCGTGTAACAGTTTTTACCCAACAGTGTTGTGGTGTGTACCACACCGTGGTGCAATGTGTTCCCCACCGTGTTGTGTTATGTACCCCAACGTGTTGTGGTGTGTGCCCGTACCGTGTTGCGGTGTACATCCCACCGCCTTGCGGTGTGCACACCACCGTGTCGCGGTTTGTACCCCACCGTGTCGTGGTGTGGCGTGGTCGTGGTGTACCCCCCATTGTGTTGCGGGAATGGTGCAGAGCCCGCCACCGCGGCCGGCCCACCCCTGCGGTATGTACCCCAGCATGTTGCGGTGTGTACCTCACCTGTACCACACGTTGTCGCGGTGTGTATCCCACCGTGTCGCGGTGTGTACCCAACTTTATCGCGGTGTGTACCCCACCGAGTCGCGGTGTGCACCCCACCGTGTTGTGTTTACCCTATCGCTTTGCGTTGCTCTGCCTAACCCATCGCGTTCTGGTGTGTACTCCACAGTGTTGCGTATGCCCCACCATATTACGGTGCATACCCCGCCGTGTTGCGGTGTGGGCCCCGGTGCGTCGCGGTGTGTACCACACCGTGTTAAGTTGTATACCCCACCTGGTCGCGGTGTGTACTCTACCGTATCGTGGTGGAGGTGTGTACTCCACCGTGTCGGTGTGTACTCAACCGTGTCGCGGTGTGTACCCCACCCGCACGTGTCTCGTTGTGTACCCCATCGCTTTACGGTGATTGGTGTAGAGTCCGCCACCGCGGCGAGTCCACCCCTGCGGTGTGTACCCAACCGTGTGGCCGTGTCTACCATACCGTGCTGGGGTGTGTATACTACCGTGTTGCGGGGTGTACCACACACTGTCGCGGTGTGTACCCCACCGTATCGCGTTGTGTACCCCAACTTGTTGTGGTGTGTACTCCAAGATTTTGCGGTGTGTACCCCAACATGTTTTGATGTGTTATCCACCGTCGTGTGGTGTGTACCCCAGCATATCACGGTATGTACCCCACCTTGGTGCGGTACGTACCCCGCCCTGTTGCGGTGTGCATCCTACCATCTTGCGGTGTGTATGCTATCGTGTTGCGGTCAATGATGCAGAGCCTGCCATCGCAGCGAGTCGACCCCCTACCGTATGAACCCATCCATGTCGCGCTGCGTACCCCACCGTGTTGCAGTGTGTACCCCACCGCGTCGCGGTAGGTACCCGGCCGTGTCGCGGTGTGTACACAACCATGTTGAGTGTGTACCCCACCTTCTCTCGGTGTGTACCCCGCCGTGTCGCAGCGTATCACGGTATGCATCCCACCGTGTCGCATTGTGTGCCCCACAGTGTTGCAGATTGTACCCCACCGTATCCCGATGTGTAACCCGCCATGTCGCCGTGTATACCCCGCCGTGTCGTGGTGTGTACCCCACCGTGTCATGGTGTGGACCCCACCGTGTCATGGTGTGTACCCCACCGTGTCATGGTGTGTACCCCACCGTGTCGTGGTGTGTACCCCACCGTGTCATGGTGTGTACCCCACCGTGTCATGGTGTGTACCCCACCGTGTCGTGGTGTGTACCCCACCGTGTCATGGTGTGTACCCCACCGTGTCGTGGTGTGTACCCCACCGTGTCGTGGTGTGTACCCCACCGTGTCGTGGTGTGTACCCCACCGTGTCATGGTGTGCACCCCACCGTATCTCGATGTGTAACCCGCCTTGTCGCCGTGTATACCCCACCGTGTCGTGGTATGTACCCCACCGTGTCATGGTGTGTACCCCACCGTGTCATGGTGTGTACCCCACCGTGTCATGGTGTGTACCCCACCGTGTCATGGTGTGTACCCCACCGTGTCATGGTGTGTACCCCACCGTGGCATGGTGTGTACCCCACCGTGTCGTGGTGTGTACCCCACCGTGTCATGGTGTGTACCCCACCGTGTCGTGGTGTGTACCCCACCGTGTCGTGGTGTGTACCCCACCGTGTCGTGGTGTGTACCCCACCGTGTCGTGGTGTGTACCCCACCGTGTCATGGTGTGCACCCCACCGTATCTCGATGTGTAACCCGCCTTATCGCCGTGTATACCCCACCGTGTCGTGGTATGTACCCCACCGTGTCATGGTGTGGATCCCACCGTGTCATGGTGTGTACCCACCTAGTCATGGTGTGTACCCCACCGTGTCGCCGTGTATACCCCACCGTGTCGTGGTGTGTACCCCACCGTGTCGTGGTGTGTACCCCACCGTGTCATGGTGTGTACCCCACCGTGTCGTGGTGTATACCCCACCGTGCCATGGTGTGTACCCCACCGTGTCATGGTGTGTACCCCACCGTGTCGGGGTGTGTACCCCACCGTGTTGTGGTGTGTACCCCACCGTGTCATGGTGTGTACCCCACCGTGTCATGGTATGTACCCCACCGTATCATGGTGTGTACCCCACCGTGTCGCCATTGTGTGCCCCACATTGTTGCAGATTGTACCCCACCGTATCTCGATGTGTAACCCGCCTTGTCGCCGTGTATACCCCACCGTGTCGTGGTATGTACCCCACCGTGTCATGGTGTGTACCCCACCGTGTCGTGGTGTGTACCCCACCGTGTCGTGGTATGTACCCCACCGTGTCATGGTGCGTACCCCACCGTGTCATGGTGTGTACCCCACCGTGTCATGGTGTGTACCCCACCGTGTCGTGGTGTGTATCCCACCGTGTCATGGCATGTACCCCACCGTGTCACGGTGTGTATCCCACCGTGTCATGGTATGCACCCCACCGTGTCATGGTGTGTACCCCGCCGTGGTGCAGCGTATCACGGTATGCATCCCACCGTGTCGCATTGTGTGCCCCACAGTGTTGCAGATTGTACCCTACCGTATCCCGATGTGTACCCCGCCTTGTCGCCGTGTATACCCCACCGTGTCGTGGTGTGTACCCCACCGTGTCGTGGTGTGTACCCCACCGTGTCGTGGTGTGTACCCCACCGTGTCATGGTGTGTACCCCACCGTGTCATGGTGTGTACCACACCGTGGCATAGTGTGTACCCCACCGTGTCGTGGTGTGTACCCCACCGTGTAATGGTGTGTACCCCACCGTGTCGTGGTGTGTACCCAACCGTGTCATGGTGTGTACCCCACCCTGTCGTGGTGTGTACCCCACCGTGACGTGTTGTGTACCCCACTGTGTCATGGTGTGTACCCCGCCGTGTCGCAGCGTATCACGGTATGCATCCTACAGTGTCGCATTATGTTCCACACAGTGTTGCAGATTGTACCCCACCGTATCCCGATGTGTACCCCGCCTTGTCGCCGTGTATACCCCACCGTGTCGTGGTATGTACCCCACCGTGTCATGGTGCGTACCCCACCGTGTCATGGTGTGTACCCCACCGTGTCATGGTGTGTATCCCGCCGTGTCGCAGCGTATCACGGTATGCATCCCACCGTGACGCATTGTGTGCCCCACAGTGTTGCAGATTGTACCCCACCGTATCCCGATGTGTACCCCGCCTTGTCGCCGTGTATACCCCACCGTGTCGTGGTGTGTATCCCATCGTGTCACCGTGTAATGGTGTGTACCCCACCGTGTCGTGGTGTGTACCTCACCGTGTCATGGTGTGTACCCCACCGTGTCGTGGTGTGTACCCCATCGTGTCATGGTGTGTACCCCACCGTGTCATGGTGTGTATCCCGCCGTGTCACAGCGTATCACGGTATGCATCCCACCGTGTCGCATATGTTCCCCACAGTGTTGCAGATTGTACCACACCGTATCCCGATGTGTACCCCGCCATGTCGCCGTGTATACCCCACCGTGTCGTGGTGTGTACCCCACCGTGTCGTGGTGTGTACCCTACCGTGTCATGGTGTGTACCCCACCGTGGCATGGTGTGCACACCACCGTACCATGGTGTGTACCCAGCGTGTCATGGTGTGTACCCCACCGTGTCGTGGTGTGTACCCCACCGTGTCATGGTGTGTATCCCACCGTGTCATGGTATGTACCCCACCGTGCCATGGTGTGTACCCCACCGTGTCATGGTGTGTACCTCACCGTGTCTTGGTGTGTACTCCACCGTGTCATGGTGTGTACCCCACCGTGCCATGGTGTGTACCCACCGTGTCATGGTGTGTACCCCACCGTGTCGTGGTGTGTACCCCACCGTGTCATGGTGTGTATCCCACTGTGTCATGGTATGTACCCCACTGTGTCATGGTTTGTACCCCGCCGTGTCGCAGCATATCACGGTACTCATCCCACCGTGTCGCATTGTGTGCCCCACAGTGTTGCAGATTGTACCCCACCGTATCCCGATGTGTACCCCGCCTTGTCGCCGTGTATACCCCACCGTGTCGTGGTGTGTACCCCACCGTGTTATGATGCGTACCCCACCGTGTCGTGGTGTGTACCCCACCGTGTCGTGGTGTGTACCCCACTGTGTCATGGTGTGTACCCCACCGTGTCATGGTGTGTACACCACCGTGTCATAGTGTGTACTCCACCGTGTCGTGGTGTGTACCCCACCGTGTCATGGTGTGTACCCTGCCGTGTCGCAGCGTATCTCGGTATGCATCCCACCATGTCGCATTGTGTGCCCCACAGTGTTGCAGATTGTACCCCACCGTATCCCGATGTGTACCCCGCCTTGTCGCCGTGTATACCCCACCGTGTCGTGGTATTTACCCCACTGTGTCATGGTGTGTACCCCGCCGTGTCGCAGCGTATCACGGTATGCATCCCACCGTGTCGCATTGTGTGCCCCACAGTGTTGCAGATTGTACACCACCGTATCCCGATGTGTACCGCACCTTATCGCCGTGTATACCCCACCGTGTCGTGGTGTGTATCCACCGTGTCATGGTGTGTACCCCACCGTGTCGTGGTGTGTACCCCACCGTGTCGTGGTGTGTACTCTACCGCGTCATGGTGTGTACCACACCGTGGCATAGTGTGTACCCCACCGTGTCGTGGTGTGTACTCCACCGTGTCGTGGTGTGTACCCCATCGTGTCATGGTGTGTATCCCACCGTGTCATGGCATGTACACCACCGTGTCACGGTGTGTATCCCACCGTGTCATGGTATGCACCCCACCGTGGCATGGTGTGTACCCCGCCGTGGTGCAGCGTATCACGGTATGCATCCCACCGTGTCGCATTGTGTGCCCCACAGTGTTGCAGATTGTACCCTACCGTATCCCGATGTGTACCCCGCCTTGTCGCCGTGTATACCCCACCGTGTTGTGGTGTGTACCCCACCGTGTCGTGGTGTGTACCCCACCGTGTCGTGGTGTGTACCCCACCGTGTCATGGTGTGTACCCTACCGTGTCATGGTGTGTACCACACCGTGGGATAGTGTGTACCCCACCGTGTCGTGGTGTGTACCCCACCGTGTAATGGTGTGTGCCCCACCGTGTCGTTGTGTGTACCCAACCGTGTCATGGTGTGTACCCCACCCTGTCGTGGTGTGTACCCCACCGTGACGTGTTGTGTACCCCACTGTGTCATGGTGTGTACCCCGCCGTGTCGCAGCGTATCACGGTATGCATCCTACAGTGTCGCATTATGTTCCACACAGTGTTGCAGATTGTACCCCACCGTATCCCGATGTGTACCCCGCCTTGTCGCCGTGTTTACCCCACCGTGTCGTGGTATGTACCCCACCGTGTCATGGTGTGTACCCCACCGTGTCATGGTGTGTACCCCACCGTGTCATGGTGTGTACCCCGCCGTGTCGCAGCGTATCACGGTATGCATCCCACCGTGTCGCATTGTGTGCCCCACAGTGTTGCAGATTGTACCCCACCGTATCCCGATGTGTACCCCGCCTTGTCGCCGTGTATACCCCACCGTGTCGTGGTGTGTATCCCATCGTGTCACCGTGTAATGGTGTGTACCCCACCGTGTCGTGGTGTGTACCTCACCGTGTCATGGTGTGTACCCCACCGTGTCGTGGTGTGTACCCCATCGTGTCATGGTGTGTATCCCGCCGTGTCACAGCGTATCACGGTATGCATCCCACCGTGTCGCATATGTTCCCCACAGTGTTGCAGATTGTACCACACCGTATCCCGATGTGTACCCCGCCATGTCGCCGTGTATACCCCACCGTGTCGTGGTGTGTACCCCACCGTGTCGTGGTGTGTACCCTACCGTGTCATGGTGTGTACCCCACCGTGGCATGGTGTGCACACCACCGTACCATGGTGTGTACCCAGCGTGTCATGGTGTGTACCCCACCGTGTCGTGGTGTGTACCCCACCGTGTCATGGTGTGTATCCCACCGTGTCATGGTATGTACCCCACCGTGCCATGGTGTGTACCCCACCGTGTCATGGTGTGTACCTCACCGTGTCTTGGTGTGTACCCCACCGTGTCATGGTGTGTACCCCACCGTGCCATGGTGTGTACCCACCGTGTCATGGTGTGTACCCCACCGTGTCGTGGTGTGTACCCCACCGTGTCATGGTGTGTATCCCACTGTGTCATGGTATGTACCCCACTGTGTCATGGTTTGTACCCCGCCGTGTCGCAGCATATCACGGTACTCATCCCACCGTGTCGCATTGTGTGCCCCACAGTGTTGCAGATTGTACCCCACCGTATCCCGATGTGTACCCCGCCTTGTCGCCGTGTATACCCCACCGTGTCGTGGTGTGTACCCCACCGTGTTATGATGCGTACCCCACCGTGTCGTGGTGTGTACCCCACCGTGTCGTGGTGTGTACTCCACTGTGTCATGGTGTGTACCCCACCGTGTCATGGTGTGTACACCACCGTGTCATAGTGTATACTCCACCGTGTCGTGGTGTGTACCCCACCGTGTCATGGTGTGTACCCTGCCGTGTCGCAGCGTATCTCGGTATGCATCCCACCATGTCGCATTGTGTGCCCCACAGTGTTGCAGATTGTACCCCACCGTATCCCGATGTGTACCCCGCCTTGTCGCCGTGTATACCCCACCGTGTCGTGGTATTTACCCCACTGTGTCATGGTGTGTACCCCGCCGTGTCGCAGCGTATCACGGTATGCATCCCACCGTGTCGCATTGTGTGCCCCACAGTGTTGCAGATTGTACACCACCGTATCCCGATGTGTACCGCACCTTATCGCCGTGTATACCCCACCGTGTCGTGGTGTGTATCCACCGTGTCATGGTGTGTACCCCACCGTGTCGTGGTGTGTACCCCACCGTGTCGTGGTGTGTACTCTACCGCGTCATGGTGTGTACCACACCGTGGCATAGTGTGTACCCCACCGTGTCGTGGTGTGTACTCCACCGTGTCGTGGTGTGTACCCCATCGTGTCATGGTGTGTATCCCACCGTGTCATGGCATGTACCCCACCGTGTCACGGTGTGTATCCTACCGTGTCATGGTATGCACCCCACCGTGTCATGGTGTGTACCCCACCGTGTCATGGTGTGTATCCCGCCGTGTCACAGCGTATCACGGTATGCATCCCACCGTGTCGCATATGTTCCCCACAGTGTTGCAGATTGTACCACACCGTATCCCGATGTGTACCCCGCCATGTCGCCGTGTATACCCCACCGTGTCGTGGTGTGTACCCCACCGTGTCATGGTGTGTACCCTACCGTGTCATGGTGTGTACCACACCGTGGGATAGTGTGTACCCCACCGTGTCGTGGTGTGTACCCCACCGTGTAATGGTGTGTGCCCCACCGTGTCGTTGTGTGTACCCAACCGTGTCATGGTGTGTACCCCACCCTGTCGTGGTGTGTACCCCACCGTGACGTGTTGTGTACCCCACTGTGTCATGGTGTGTACCCCGCCGTGTCGCAGCGTATCACGGTATGCATCCTACAGTGTCGCATTATGTTCCACACAGTGTTGCAGATTGTACCCCACCGTATCTCGATGTGTACCCCGCCTTGTCGCCGTGTATACCCCACCGTGTCGTGGTATGTACCCCACCGTGTCGTGGTGTGTACCCCACCGTGTCATGGTGTGTACCCCACCGTGTCATGGTGTGTACCCCGCCGTGTCGCAGCGTATCACGGTATGCATCCCACCGTGTCGCATTGTGTGCCCCACAGTGTTCCAGATTGTACCCCACCGTATCCCGATGTGTACCCCGCCTTGTCGCCGTGTATACCCCACCGTGTCGTGGTGTGTATCCCATCGTGTCACCGTGTAATGGTGTGTACCCCACCGTGTCGTGATGTGTACCTCACCGTGTCATGGTGTGTACCCCACCGTGTCGTGGTGTGTACCCCATCGTGTCATGGTGTGTACCCCACCGTGTCATGGTGTGTATCCCGCCGTGTCACAGCGTATCACGGTATGCATCCCACCGTGTCGCATATGTTCCCCACAGTGTTGCAGATTGTACCACACCGTATCCCGATGTGTACCCCGCCATGTCGCCGTGTATACCCCACCGTGTCGTGGTGTGTACCCCACCGTGTCGTGGTGTGTACCCTACCGTGTCATGGTGTGTACCCCACCGTGGCATGGTGTGCACACCACCGTACCATGGTGTGTACCCAGCGTGTCATGGTGTGTACCCCACCGTGTCGTGGTGTGTACCCCACCGTGTCATGGTGTGTATCCCACCGTGTCATGGTATGTACCCCACCGTGTCATGGTGTGTACCCCACCGTGTCGTGGTGTGTACCTCACCGTGTCTTGGTGTGTACCCCACCGTGTCATGGTGTGTACCCCACCGTGCCATGGTGTGTACCCACCGTGTCATGGTGTGTACCCCACCGTGTCGTGGTGTGTACCCCACCGTGTCATGGTGTGTATCCCACTGTGTCATGGTATGTACCCCACTGTGTCATGGTTTGTACCCCGCCGTGTCGCAGCATATCACGGTACTCATCCCACCGTGTCGCATTGTGTGCCCCACAGTGTTGCAGATTGGACCCCACCGTATCCCGATGTGTACCCCGCCTTGTCGCCGTGTATACCCCACCGTGTCGTGGTGTGTACCCCACCGTGTTATGATGCGTACCCCACCGTGTCGTGGTGTGTACCCCACCGTGTCGTGGTGTGTACCCCACTGTGTCATGGTGTGTACCCCACCGTGTCATGGTGTGTACACCACCGTGTCATAGTGTGTACTCCACCGTGTCGTGGTGTGTACCCCACCGTGTCATGGTGTGTACCCTGCCGTGTCGCAGCGTATCTCGGTATGCATCCCACCATGTCGCATTGTGTGCCCCACAGTGTTGCAGATTGTACCCCACCGTATCCCGATGTGTACCCCGCCTTGTCGCCGTGTATACCCCACCGTGTCGTGGTATTTACCCCACTGTGTCATGGTGTGTACCCCGCCGTGTCGCAGCGTATCACGGTATGCATCCCACCGTGTCGCATTGTGTGCCCCACAGTGTTGCAGATTGTACACCACCGTATCCCGATGTGTACCGCACCTTATCGCCGTGTATACCCCACCGTGTCGTGGTGTGTATCCACCGTGTCATGGTGTGTACCCCACCGTGTCATGGTTTGCACCCCACCATGTCGTGGTGTGTACCCCACCGTGTCATGCTGTGTACCCCACCGTGTCATGGTGTGTACCCCATCGTGTCGGGGTGTGTACCCCACCGTGTTGTGGTGTGTACCCCACCGTGCCATGGTGTGCACAACACCGTGTCATGGTGTGTACCCCGCCGTGTCGCAGCGTATCACGGTATGCATCCCACCGTGTCGCTTTGTGTGCCCCACAGTGTTGCAGATTGTACCCACCGTATCCCGATGTGTACCCCGCCTTGTCGCCGTGTATACCCCACGGTGTCGTGGTGTGTACCCCACTGTGTCATGGTGTGTACCCCACCGTGTCATGGTGTGTACACCACCGTGTCATAGTGTGTACCCCACCGAGTCGTGGGTACCCCACCGTGTCATGGTGTGTACCCTGCCGTGTCGCAGCGTATCACGGTATGCATCCCACCGTGTCGCATTATGTTCCCCACAGTGTTGCAGATTGCACCCCACCGTATCCCGATGTGTACCCCGCCTTGTCGCCGTGTAAACCCCACCGTGTCGTGGTGTGTACCCCACCGTGTCATGGTGTGTACCCCACCGTGTCATGGTGTGTACCCCGCCGTGTCGCAGCGTATCACGGTATGCATCCCACCATGTCGCATTGTGTGCCCCACAGTGTTGCAGATTGTACCCCACCGTATCCCAATGTGTACCCCGCCTTGTCGCCGTGTATACCCCACCGTGTCGTGGTGTGTACCCCACTGTGTCATGGTGTGTACCCCACCGTGTCATGGTGTGTACACCACCGTGTCATAGTGTGTACCCCACCGTGTCGTGGTGTGTACCCCACCGTGTCATGGTGTGTACCCTGCCGTGTCGCAGCGTATCACGGTATGCATCCCACCGTGTCGCATTATGTTCCCCACAGTGTTGCAGATTGGGATACGGTGGGATACGGTGGGGTACCCACCGTATCCCGATGTGTACCCCGCCTTGTCGCCGTGTATACCCCACCGTGTCGTGGTGTGTACCCCACCGTGTCATGGTGTGTATCCCAACGTGTCATGGTGTGTACCCCAACGTGTCATGGTGTGTACCCCACCGTGTCATGGTGTGTACTCCGCCGTGTCGCAGCGTATCACGGTATGCATCCCATCATGTCGCATTGTGTGCTCCACAGTGTTGCAGATTGTACCCCACCGTATCCCGATGTGTACCCCGCCTTGTCGCCGTGTATACCCCACCGTGTCGTGGTATGTACCCCACTGTGTCATGGTGTGTACCCCACCGAGTCGTGGTTTGTACCCCACCGTGTCGTGGTGTGGACCCCACCGTGTCATGGTGTGTACCCCACCGTGTCATAGTGTGTACCACACCGTGTGGTGGTGTGTACCCCACCGTGTCATGGTATGTACCCCACCGTGTCATGGTGTGTACCCCACCGTGCCATGGTGTGTACCCACCGTGTCATGGTGTGTACCCCACCGTGACGTGGTGTGTACCCCACCGTGTCATGGTGTGTATCCCACTGTGTCATGGTATGTACCCCACTGTGTCATGGTGTGTACCCCGCCGTGTCGCAGCGTATCACGGTACGCATCCCACCGTGTCGCATTGTGTGCCCCACAGTGTTGCATATTGTACCCCACCGTATCCCGATGTGTACCACGCCTTGTCGCCGTGTATACCCCACCGTGTCGTGGTGTGTACCCCACCATGTTATGGTGTGTACCCCACCGTGTCGTGGTGTGTACCCCACCGTGTCGTGGCGTGTACCCCACCGTGTGGTGGTGTATACCCCACCGTGTCGTGGTGTGTACCCCACTGTGTCATGGTGTGTACCCAACCGTGTCATGGTGTGTACACCACCGTGTCATAGTGTGTACCCCACCGTGTCGTGGTGTGTACCCGACCGTGTCATGGTGTGTACCCTGCCGTGTCGCAGCGTATCATGGTATGCATCCCACCGTGTCGCATTATGTTCCCCACAGTGTTGCAGATTGTACCCCACCGTATCCCGATGTGTACCCCGCCTTGTCGCCGTGTATACCCCACCGTGTCGTGGTTTGTACCGCACCGTGTCATGGTGTGTACCCCACCGTGTCATGGTGTGTACCCCAACGTGTCATGGTGTGCACCCCACCGTGTCATTGTGTGTACCCCACCGTGTCATGGTGTGTACCCCGCAGTGTCGCAGCGTATCACGGTATGCATCCCACCATGTCGCATTGTGTGCCCCACAGTGTTGCAGATTGTACCCCACCGTATCCCGATGTGTACCCAGCCTTATCGCCGTGTATACCCCACCGTGTCGTGGTATGTACCCCACTGTGTCATGGTGTGTACCCCACCGTTTCGTGGTGTGGACCCCACCGTGTCATGGTGTGTACCCCACCGTGTCATGGTGTGTACCACACCGTGTGGTGGTGTGTACCCCACCGTGTCAATAGGTCATGCATCAATAGGTACGGCTGTTGCTCCTCGGGACGCATCTCTTGGAGAGAGGCCAGACACACCTGTGAACACAAAACATGTCTGCAACCTTTTGTAGGAGTTTATTTCCACTTTACAGACAACCGGCATATCTAGACACCTTTTTATCAGACATTATCACATTAGGCGCTGCATCCTCCCTTAATAACAAAGTTAGGATAAAACCATGGTTTCGAATGTAAAGTGAACGATTTCAAGTGTCACCGGAGCCCCAACTCAAACATGGACATTCCGCCAATTTTTCCACCAACCCAGTGCTAGACGATGACCTGGTGGTTATGTTCATGCCACATGAATGCGACAGTCAGTGGTCAAACCTGGTGACTCTGAGCTTCGTCAATGGAATACGACAGTCCGGATTCAAACCTTGTGACTGATCTCCCTCAATGGAATACGAGAGCATTGGAAAACACCCAGGCAGGCACACCACCTGATCGGTCTGATTATTTCGTTCTGAACTGACCTAATCAAATTCTGACCAATAAGCAGTAGATAGTCTGCAGTGTATGAAAGTTATTTTCAGCATATTTTGATTGTGTCGTTGCAAGGGATTGCGTCGCCATTGTGTATTCCTACCTGTCCAAGCATCTCGCTGTATGACTGTCCGGTCTGCCTCCCCTCGATTCGATGCAAAACACCATTCCCGGATCCATCCATCCAGCCCCAGACGTGCACCGTCACGTGCCCTTGGGTATGTTTTGGGACCAGATGTGGTTCAGCGAACTGGGTCCCAGTTGGCCTGCAAAAATAATACTTTTAAGGACAGACGACCTCTAATTATGATGTGTAATGAAGGAGTGGACTTTGAAATGTTAAACGTGATGAGAGTATATTTCCAGGAAAATAAGGAGACACGAGAATTCTGCCCGCTGGACATCTCTCCGACAAAGTTCCTGATCAGGTTTGCGAGGTGAAGGTAGGCAGCATCCTATAACTGCAGGGGTGACATACATCAGCCTGGAATTTCAGATCATGGATGCTAAACCGTGGGTAAGGCAGGAAACCCGCCATATAGGGTTTCTGAAATACGATATTGGATCATTGCATAGAACAACATACATAAATTGTTTTCTATATTCAGTCGTGTTTCAGTATGTCTGGGGAACTCACTCGAAATCTTGAAAGTAATTGGGAATTAATCGCAACATGATGGATGGTGGGGTCTTACAAAAAAATACATAGCACAACACACATGGTTCTCATGAATCGAAATCAACACTCATCTAAATGGCATGCCTTAAATATAGCAGCACAAATTAGGCACATTTCACCCTCTCCCACACACATTTCACATGGCACACATGTCTTCTACCGGTCCTCCACAAAAGTGACAATAGCTTCAAGCTGACTTCCATCCACTGTGCCACACGGCAACAATATATCTGTATAAGAGCGTTTAGGGCATTCATCTAGGGGAGGGAACTTGAATGTGTGTCCGCCATTTCCCCGATGGGAACATTTTGCGTCTTCGAAATGGCAAGTGGGCGGCAAATGATCGGCCAATATTACCAATCAGGGTAAGAGGGTAACAGCCCTGGTATTTATAGCATACGGGCTTGTTTCATATCTGCTTACCTGCGCACATATATTCTGCCGGACATGTCTGATCTGAAGGTTTTTTCGTCAGAACATTTTGTTCTTGCCCAGTCCTCTTGAGGCACTGTCAACGCTTCTTGGGCGTATAACATCCTGGCTGCCCGGTGGTGATCAGTGAAGGCTGTCTGCTTGGTAGCCACCCTGGTGGATAGTCCGGCAGCCTTCAAACGCCTCCGCACAGTCGTGCTTGATGCACCGCTACCGGCACCTACAGCCAGGTCGCACAACCGGGTGAACGGCCGACTTTTGGCCAGCGGTAAGAAATAATGCAAGCGTTGGGAATAGCATTTCATCGTTCGAGAACAAATGGAAGACAGTAGATGTCAGATGTGAATGCAATATTTAGAATCCATGGCGGAGTCATGAGTCTCAGCTTCTGTGGCTCTCTGTGGAACTGGCAAATGCATGTATAATCTTAACCCGTCCTATCTCGTAGGTTGACACACCCCCTCCAAAGGTTTCTTGCGATAGAGAAAATATCGTAGCGCATCGCCGTGACATTTGAGTACATTTCCTCCGTCTTTCTTGGCATCTGATGTGAAAGTTTCAAACTCAGGTCATGTCAGGATATTGACCTAGCTCAGGACAAACGAAGAAAACCATTTGGCAGTGCTTACGAAACGCATATCTTCGAGTCTATTCGAGGTCGGGTTAGTCATGAGGTCATGTCTAATTTTGGACAAATTTTCATATTTTTGTGAGATGCATGTTCTTGAAACAGCGCTTTCCCATGGCATGCAAGCAAGAATATGAGGAGAACTTCCTGATCCGACTTGATTGACCTCCGTCAAGTGACCTAAGGCCATGTCAAGATAAAGTGCACTAAGTGGAAAAAAACCTATTTAGACACTCGCATTTGTATGGTTTATTTCGAGTCTTCATGGACTAAGTATTATCAAACGCGCATTGCATGTACTACATTACCCAATTGAACCAGAATTATGCATCATAGTTTAGGTCATGGTCATCCTAGGTCATTGTCCTATGGTAGGTTTTAATATTTTTTTCATTACGGCTCATACACGTGAAAGGATATTGAAATCAAGTTTACCACATGACTGCAATTTGTCAGTGCTTGTAACACTTATGTTTTTGTGCTTCAGATCAAATCATTGATGTAAGGTCACTGCCAATATTCGCTCACGATGGACCAATCTGACTATTCTTTTATATCAGCTGTGTAATCAGCTATCAAATGGCGTGTGTTTTAACGCTGTGCCTTTACCAGAAATGGGGACATGAAATGTTTTTGAAAAATCAATTGTTTTCTGTGAAACCGCCATCTTTAGACTGAAATTATTTCAAAATAAAAAGAGGTCATTTTCGGGCACCAATTGTCGAGCGTTTTCCACTCATACACGATACGCCTTCACGCACCATTTAGGTTGGATGTTAGAGTGGGGTCTTTAACCCACCTCCCAGAAACGGGGGGTTAGGCAGAACAGTGATGATCTGACCGGAGAGGCGGGTAAAGCCGGCATCGGTAGCCAGCGACCGACGGACTGGAGACAGAGAGGGGAAGGGTCTACGTCACCTTGGCTTGGTTAAAAACTGAACACCAGATTATAATCATTGGAATTGCCATCGATCAACCTGAATATGAAGATCGCATGGTGGCGGTCTCCTGGCACTCAATGCTGCTTAAACGGAACCGCTCGATTGAAAAGTAAATACTTAGACGAATTGATGCAAACTCGTTAAAGCAGACGACGTCCAGACACAAGTGGCTTTTCCTGCCTGTCGGCTCATGAAGCTGTCAAATGCAAGGAGTACGAATGATCTATCTCAGAGCGCAGGGAGATCAGGAGCTACTTGACGTTCTTTTCATAACATGCTGTAGAACTACTCTAAAAGATCCAAAGCTGTGGTCAGCTTCCCTTCCCCACGGTCCCCACCCCGGTAGCCATGTGACTCACTTTAAATCCAGAATAAACCCACCCCAGATCTTGGATAAAAGAGGCTCTGGGAGCGTTCGAGTGCCCTTCGATTTTTTTTTTCAGCGGCGCCCCTCGGAAGACAAAGTAGCACCCCTTCGGACACATGTTCCTCCCCCTCTGATGAACATTCTTGGATCCACTCCTGGTCGCAATTATTACGCTGCATCGGTGAATCTTTTGAACACCAACTTTGAATCCATTCGTGGTCACAATTAAGGGTATAGGAAAGCATAGAAAGCGTTTCCAAAGTTCTTAGGGTTCTCTTGGAAACCAGCAGTCTAATGTTGATTCGATGAACGAAGTTTGGGGCTTTAAAGTAATTGTTAAATGTTACATCACGTGGAGATTAGGCGAT
This sequence comes from Ashinkailepas kermadecensis, assembly GCA_034440615.1. Lineage (NCBI taxonomy): Eukaryota > Metazoa > Arthropoda > Thecostraca > Neolepadidae > Ashinkailepas > Ashinkailepas kermadecensis. Next base: position 246,956 of record JAOTOM010005045.1, on the reverse strand, counting down.
TCGCAAAGTGGGAATTTTCCGGGCACCGTGGCGCGGAATAAATGGCCATGTTGTTAATGAGGGATAATGCATTGTAAACGTACGCTTTGTAATATTATTGTTCGTTCACTGAAGTTGTTTTTGGTTTCAGATCGATAGGTCCAACCACAAAATATGATACATTCACGACGATATGCTTCCATAGAGGTCATTGCGCGCGGATAGCTCCAGGAAGCTTTACTAATCCTACCATATTCTGCAGGAAATTGATCTCGCAGTTACTTTAGTGGCAGGTGAAGTGAATACATGGACACTGCTATCCGCTGTCTGGGCACAAGGCCCAAAAGTGCGCACATGGGTGGGGGTCCAAGCATCGCCGTTGCTATCGCGGTGGATAGGGGGTGCGTCCCCCAAACCTCTCGACATTTAATATCATACCTATTGCGCTGCATGACAAAAATAAACCAAAAACATTATCGTCCTCCCCCTATGCTAGACCCTTGGCGACATATTTGGGCACTAGGATACGAGCCCTCTCTCCATAGTATTGGTGTTTGCAGTTTGTGGAGGAACGGTATCACTCTGGCCATTTCCATATTATTGTTCGGACGCTTTTGTCTTGGAGAACTGTTTGCAAACCAGGTGGAGCTTGTTCTATGATCCCACTCGCTTGTATTTTCGTTTCATTTGTATTACTGTATTTTACAAATTGCTCATAGGCGTAAGCATACACAATTATATATACTGCACCGACAGTTTGTGATTGATTACTGTACGGATTATAATCTGTACACCTTGGCCTGCGGCAGTGGCGTCGCCACGGAATTCTTACAGGGGGGACAAGGTCGAAATGGGGCCTCCTGTTCCCCGAAAGGGGGCCTCCATTGTGTTTAGGATCTCATATTGTTTTTAGGCTCTTCCTATGGTTCGATAATGGGGAACATGATTTCATATTGGTGTTTTGTTTGTTCTTGGCATGGTGCATCATGTACTCAAAACGCAATAGCACTAATTATTTTCGCTGAAAACTGGGCCATACCAAGGTATAAATAAGTAATATTTGGATGAATACATAAGTGCCAAAACAAACCAAAGTTTGAATATTTTCTCGAATCTTCCCGCTGGCCTCTAGATTGCAGCGAGCTGGCGGGGCTGGTGCTAAGCATATCTTACAGATATCTGCCATTGATCAACCCACTTTTAATTCCTCCAAGTCTAACTGAATATAGCTAGATTCATCACGACTGTTATTTATTCCCACCAGCTTGATGTCATAAGCAAAGCTAGAACGATCATTTCTCAGTCCTTGGACGACATTTTCGCAAAGGTGACAACGAGAAGTGGATTGCATTGGTTTTCTGAGCGCCATCTTAGGAATTTGTTTGTTTTTATAACATTTGGTGCTGGCTGCAAGGCAACTGTCACACGAGCTAAAATATATCCTCAGCGAATAAATTCACGGCAAGAACAAGCATTGAACAGCAATGCATAAATGACAATGCAACAATGCAACAATGTCAGTGCATACATAATCCAAACCTTCAAATTCCACGCCGTCACGTCCATCGTTTTCGCTGCGCTGTACCGTTTTGTAAATGACGTTGAGAAGGTATGGAAGCTGGGAGGCTCTAATCATGCAGGCTGTAATAACAGAAAAGAAGTTTGGTGGAAGAAAATGCATTTATAAACATCATTCATCCCATTTTATATGGGGCATGGATGTTGTATTGTATGTTTGTGAGGGGTAATTTGCCCCTCAATGTTGGCTTTGCCCAATGGGCGTATGTTTCGGAAAATTATTGAAGGACCAGTGGAGTACCTATATTTGCGTCAAGCAGGAGGGGGAAAACGGATTTGCAGGGTGGGGGGGGGGTGCACCTGCGCCCATTAAAAAGTCCTTGGACTTCGACCGCTATTTTGTCAAAGGGGATATTATTTTGAAATAATATACTTAGTTATGAACTAAATTGCCCTGTGGAGGGGCCTAATCTACCACTATGGATTCTGATTGGTGGGATTTCAACCCTAAATCCACCACCCAGTTCTAAGGTTTTCTTTTGGTATCCCTTGATAAGTTACCTCACACTGCTGAAATTACACCTATACCACAAAACCGGATCGGTATCCCAAAAAATCAAGCTGGAGCCCTCCAAAAAGGAGGGATTCCAACAAATAAATGTCAGGGTCAGGAAAATGGCTCTAGAGCACTGAACATTTTTTTTTCCAGATGCCTTCAAAAATTGCGTATGGCACCGAAAAGCATACCGGATCTCGAAAAATCGAGGTGGGATACAAAAACATGGCGCCAGAGGCTCGAAAAATCAGGCCGGGATTCGGACTTCTAAAAAAAACAGAAAAGATCCACAAAAATCGCGTTGAGCCCAGAAAGCTGGCGTTGGGTCTCCGGAACCACTCGCCTGGGCGCGATAAGTCGCGCTGGGACCCAGAAAAATCGCACCGAAGCCCCAAAATCGTACTGGGACCGCACAAATGTGCGTCAGAAGCCCCAAATATACACAGCGCGACCCTCAGAGTACAACGGTGCCCGGAAATACAACTAACCCTCCCAAGCACACCGAGTCTCCCAAAAAGCGATAGGACCTTAAAACATGCGTTGCAGCCCTAAATAAACATACCGGGAGCTCTAAAAATACACTGCATGCTCGCAAGGCGCACAGGGGCCATGAGCACGTACAAGGGCCTGAAAAGAGGCTGGGGCCACAAAAGGCAACATGGTTCCAAAACGTACAAAACTACCGGGAGCTAAATAAACACATCGGAATCATCGAAAACGCCCTGACACGTAAAAAATACTCGGTGCACAAAAAAAACAAACAAAGCCCTAAAACGAGCGGGGTTTCGAAGATGTATTAGGCCCATAACTTCACTTTAAAATGTATTACCTACCACTTTAAAGTACAAATTTCACAATTTCAGGCATTCCAGTTCATAGCACCCGGTCGCCACGACGGCAACGTCAGTGTACGTGCACACCCATCTTTCGCATTCGGTGCATTCGCCACACTTCGTGCGATGCTACGGTTTCTGCTAGGCCTTCAGCGTTTTGCTAATTGCTGCCACATGATAGACTTGTGCCATATTTGACGTGATGGAATGCTTCGTATGGGCGTTCGCTGCGAAAAGTCGATTGATTAAATTCGATCATTAGTTTCCTACTTCCAACATTTTCTGGTAGTTATGAAATACGGTTTCCGCTGAGCTTAGATGCACTTCATATCTTTGCTGCTATACTCCCAGATTGGCTACCGAACCGAGGCCCTGCCTCAGCATTCTTTTTTGGACCCGTTGCGTCTTGCTTGGTCTATGATTGTGTATTATGGCTCCAATCCATTTTAGTTAGGGGCCTAAAACAATTTCGAACCCCCTGCTCGTTTTGGAGTTTGTTGCATTTTTGGGGACCAATGATTTTTTTTACGTGTCAGGGCGTTTTCAAAGATACCGATGTGTTTATTTAGCGCCCGGTATTTTTGTTTGTTTTGGAACCATGTTGCCTTTTGCGGCCCCACTCACTTTTTTCAGGTTCTTGTGCGTTATCATGACCCCTGTGTGCCTTGCGAGCTTCCGGTGTATTTTTTAGACCTCCCGGTATGTATATTTATGGCTGCAACGCATGTGTCAAGGCCCTGTCGTTTTTGTGATACTCTGTGCGCTTTGGAGGGCCAGTTGTATTTTAGGCCCCCGTTGTGCTCTTAGGGTCCCGATGTGTTTATTTTGGGCTTCTGACGCACACTTGTGGGGCCCCAGTACAATTTTGGGGCTTCGGTACGATGTTTCTAGGTCCCAGAGCGACTTATCGCGCCCAGGCGCGTGGTTCCGGGGACCCAACCCCAGTTTTCTGGTCTCAATACGATTTGTGTGAATCTTTTCTGATTTTTTAAAAAAGTCCGAATCCCGCCCTGATTTTTCGAGCCCTTGGCGCCATGTTTTTGAATCCCACCTCCATTGTTCGAGATCCGGTTTGTTTTTCGGTACAGTACGCAATTTGTGAAGGTATCTGATAATATGTTCGGTGCTCCAGAGCCAATTTTTTAACTGGGCATTTAGTTGTTGGAATCCCTCCTTATTTTGGAGGGCTCCAGCTTGATTTTTTTTCGGATACCGATCCAGTGTTTGTGGTCACACTATGCTTACGTGTGGCCCTACACTGTAAAAAAAGATTAGCACCCCTTTGGTGCTATTTCAAATGTCAAATTCCAGCTCCACAGGGCTGCTTGAATTAAGCATCTTTTTGTAGTTGGCATCGCATCGCAAAATTTCAAGTGCTAAATATAAGCATGGTGCTTATATCTAGCACCTCTTTATTCGGCTATATTTAGTAGCGTGGTACTTGAAATGAGCACCCATGGGTTGCGCGCGCTTTAGCACCCCCAGGGTGCTAGTTTTTCCTCACGCCAAAAACCAGCACCTCCTGCGTACGGTTCACCTATGGTGCTAGCATATTTAGCACCCATTGGGTGCTAAAACCGAAATTGGACTCCTTGATAGTAGCGTACGGGTGTTGCTGACTTACGGTATTGATACGGACGGAGTACTTCTTTTGCTACATGCTAACGTCCGATACCCATCTTAAATATTACAGCGAACAGGAATCAGGATGCTTACAGGCGATATACCCTTTTAATGCATTCGTATGCAAATATGCAAATAGCAATGCAAAGGAATACGTATTTCCTACTTTGCAAATAGCAAAGGAGGACATGCATATATATATTTATATATATATATATATATATATAAGCAAATTTAGTATGTATTACAATGAAGTACATGGACAGGAAAAATATTAGAGGTTTCCTTAATTTCAATCTCAAGTTTTGTAACTAAACAACCTAATCTGATGTATCCTAACCCAGTTGGTTGCTTAATGAAGGAAAATGTGTGTAAGACTTTTATCATGGACACCTTAAATGACAATAATACCAAATAAACCAGCGAAACCTAACCCAGACAATTTATTTTATTGTTTTATGCAAGCTGCACATTTATCACAGTTCAGTCTTACATGGCACAGTGCCAGTCATGAACAAATGGTGACGTAAAGAGCAGATCCACTGGCTCCATGGCTACATAATTATGAACAAATACAATCCATAATAATCCTATACAGTCATAACGTGTTAATACATAAAAAGAGCCCCAGTGGCCCATCTCGGTTCAGCCTATAAAATTATCTCGTAGCAACAATTGGTGGTGATAATCCAGCCTCTGCTATATCCAGGATAATCTAGGCTAGCTTTCTTTCAGCTATTAAATTCTGAGCAGCACAATAAACCACCCAAAAGCCATTGTCTGAGAAATGATTTGTTTTGGGGGCCCACAGAATAGGCTGCAACTGGCATAGCCCACTCAGCTTCTCAGGGTCCATAGATGAATAATGATGCAAAAAAATTACATTTCAGCTTGTTCGTCCCATGGCAATAACGCATATGCCTTGCTAAGCATGCCAGGTACTATGTGTTGTCAAGCTCAGGTATGTTAGTGATTGTAGCTTGAGGTTGGATCAACTGCGAAAGTCATCCAGCGCCCGTAATTTCAGGGGTGTATGCAGCGAGGTTGGCAAGATGCGGACATAATCATATTGATACCAGGGATGTGGAAAAACATTTGCTGCGAAGACACGCCCACCTTGTGCAGACTATGTCAGGCATGTGATTCTGGATCCAGAGGTTCTCTTGATCCCAGAGAGATTTCTCTTCTTCACTTTAATCTTGCCGCACGATTGAACCGATCCGCACGCCATCGAATCTCAAACCAAAATGGCCGAATGTTCACTCAGTTTTTTCGTTAAGCAGCGTTAAGATGCTAATATTCCCGCCATTTTTATACGCTGATTATATTAACTACCCAACTGCTAACTGTAAGCAGCCATAGAGTGCTCAAACTCCCGCCAAAAAACATGGACCGTAACAGTAGTCGGTTTTACAGCGGAAATTTACTCCCAGCTCACGTGGTCTCAGGAACAAGATAGAGGGAGAAAACCCGGCATAGTGATCTGCATAAATTAAAAGCGACTACCAAATCTAATTCTCACATAAGTTTCAATAACGAAATAGTTTTTATTATTAACGCTGCTGAAATAAATATAATTAAACTTACGAATATCAGCAAATTGCAATACGCTCTCTAATTTACGTCGAGACTGCACTCAGCTCTACGGTATCTGGCAGACGACGGATGACTGTCAGATGACAGATTGGCGCTGTGGTGAAATTAGCGAAGGATGCGGTTATAAGCCACCTTCCTGAGCAACGGTAGAGAAAATGATAGCAAAATTACACTTAATCGATGTCAACCAAGTTTATAAATCCATACCTGATACTGCCGACATGCTCACGCCGCACAACTAATAAATATTCACAACACACCCCACGAGTAGGACGCTAGTGCACCGACTGATTTGTTGCCTGCCGCGTACTGGGATATAGGTTTCGGAATATAAAATGGTTTAAGGAAAATTATACTAAACCAATCAGTATAAAATCGTTTTATTCTCACCATCAAGAAACAAGTTTTGTCAATGAAAAGGCTGAGAAAATTGAGTGAAATCAATTTTTGTTAATGATAAATGTTCTTCGATGTACTTTTTTAGTTCATGTCTGGAATGTTTAGGTGAAGCAAAGAATGACTTGGAAGGATGAAAAGCGACTAGACGGGAGAGCAAATTGCCGCTGTAAAACCGACTAGTGCTATATAAGCAGTTGCATTATTCTGGACTGCTTGGCACAACGCTCATGGCTGCTAAGATCAAGCATCCTCATTCTTGCCGTCTAGCATCTGCAGGCTAGAATTAGCCGCCTCCAGCCGAATAGCACATATGGTGCTTGTTGCTAGCATCCTTATGCTTGTTACTAGCATCCTAAGGGAAAAGCGTTGTTTGAAGCAGTCACTTAGCATGCAATTAGCAGCAAAAGTGCTAATCATTTTTTACAGTGTAGACGCCAATTTTTTAGAGCCTCGACGGGACTACCGATGGGAATTGTGGGTCCCGAGCGTGATATTTGGGGGGCCCGGTTCGAGTTTATGGGACGCGTTGTATTTAGCTGTGGCCCCAACGCGATTTTGGCGGTTCCTGTTGCAATTTTTCGGGCCTCGGAGCGAGTTTTCCGGGGCTCGGACTATTTATTTGGAGACCCATACGCGAATTCTGGTGGACCAACGCGAATTTTGGTAGCCCCAGCGCGATTTTTGAGGCCCCAGCACGATTCTTGGGAGCTTATCCCTCTCAGGATGGAGGGGGCATTTGCCCCTTTGATATAGCACTGCGGCCACTGAAGGAGTTTGTTTTGTCCCAGAGTGACATTCCGGTTAAGGATTGATTTTTGGATTTTTTTGGACAAAAGGATTTTTGGGGCAGCTGCAACCTTTGGGGCCCCGGCGCGACCCTCTGGTCCTCCAGTGTGATTTTCAAGGGCTGCGACGCGACTTTTTTTAGTCCAATGTGATCTTTTGGGCCCCGACATCATTTTCTTGGATCCCAAGCGCGAGCTATAGCGGCCTCGACACTTTTGGGGGGTCCAATGCGTTTTGGGGCTTTTGGCGTCATTGATGGGCCCCCAGAGTGATTATCCATGTCCGGATTGTTTTTCGTTGCTCCGGCTTCATTTGTTTTGGTCCCAATGAGACTGTTGAGGCACGGTACGACCTGTCGTGCCCCTGGCATGATTTTCGTGATCCGGGCGTGAGTTTTTGGTACCCCAGGTTCAGCATAATTTGCGGGGGCCCCGGCCGGATCTTTTGGGGCCCATATCGTGATTTTAAAGTACACAAATACGACTCCTATTATTTCTTAGGGGTTTCTTCTTGCGAATTATAGGCCCCCTGTCGCGTCTTAAGGGTCTTGTCTCATTTCCTAGAGCCTTTTTACCGGTTTTCGACGTCTCCTTGTGTGTCCTGCCCTCCTCCATATTCAATGGTCCTCCTCTCCCGTCTTGGAGGACCTCCTCTTGCATTCTGGGGCCCATTTAACATGGCATGGGCTTCCTCTCATCTTCGAGGGGCATTCTCTGCCAAATTAGGGGCCGCCCGCCACGCCTCGTGGGCCTCCTGCTTTATCCTGGTAAAGCCTTGCCCGTCTTGAGGGATCTTCAATTTTGGAAACCTCACCTCCTTCCATACCTGCTACCACTCCCATCTTAAGGGCCTCCTCTCGTTTCCTGGGAACTCTTTCCGGTCTTCGGGGCCTCATTTGGTCCTGGAGACCTACGCCTTCTTGAGGGACTCCTCTCTAGTCCGGCAGGTGCCTCATTTCTCTTCTGGAGGCCTTCTTTTTCAAATTAGGGGCCTCCTCTCACGTCTTGGGGGCCTCCTGCTCTGCGTGTGGATTCGATCTTTGCCCATCTTAGGAGTGGTTTCTTATCTCCTGGTGGACTCCTCTTTTCTCCCAGGTGCCTCCTCTGCCAAATTACCGGCAACCTTTCCTATCTTAGTGGCCTTGTTATTTCCTGGGAACTTTCTTAGCCGTCTTCGTGCCTTCTTTTCCGCCTGGAAAGCCATCTCTCTTATCCAATGGCTTCCTCTCCTATTTTAGGGGCTTCATCGTTGCTGGGGTCTCATTCCAGTCTTGTGTCGTTCTTTTCCGAATTAGGTGCCTCCTGCCACGTCTCTGGATCACCCTTTTCTATCTCGGTGGAAACTCACCCGTTCGGGGCCTCATTATCTGTGTTTGGAGCCTCATTATCCTCTTAGCAGGGTGCTTTTGCGACCTAGTCCTAGATCTTCTCTTCTAGGGTCCTCCTCTTCCAAAATATGGGCCTCATCTGGCTGGTCTCGGTGGCCTTCTCTCATTCCTGCGGAGACATTCTTACCCGTCTTGGGGCCCCTATTGCGTCCGGAGAAATCTCCCCTATCATGTCTTAATTTTATATTGCAGGGGCATCCTCTTCCGTCTTGGGGGCCTCGTTTTTAAAATTAAGAATATCCTGCCACCCATCGGAAGCCTTTTCGTCTAACCTAGGTGGCTTCTTGCCCGTCTCGGTGGCATCCTTTCCGTCCTGAGGGCCTCTTTTTCGTGCTGGGGGCCTCCTTTTCGTCCTGGGGGCTACCTCCCAATCTCTGATCTACGTCTTAGGGGCCTCATTTTAGTCCTGGGGGCCTCCTCCAATCTCTATTCTACGTCTTGGGGGCTTCCTTTGCGTACTGGGGGCATCCTTTTCGTCCTGGGGGCCTCTTTTTCGTCCTGGGGACCACCTCCCGATCTCTGTTCTACGTCTTAGGGGCCTCCCTTTCGTCCTGGGGCCTCCTTTTCGTCCTGGGGGCCTCCTTTTCCTCATGGGGTCCTCCTTTTCGTCCTGGGGACCTCATCCAAATATCTGTTCTACGTCTTGAGGGCCTCCTTTTCGTCCTTGGGTATATCCTTTTCGTCCTGGGGGCCTCCTTTTCGTCCTGGGGGCCTCCTTTTCATCCTGAGGCCCCTTTTTCGTCCTGGGCGCCTCCTCCCAATCTATGTTCTACGTCTTGGGGCCTCCTTTTCGTCCTAGGGCCTCCTTTTGTCCTGGGGGCCTCCTTTTCGTCGTATGGTCCTCCTCCCAATCTCTGTTCTACGTCTTGGTGCCTCCCTTTCGTCATGGGGGCCTCCTTTTCGTCCTGGGGTCCCCCTTTTCGTCCTAGGGGCCTCCTCCCAATCTCTGTTCTACGTCTTCGGGCCTCCTTTTCGTCCTGGGGCCTCCTCCTAATCTCTGTTCTACGTCTTGGGGGCCTCCTTTTCGTCCTTGGGTGCATCCTTTTCGTCCTGGGGGCCCCTTCCTTTTTCGTCCTGGGGCCTCCTTGCTCCTTTTCGTCCTGGGGCCCCTTTTTCGTCCTGGGGGCCTCCTCTCAATCTCTGTTCTACGTCTTGGGAACTCCTTTTCGTCCTGGGGCCTCCTTTTCGTCCTGGGGGGCCTCCTTTTCGTCCTAGGGGCCTCCTCCCAATCTCTGTTCTACGTCTTGGGGCCTCCTCTTCGTCATGGGGGCCTCCTTCTCGTCATGGGCCTCCTTTTCGCCATGAGGGCCTCCTCCCAATCTCTGTTTTACACTGTACAAAATATCAGTACTCAGGGAGTAATCGGAGTTACATGAAACCCATCTAGTATCAATATGGGGCATATTCTAGCACCTTTTTGTAAAAAGTGGTAGGCTTGCATTCTTCGAAGTACAGAGGGAGTTTTCGAAGTACCATTTTCATGTCAAGTATTCCGACAATACTTTAAAAAGTATGAAAAGTGAGGTACTTTTGTTACACCCTTTTTCCGTCACTTCACCTCCGCCCGCGGGTGAACGGCCAGATTCGCGCATGCGCCGTGCAGCGTGCGATTTGAAGTACGTGGGGTGTTGGCTGGGTGTTGCGGGGAGGTCATGGGCGATTGCAGGGGTACCGCTGCCACCTGCGTTCTTAATGTGAGGTAATGAAAAGGAAAAGCATGCTAATGAGAGTTTAAGTTTACACTGTGCCACCATTTTCTTTCGTCCTCGATCCGCCATCTTTGGCGTGGCGCGGATTGTTGCGATTGTTATTATAGCAAGTTGAGCTGGCGGATGAATGTGAGTATTAACCTTATTTTTTCCTAAAAAAGAGGTAGGTATGTACCTACCTGTAATTGCCAGGCTGCAAATGTGTTTGTGCTCATGGTATAAGCTGGGTATAGGATTTACACTAAAAAGCGGCTTGCTCAATTATTGGTGACTGCACTCCACTGTCACATGACAAGATTATACCTACCTCTTCTGTAATGATTGAATCCATTGACATGTGTTTCAATAAAAGCATATCAATATAAAACAGGAAAATACACAGCATTCATCTCAGTGCCCACAATCTCTCCCTCCCAGGGGGTGGTATAAGGGGGGCGGGGGCAGTTGCCCCTCCCTACAAATTCTGGGAGGGGGTCACTACCTAGTGGCCTATTGCTTCTTAACCCCCCCCATCCACCCCCTGTAGGATTGGACCTTTAATTTGAATTACTAATGGGGGTCCTTGCCAGAATTCACTTCCTGCACCCCCCCCCCCCCCCCAGGACTGGACTGGATGTTTGATTACTATCCAGCTGGGTTCATTGTGAGACTTGGCAGTACTCGGTCAGACATTTATTTATTGTACTTCTTAAGACCATTCTGCTCACATGGCTAATAATGATCCACTCACCCAGGGGGCACCATGGGACATTTTTACAACTTTTAGGATACCCAACATCAAGGCAGGCAATTTAGTATTTTGACTTAAAGCCAGAGAGTACTTAATTATTTTGATACAGATAATATTTTAGTGCAAGCTAACAACCATTTTTTTCTCTCAAAATGGGAGGGATAGGGTATGTGCCAAGAATTGTGATTTGGAAATTATTTATGATACTAAAATGCACACTTTCATCATTATTTTTAATTGTTGACCACATAATAACATTTCAGAAGATATCTGGATAGTAGGTATTTATTTGGACAAGGAAAACTATATGTAAGTTAACAATCATATGAGAAAATTGACTCCATTCTTTGATTATTTGTTCTAATCTCTACAACAATATGTGGAGTCTAAAACTGAGTTGGGCTGCCACCACCAGGCTGACTTTCAGTTTGGTGCACTTCAAAAATGTTAACTTATAAGTGTTTTATAATGGGGCATTCCTTATGAATGTCTCCAGTTTTGTTTTGCCAAGAATAAAATCTTCATTTTCCCCACTTATAATGTATGAGAATAAAATGTCTTAGGACCAAAAACCATTAAGACAGGCCAAAAATGCCTACCTTGCCCAACAACCATGGTCAGGTTAGGGGTAATCATTTAGCAGGTGTCACACTTGGGAAATTATGTCCCATCTTGGGAAAATTATCTTGAAGATTATGGGGTTTAGGGTAGGCTTTAGGTCAGTTTAGGTTACATCAGTTTTGGTTAGGTCAGGTTAGGTCAGGCTGGGTTAGGTTTTAGCCCCACCTTGGGAAATCAATCATGTGAACATTTCCCAGTGTGTGACGCCTGCTAAATGAATACCAAAAAAACTACAGGTGATGAATGTATGGCAACACATGTGATGTCTGCTATAATAATACAAAATATTCTTGCTAGTGTAACAGTTGAAGCTTTAAAACCATATTTCAAACCAGAACACAGTGAGCTTAAATGGCTGTACTATATGCTGATCACAATATTAAACACAGAGCACTGCCCACTAGGGATGGGGAATTTTAGCCACCTGGTGGTTTAAACCAGTTTAAACTGGCAGGCATAAATTAATTTAAGCCACCCTGGCTTAAATTATATTTCTGGTAGGGCTGGAGAGCAGTGACTGAGAAAAGTTAGGGAAGCATCAATTGGATCCATGCACATAATTATTTGCACACACAAAAAGAAAAACAACGAACAGATGTACATGTGTTAAATTATCATTCCAAAATGTGTTACATTCCATTTTATGTGCAAAAACACTCCCTATAATTCCCCAAAACTCTGGCTGGGTTCTGGGTATGCCCTCCACAAGCCAGATGTTGACCCATTAGGTACCTAGCCATTTGATAGCTAGGTACCTGTTCTATGTTAGCTGAAAAGTGACTATTTGAGCCACATCAATTTGTGCTGTTTTTGGCATAGTTTTCCCATTGTCTTACTGATAGGTGCCTACCTACATATATTCATAAATAACAGTAAGCAATCTGTTATCTATCTATTGTACATTTTCACACATTGTCAACTATTGCACACCTTCTATGGCATGGTATAGTAGTACATTATTTCCTGTTTGCACTAACTTACACTGATGGAAGTGGAGACAATGGATTGTGTGTGCTGTGTTGTGATGTATGCAGCGGCACAACCAGAGGGGGGCTAAAGGGGCTATAGCACCCTCCGGAAGCAGCTCATGGGGCCCTGGATGTATGCGTCAATATATGATGGTAATAGTTATAAACCTGGGCTGACAATTCAAACTATAGTTAACTTGTTGGTCAGGTCAATAAGCCATTTTGTCTGTATTTAAGTCCATCATAGCCTAATATATCCAGCCTGATGTAAACCATTTATTTTTGGGGGCACACCTACCACTGCTTCCTTGGAGGTGGCAGCACATTTGAATCCATACACATTTATTGCACACAAAACCAATGAACAGGTGGACACACGTTAAAAACGGAAGCAGCAATAACCCATGCATCACCCCCCACCCAGAGAGGTGCTAAAAAACAGGGCTATACACCACCAACCTACCACCAGCAGCCCAGGCACAGGGAGAACCCACAGTGCCAGACTGCTAGAAATTTGTTACCTAAACAATGTATGTTTGACCTGGGTAGGTAGGTATCTAGCTTAGTTTGCATTTATAACATTTTTAGAGCCCAATTTGTTCAACAAATTCAGTGCTGGGGGCCTGGGATGACCTCCAAAATACTACAAGGCACCAGGGAAGTCATGTGGCTGATAATATATTTGGTGTGCTTATGTTATCCTAGCACTAAATTTAGTGGTCATCCCAGTGCTGAATTTGCAAACTGAGGCAACTGAAACTTACAAATGCATGATTTTGGTGCTGCTGGTGTCCATACTTTGGCCTAGAAACTGTCAATGACCATCTGGTCATGCACAGTAGGTCTTCATTGCATGTATTTTACACTTTCATTGTGTTGAATACCAACACTGTCAATGTATCCATGGTTTGTGAGCCTTAGAAGTGTCATGAATTTAAGCTGGCTTAAATAATAAAAGCCAGTTTAAACCGGCTGAAATTAATAAAAGCCACTGGCTGGCATAAGTTCAATTTAAGCTGGCTTTTTCCATCCCCTACTGCCCACTGAAGCTAGTGGCACATGGTCCTGAAATTCATTTTGAGAAAGGTGGGATTTATGTAAGCACTGACGCAAGAAACAGTTATTCTGTGAGACAAATCATTTTATCTGTGTTTTTTAGTGTTTCTTCTCTGGTATTGAAGCAGTAAAAGCATTCCTTCTCTGGTATTTAAGCAATAAAGCTGAAAACTTGGGCTTGAGAGCCCTACCAGTGAGTCCAGACCATTTCAAGTGAGGTCAAAACAAAACAAAAAAGCAGGGGTTTCCACTTAAAATTTTGAATTTCAGAACACTGTAGTGGCACCCCCATACCACTCAATAGCCTACACCACCCATGCAGGCAATGTTATGCACTATGTAGGTATGCATCACAAGCACCCACAGTGCCACCTATGCCTTCAGGGTAATGAGATCTCCAGCATTGCCACCTATTCTGGCACCACCCACACCAGGTGCTGCTAGCTATACATTGCATCATTTAGACCCATCTCTCAGCAGCCCTTAATCAATGTGGGCAATCTCTTTTGTCAACATCAAGATCATCCCTTCAAGCAACCCTTATTTGCTCCAGATGACCCTGTTCTTTATAGCCAATACTACAGGGAATTATTGATCTGCAGATGAATGGCTGAATTTAGACATTTTGGAGTGGGATTAAGTCTAAGATGAGGCTCATCTTTGCATGTCAGTGGGGAACTATGGTCAGTATTTCAAAAAAGGGTCTCACCCAAATATGCTACCATTTGCTAAAAGTGGGGATGCATTTATCCATATTTGGGAATACTATCTGCGATTATTGGGCTCTTGCTAAGAAAACCCCTGTATGGGCCAAAATGCCAAATATGATATTTTCTGTCCAATTTGTGTACTGTTTTTAAAAAAATCAATAATGCACATGTATGGTTTCAATTCCATTGAAAAGGAAATTAAATATTGTAGAAATATCCCCTTGTACCTCAAACAGTCCCACTGAGGTTTATTTGTTTAATTTCTGAAATTAAAACTTCCGACTCACAGACAAAACGAGGAACAATATTTTAGGGGGAAAACACTCACAAGTTTGGCTCAATTTAGGAGTCATTTTTTAATTCTGGGGGATCTAGACATTGAGTTTAGAGAAAGGGCATGTCCTGATTTTGCTGACAACAATTTGCCAGAAGCTGTTAAGTGTGTGTGGGGGGGGGGGGGCTGGAAAGCAATTTCTGGGGGGGTAATTTTGTTTTGCAGAAGTTGTTGCACAAGTCAGGGTGGAGGGTTAGCTTTCTGGGTGACAATTTTGCACCATTTGCTACATACTTGTCCAGATTCATCAAAGAATTTGTCACATTTTGTCACACTGTATGGTAATCATCTTAAGGCAGCACCGATACAGCCAAGAGTTGAAATTTAAAACCAGTCAGTTAGGGGGAGGGGGCATCTGTTGGCTGCATGGACTAGGTGCTTAGGGAGGTGCTATTGCCATTCTGGCCCCCCTGGATCCACTAGTGTTTTTAACTTCTATGAGAGAAAAAATGCAAGTATGTTAATTTATCATATTTGAATGCACACAGTAGGTCAGGGTCAGCACCAGCTGCTGGAAATTGCTTGTCACAGAAAGTGGCACAGATTCCCCATATGGAATCTTCCATTATTTCAGTGGCAATATGGAAACATACCAACGGCCTTGTTTAGCACACATATAAGCTTTCACAGGGAAATTAAGGCATGCATTGGCCTACAGATAATGCATACTATTTTTAGTAAGTGGGTTATTTGCAGTCATTTCATGACAATGTGGTTGCATAAATAATTTTTTAAAGCTGTAATAAACCATCGGAGGCTGTGCAGTACCACTGTGAGTTAACTGCAATTATAAGTAATGAGGGAGGTTAAAAATCCTGCATCTAAAAATATTGGCACATGCCTGTAACATCCTGCTGCTGTGTGTATGTTCTGGGCTTTTGTACTGTGTGCTTCATATTTGTTGTTTTTCTTGTACAGATACTTTTTGTGTCATAGTGTGTGATGCCAAAAATCCAGTACAATAACATAAAATGCTACCAACATACAATGCCATAGTCTGCCACCATATTGTGGTCTTAGGTGCCGCTGCTACACCAAATATGTGAAAATATTCACTTGCTAAATGCCACAGGGGAACTGTGACATATGAATTTAATTAGTGAGAAATGATCCACTGAGCAGCTGGTGTTTCTCAGTTGACAAGACTATCTATATGTATGGTCTTGCTCCAGAAGTACAGAGATCAGAGATTTGGTTGAATTGCAATGTATTGAGCCATTGCTGATTTACCATGTAAACAATGCACAATGTGTTTACATAAAGTGCAATTCTGTCCCCAGATAATCCCTCTGACCACGAGGCCCCAACCTAGCAAACAAGCAGGCACAAACCATTCGCTGCCAGCAATGCTTTCTGGAAACATGAATGTATTGTGCATATTTGCTTTGTACAGAACTCAACATAATTCTTCATTTAAAATATTCATCGCTATTATTTGATGAGTGATGAGGATTCCATTTGTTTCATAATACAAGAAAACATCGATGTAACACATGCCAATTTTCCCATTACAATACTTCGATATTTGCAAAACACCTGCAACGCCAATCTGTTGAGAACAATAATTAAAGATTCCCTTGCACATATTGCAATCAGCTTCTATCTTCAGGAAGAAATTGGAAAAGGCATGTTAAGCAAAAGCATAACCAATGCTTCGAAACATCATGCAGTGTGGGTCAAAGTGAAAATCCGAATGATGGAGTGGTAGTCGCAGATTGTGTTGGAGATGAGCAGCAAGATGTAGGGCCACAGTGCAGTTCTTCCCAAAGAAGACACAAAGATGTTGCCCAGTTTCTCGGAAAATTGCACTACGTCCACAATATACCCACGTCTGTTTGCTCTTACATTGTGCATCAAGAATTGTTTTTTACACGGTCGGTACTCGATGAAATTCAAGACAAAATGGACGCCGAAACACCCAACGCTCAGGTCAACATTATCTCAAAAGCACAGAACTTGGAGACTACTTCTGCATTTCGAGAACTAAGATCGGGTCATAAACTGAACAAATTTGTATTGGACGAACTCAACTTCAACCCTCCCAAGTCTGTGTTTCTGAAGACATCAGCAGGGCACTGGAAATCGTTTCAATATGTACCCATTTTGAAACAGCTGAAGGTTCTGCTATCAAATCAACATGTTTTGGAATATGTTCTACGTGATGATGTTCATTATGAACATATGTCTGACATTGCTGATGGTAGTATGCATCAGAACCATCTGGGGAAAATACGTTTGGCTGTCTACTATGACGACTTCAATGTCGTGGATCCACTCGGAAACAAAGTGTCGAAGTACAAGCTTGCCGGAATCTACAAGTGTCGAAGTACAAGCAATAATCTGAAAAGAGAAAGAGAATAAAGTCATTAATGACGATCTGAAAGGCCGCTACTTTGTTTCAATAATTGTGAAACACCCTGTATATCTGAAGTGTAGCTCAGATTTTCCTCATCTCACGTAGATGACGGGTTGTCGTTGAGGCGGTGTGTGTGGGGGATTCGCGCCACGGCCGGTGGTTTAATGTGTGTGGTTGAAAAGGCGAATATATATTCGCGTTGCATTTTTACTTTTTTACACCCAGAGAGGCGGTTTTCGCGAGTTTCGCGGGGAGTAAATGAACCCACGGCGTGGGAAATGCATGCTAACCATAGGTGCTAAAGTAAGTACCTTTCGGTTTAGCACTATATGGGGAGTGGTTTTTGACAGCCGCCCCATACGGTACTAGCGTAAGTACCAGTACACCTCTATGCAAGTACCCAGAAGGGTGTTTTAAAAGCACCTTTCACCTTGAAAAGTACCCGGGTGTGAAATCCCAGGGGTGCTCAGAAAGTAGGTATAGTGAGGTAATCGGCAAAAGTACCGAATGCGAGGTTTGAAAAACTTCGTATGGGTCGTGGTTTTTGACAGCTGGAAACACCTCACAGGGTGCTACATTTTTTTTTACAGTGTACGTCTCTTATAGAGACCTGAATATATTTCCCGGGGGCCTCGTCAGTCTTGAGGCTTCATTGACAGGATATGATCTTCTGTCCCGTCGGCCTCATTGCTCACCTTTTTTTGCTGTGCATTTGCGGATAGGGGCCTCCTCAAATTTTAGGGGGGCGGCGCCCCCAGTTTCACGGCAGGGGGAGGGGGCGATTGCCCCCGCTGCCCCCCCCCCACCCTCCCGGTGGCGACGCCCTTGCTTGTGGCTCATAGTTGCACTGATCTTTTATGTCTTTATGTCTTTATGTCATATAGGATATGAGTGCCTGCTATCACAACGGCTGCAAACAAAAACAGATTTGATCTTCCTATTCCTATTACACTCAATCATTGTACAAACACTGGACTTTCGACGCCTGTGAAATTATTTCGATATCTCAACATTCTGATACAGTACGGCAAGCCACGTCGAATGACACCCACATAATTCAAATTGAAGCCATAGCGACGAAACGCGAGGTTATCGAAGAACTCAATAAATTTTTTTACCTTGACATGTCCCGTTTTGAAATGTTACTCGGGTGTTCACCACTGGTTATAGCTTGATCCCAGATTTGGATGGGTTTGAGCGAAAACGAAAGAAAATTGAGCGAACCGGATGATCAGCTTGGCCTTTGCCCTTGAAAAAATAATTCGACTGCTTAGCGTTCTGATACGGCATAACAAGCCACGTCGAATGACGCCCATTTGATGGAAATTGAAGCGATAGCAACCGAACCTTGCGTTCGGTCGATGTCGCTTCAATATCGCCATCTAATAAATCAAGCTAACCTTTGACCTAGAAGTTTGTCCTTGACATGTACCGGTCTGAAATGTTACACGATAGTTCAGCACAGGCTATTACTAGTGATACCAGATCTGGGCAGGTTTGGGTGAAAAAGAAAAAGAATGGGAAGAACAACCGAAGAAACCGGTTTGCGTTGGATCTTGACCGTTAAGGTGGTAATGTGAGACTTATGTATCTGCTTCCAGCGTGTTGAGTGCAAGCAGAAGCATTTGTGGCAATTGATTCGAACGATCATAAACCCGTTGCTGAATGCCGATGCCAATACAAATACGCCTCTGGCGAACACATCGCTGAATACGAATACGAATACGACGTAAACTTGACGTACTTGCTTAAGGCTGCCCATGACTCCCTTCCATGGTCTTGAAGATACCCAAAGACACCCAGAGTCACGTTTGTTCAAGATATATCAATATATGTGCAGGGGATTGCATCCTAAGACTTGCGATAATGCATATTGTTGCCTGACAAAACACAATTTTCCTCCGAAGCGAAAACACAAGATGGGAAAGGTTCATGTTCTTCAAGAATGGTCTGGACGCAGAAATTTCTAACGTTTGCTGAGTTACCATTCGGAGATTTTGTGACGACAGACAGCCTGTGAAGCCCGTTGATTGGCTTCATCGGTTTATAGTATTTATTGTGATTCTCTCGTATGTATATTATCACTATAAATGATTAAGTATAATTTTGCGGCGATCATACTCAGGGAGCTGAGGCTGGGGGGGGGGGACGCGGAAAAATTGAGGGGGACAAATCGCCACTTTTTAGAATTTTTTTTTGGGGGGGGGGCGGGGGGACATGTATCCATGCATCCATAGTTTTCGTAAAGGTGTTTTTTTTTTCAAATGTTTCATGCGTCGCACATGATGTCACACAGCCATCACCACAATACGCATGCAGCACGCCGAGTTCATCGCGTGGCATGGTTGACAGCTGGGCGCCGGCTGGGCAGACGATTGGTATCGCAGCGAAATGCGAGGTTGATATAAACGCGCGATGATGGCCTAGACCCGTGTTGGGCCCCGGCCGGGCTGCCGGTTGCGCCAACGTTCCAGGTTTTATCGGCGGGGGCCGCGTTGGGCCCCTGCCGGTGTGCCCAGTCGCGTACTGTGCCCGGTCGATTCTTGCCAAACATTGACGTTTAAAGTGACCTGAGATATCACCCGTTGACTCAAGATACAAAAATCCGACACCATTCGCGAGATTTCGTGACGTGCAATACGCTGGTTTTCGTTCCATGTCGCTAATTCTCCATTTTGAAATGCTAAGGGGGTCGTAACAACCCCGGCCCACCCGTGCACTGGTGAGGGTGACAAAGTGCCGCGAATGTACGAGGATTGAGGAGGCAGAATATTCCCCATAGACATGTAATTATAAACGAGCCCGCCCATTTATGGTTATACGATGAGGAACTTGGCCGCACCAGGCTCACCTTTACTATCTTTAAATTCAGAGCTAGGAATACATAAGGCGTGATTGTCAGGGGCGGGTCCAGGAATTGTCATCGGGAGGTGGCACTTGTCTGGGAGCTGCCATTTCTTCGGAGGGGTGCTGTTGCGAAAGTACCTGGAGGGGCGCCTCTGCATGACAAATTCGAAGGGGGTGCACTCGAACCTTTTCGGAGGGGCGCCAGCTTCCGTGGCGGTGAGGAGGGGGGGGCGGAGGAGCACATCCCCAGTCCCCCCTCCCCCGGGTCTGCCACTGGTGATTGTATCGCATCAAACCTTCGAGACAGGCCTGAATATATATCTATAAAATCCTACAGGACAGTCATTCATGCGATTATGATCCTGCAGGACAGTCATGCATGCGATTATAATCCTGCAGGACAGTCATGCATGACATTACAATCCTGTAGGACAGTTTTCCATATTTATCCTATCGGATAAATATGTTTATCCTTGCGGGATTGTCCTGCAGGATCGCGGGTCTGTGCAGGAGTGTCTGTGGAAATCTGCAGGATCCTGTAGGATTGTGGGGATTTTCTGAGGATCATGCAGGACTTTTTCACTAGGGTCATCTGTGTTTGGAGCTTCCTTATCCTCTTAGCATGATGCTTTTGCGTCCTAGTCCCAAATCTTCTCTCCTAGGGTCCTCCTCTTCCAAAATATGGGCCTCATCTGGCTGGTCTCAGTGGCCTTCTCTCATTCCTACGGAGACCTTCTTACCCATCTTGGGTCCCCCTCTTGCGTCCGGAGAAATCTCTCCTATCATATGTCCTTATTTTATATTGTAGGGGCCTCCTCTTCCATCTTGGGAGCCTCGTTTTCCAAATTAAGAATATCCTGCCACCCATCGGAAGCCGTCTTGTCTAACCTGGGTGGCTTCTTGCCGGCCCGGTAGCATCCTCTTGGAGGCATCCTCCCAATATCTGTCCTATGGCTCGTATAGGGACCTGATTAGATTTCCTGGGGGCCTCGTTGCCAGTCTTGGGGTCTTCTTGACAACATGATTTTCTGCCTCGTCCGTCTCCATGCTCAACTTTTTTCCTGTGCGTTTCCGGATAGGGACTGTAAGGAGGCTTACATTCCTTAGGTAGGCATTTTCAACATTTTCCCATCCGACCAAGCCGCAAGACTCCCGGCCAGGTCCCGGCTACCTTCTCCCTCCCCTCTCGTATTACCTTGAAGCTGAACCCGGCTCGCAGTACGTGTCGCTTCAAAGGCGGCATCGGGGAAAAACAACTAAAGGGCGAACCAGGGTAATCGCCTGGCACCCTCCTTCCCTCCTCGTCCAGCTGGCCACCAGAGGTGCGGAAACAAGCAGATCCAGATCAACAGACAGGTCGGTGACCCAGATCTGAAACACCGCCAGCTGAGAGGAAAATTTCCAGACATACAGACCGTCCTGACAGCCCCAAGCGGCTTCACCATACACACTGCCTAAGGGGAAGAAAAAAAAGCACTCCCACCAATCAAGAGGCAGAACCCAATCCGGAGCCCTGGGAGTGGCTGGAAATTAGAAAAGGCGGAGCTACGGAATGGACGAAAAACTGGCAGCCTGACAGAAGGGCTGGGGACGATCTCTCTCGGACTCTCGCTCTCGGACGGTCTCTCTCGCTCAAGATCTCTCTCTCTCTCTCTCTCTCTCACGGACTCTCACACTCATGGAGGCAGACGTGACATGAAGTGTCGGGCGGCGGAGAGTGACGACGGCTGGAGGGCGACGACCATCGGGCATGTGAGTGTCATACGTCTGACATGTCTTCCTCTTTTCCAAACCATTCCGAAACAACCTAAGTTCTATCACTCAGCTTCTGTCTCCTCCACGTCATTCACTTACTGAAAGGGGCGACCTGTTTTATGGGAGGGACCAAATAGGATAAATTCAGGTTGGGGAGAGAGTGTGTCGAGGAGGGAGTGTGTCGCGGAGGCAGTGTGTCGCGTGCAAGGATTGAGATGGCGAGTAGTGTGTGTGTGTTTAAATATACTATATTAATCCTATAAATTATGTGGCAGCAGTCGGCAGTGACGGACGGGAACAGCGGCGGAGCAAGATCGGATCAAGTAAAATATGTAGTACAGCACAATTATGCTTGGAATAATTCCTGTCTTCTTCTCCCCGTCTAAATAAACTCGGCCTTTAGACTAACAGGAGTTCAAACAATAATGCTATAGCTACCCACCTGTGGTGCAACCCTTTTCGTTGCAATCCAAACTTTACCTGAACACAAGGGATGATGTTCACATGATGTTTGATATTTGCCTAAGGAGTAACATTGTCATATGAAGTAAATTTACAAGCGAGGCAGTCGACCTGCGAGCCGTCCTCCTATGGACTGAACGTTCCCGGGTAAGGGTAATGAGTGTCAAAGCCAGTTTTTAACTTGTTTAGAATATTAATGTTGTCTCTATATATATATGATCTGCGTTTGGATGATGTCGAATTGCGAGAGGGTGCGAAAAACGGACACTTCGGGGGCATTAGCACATGCTCTGATTCTTTGACCGCGAAATCCCGCTGGCCTCTGTGATCCAGGGGCGCAGATGGGGGCGGGCACAGTATGCAGGTGGGATGGGCTGGGCAAGCCGCCCCACCTTGCGTCCGTCGAGTTTGGCGCCGAACAATAGGGTAACGCAAAACACTGCACGGTCGTGAGTCCGTCCCCGTTCGCTATACGTTTGGACACGGAGCTGTATGGCGTTCGGGGAACGTACGGATAGGTTTGGCGTGCCATAAGCCCCGAGGCTGAAAGGGTAGGGCAGGCTAGGTTATATAGACGGCCAGGGGACGTGCCCAACGTGGTAGGGATCCGTGCCCGCCCGTGAACACCTTCACTTGGTCGCAAGTGTACAGCGAATAAGGCCCGGTGCGGCATCGACTGATTTGTTAAGGCTAGGTATGCCAGTCAAAGACACCAGAGCACTTGTATAAGCCTTCGGAGCCAGTACGATGAGCCCCCTCGTAGCATTAAGACTTCATCCAGGTGAGGAACGCTGCCAATAATGGCGTGGCCAGCTATGATGGCAGTGGGAGATTTACATATTTGGCCAACCTACCACAAAAATAGAGCAATGATCCGTCGATATATGTGTTTGTGTACCGCTGAGGGGGGGGGGGCAAAATTTGGGGACCAAGTATTTCATTAATTAATAAGGATAGAATGAATGGGACGAGCGAATGTGAAGTGAATGAGGAGAATGAATGTGCTTTAGGTAGCTTTAAGGACCAGCGGAAGCCACTTGGGGCTCAATCACAGGCACCTATTTCGAGTGGAACATTGCACAAAATTATACTACTATTAGCATCCAAAAGTCCCATCTCGGGGCAAGTCATTGAAACCAAGGGCAAATTGCATTCTCATTAATTTTCTAAATACAACGTAATCTTTCTAATTTGGCTACAAGCAGTCACTTACCTATATGGTGTTCCCAAAACTTTTACCTCGCACACATAAATTCGTGTTAGGGACGGTAGCTCAAACTACATCAAGCCGGCTGGGGCTTGGGGGATGTGTGGTGGAGGTGGCGGGGAAACACAGCACAACACATCCCTGACACAGGCATCGCAGGAAAGGAGATATTTAGCCCAGTCTAAATCTAGAGCCAGCCCAACAATAGTTCAATCAGATCAGTTTCAGTCAAGGCTTGGTTAGAATTACTTTTCACACACGCAGCTTCCCCATTCACACACACCAATCCCGCCACACCCACCAAGCCACCGAACCCACCACCCACACACCCCACCGACGGCAGAGCCGCCACCCCTACAGGACCTCCTCAAATGTCAGGGGGGGGGGCGACTGCCGCCGCTGCTCCCCCCGGCGGCGACGCCCCTGCTTCCAGGATAATTAAGCACTCGGAATCAAAGCATTACATCAATTTTCAGACATCGGGATGGATTCAGACATTTCAGACGTCAGACAAATGTATTAGTCAGTATTGGTTATGACGTCTCAAGATGCTCGGGCAACTGAACACCATCCCACACACCCCACAACTGCAGGCCTCGCCCAGAATCGAACCTGTACTGCAGTCAGCTGGAAATAAGAAGTCAACACATCCCCACACTGATCTCACCTCTATGGACCATCGCCGGAATCAATTCGGTTATACCTAGTCAGATGGAACTGTTGACCAAATGATTTCTCACACTAACCACACTAGCACGGCCTCTCTCCGGAATGGACTACAGCATGGCGTTTCAGGTGGCCCCGCCGAGCAGACGATTTACCACACTGATCACAACTGTATGGCCTCTCTCCGGAATGGACTAAAGCGTGCTGCTTCAGGGTACGCTGCTGAGCAAACGATTTACCACAATGATCACACTTGTATGGCCTCTGGCCGGAGTGGAGTCTGTAGTGAACATTAAGACGACTTTGTTGACCGAACAGCTTGCCACAAATGTCACAGCTGAACGGTTTCTCTTCAGAATGGACTACAGCGTGACGCTTCAGGGCGGTCCGCTGAACAAATGATTTACCGCACTACTCACATTTGCATGGCCTTTCGCCGGAATGAAGCCTGTAATGAGTAGTCATGTGGGAATAGCTACGAAACAATTTTCCACACTTCTTGCACTGGTATGGCCTCTTGCCGGAGTGGAGTTTGTAGTGGACTTTAAGAGAGCTCTTTCGACGAAAAGACTTGCCACATATATGACATATGTGTGGCTTTTCGCCGCTGTGAGTTCGGGCATGAACAATGAGCCAGCTCTGATAGCGAAACTCTGTCATACAAATCACAACGACAAGGCCACTCTGATTGATTCCTGTCCGACATGTTGTGAGCTGGCTGTGTCACAGGAGCTGCCAAGTATAGCTGCAGGATATCCGCCACGCTAACGCTCACACCGGTGTGTGTCGTCACAGGTGAACTGGCTTCGCTGACGGTGCTGTGACGTCACACACAACCACAGGAGTGTGGTAGCTGAAATCAGAGGAGAAGGTGGTGATCAACCGCATCGTACGATGAACGAACAGATGCATTCTGTAGGATGGAGACATGTTACAGAACAAACCGGCACCACATTATGCCAACAGGTGATTCGGACGTGACGTGTTTACTGTGTTGGACGTTGAGATTGTATGTTGGTTTATTGTTCTCCATTTTTAATCAATAAAAGGAAAACTATCTTTTAATTAACAAAAGGAGAACGTCAGGCGACAGGCCGTTGTACCGCCGCGCCGCGCGGCAGCAACATCTTTTGCCCCTTTCGGTTTGTGACCAGGAGACATGCAAGTCGCCGTCTCGACTCGTGGACAGGTCACGTGACTCAGCCACCAGTGAGAACTCACTGGAGAACATTCGAGGACCATGAAACGGATCCCAAACAGACTGGCCGAGGCAAGGTGGCATTAGACCATGGTGAAATGACTGCCGTGAATGCATGGTAAGACACGCATACTGGGGGAAGAACGCTAAACTTCCGGCAGACCTTGCCACACTATGGCGCGACACTAGTGACTGGCGATTGGGCTGTGTTTTTCTGACTACGTTGGAGGTATTTCCTCCTCATTAATACCAGAAATAGCCCATGCCTAAAGTGGGACTCGACTAAAAAATGTAGAAGAATACAATTCTTTGGGCGCGCAGAGCACCGGAAATTTAGTGTTTCGGCAGTTGAAAATCTCAAAATGTATCGCTTCGTCTAGAGTATGTTTGGTTCCTGGGGAAGCAGCCGCCACTTGGCTGCGCCTCTGGACACATACCTACGTAGACATCGAAGACAGCAGCTAGTCGTGCGTCGGTACCGCGTCTTTGTTCACATTCAATCAACATACCTCTGTGACCCCACGGGGTGCATGGGCAATCCATTAAAAAGGTTTCAGTTCTACATACGCCGACGACGGCCGGTCTGCTGATGTCAGCTGATGCCGCTGACATCTGTGGATGGCAGCGGACGCCACTAATCCGGGGATTTTCCCGGAATGCTCAACACTCGGCGCCACGCACGGATGGATACCCACCGAGCGGACCGAACCCTTCAGGTGCCGCTTTGTTGTCACCACGTCCAAGTCTGTCCAAATTCAGTAGTCTGGCGGCAGTTGGATTACTCCTGATAGTCCACCTCCGGCAGTGAACCGGCTATCCCATATCTGCGGCAGTGAAAGGGTTATCCCACCTCCGGCAGTGAACGGGAAATTTGTTGGATTGTGCCTGATTTAGGATTCAACGGACAGTTTACTGAAACATTAGAAGTAGCAAAAGTTGTTGGAAAACATTGGGGGGAGCAACGTGCGGGGCTGCCAAGACCCACGTCACCCCGGGGCCGCGAAGACAACATGAGGACCTAAAAAATGGGCTGCAGCCCGCACAAACCGACATGGTCCTTAAAAATGCGCACGGCCAATAGACGTTAGAGCCTTCGAAACGAGCCAGTCCCTTAAAACCACTGTGAGTCCACAAAAAAAGGAAATAGCTCTAAAAAGCAGCCGGGACTAAAAAAACGCGTTGCCACCCTAAGAAAATAGCTTGACGTCCCCCCCAAAACATCGGTAGACGAGAAAGCAAGCGGCCCGGAAAAGAACACTAAATCGGTGCCTCGGTTCGGTAGTCAGTCTAGGGACATATTTAAACATACATATGAGGTGAATCAGGGCTCAACGGGGTATCCGGGATTATTTTCCACTAGTAAACGTGGAAGGGAAAAAGAGGAACAATTTTCGACTTAAATTCATCGTACTTTCCCAGCGAACCTCCGTGCAAGCTATGACGTCATCATTAGACGTCGACTGACGCCTCGTGATGACGTCATAATAGCATGATGCATCATATGACGTTATCACCAGACGTCGACTGACCTCTCGTGATGACGTCATAATGGAAGATGCATCATATGGCGTCATCACCAGACGTCTCGTGATGATGTCATGACATGAGGCATCATATGAAGTCACCACCAGACGTCGACTGGCGTCTCCTGCTCCGTGCCAACGATACCGACGCGCCACTCACCCCATATCGTCCAAGTCCAGGTCCAAGGCCGGCCTCACCTCAAGATACGTCGACTGACGTCCGTTACTCCGCGTGTTCGTGGGTGCCCCTCAGTCACGTGTCTGACGGTGGCCAGCTGGCCGTGCTGTGCTCGTGTCGGCCACGCGTCGCAGTCACTGAATGCTGGCCGCCATTGGCGCAGACGGCCGAGGGGCGGGGCCTCCAGCCACGCGGTGGCTTTCGGACGGTGTCGGATTGTCTAATTTCTCTCTGGATCGGTTCCGATTTCCACAGCAGGGAGCATTTTAAATACCTTTTGACTTGACTGAGTCATAGCTTCCAATGGTTGAGTTTGATATGTGACGAACAAGCGTTCCTGCGTTCCGCGGTCATGAAATTTCATATCAAGAGGGGCGGTGTACTGAGAATACGAGAAAAAAAACATAATGTGGGTGATTCTCCAGTGATGCTCAAAGCTCCCACTCTTCTGAACGTCATTGGACACCACACCTATTGGAATAATTTTAAAACGACCCCGAATAGCCAATTCTTGCGAGATGCCGCCACACCGAGTGCTGTTCCACGGCTAGGAATCACCTCAGTACAAAACGACCGTCCTGCTTGCCCTATTCTTACGCAGTGTCTAAATCTCCCATCTGCTTAGGTGCCAAATAAAGACATCAAAGACAAAACATATCAGTTCAACTATGAGCCACAAGGTTCTTGGTTGCACTCTGGACGCTGAACCAGTTGCCCACCAAATCCGTCCATCAGCCATCCCTGGAATACCGAAAGGCAAGCCCTCTATTCTTGTAATCATTGTTTATTCTGTTCTTAAAGATATCCAGTGTGCTGCTACTGACAATGGTTTCTGGCAGCTGGTTCCAGTGTTCTACTACCCTGTTGGTGAAGAAAGACTGTCTTAACGTTGTCCTGCTGTGATTAACTTTAATTTTGAATTGATGACCTCCAATTGCATCATTTCTGTTAAATTCAAACTCTTCCCTGATATATCCCTGTTCCTGACCATGAACAAATTTAAAGACCTAGTTGAGATCTCCTCTCAGCCTTTTATATCTAAGTTAAAACATGTTCAATTTCTTCAATCTTTCCTCATATGCCAGGTTGCTTATACCATTAACCATTTTTGCTGCACTCTTTTGTACTCACTCTAAAAGCCAACAAAATTTTTCATAACTATGGGACCAAACTTGGACACAGTATTCCAAATATGGCCTGACATATGCACAGTAAAGCTTCCTGATTATTTCCTTAACTTTTGTATTATACATTCCTATTTATTGCGTCAAGCATTCCTAGTGCCTTCTTCCTGGCTTCTTTGGTCTGTTCTGAGGCCCCAAATTTTGTGTTCAAAATAACACCAAAGTCTTTCTCCTGCTGAGTCACAGATAGTACTTGGCCATCCATCAAGAATGGAGCCTTCATATGCTGCCTATCTACATGCATGATCTTGCACTTATCACAATTATATTTCATTTGCCATTTTTCGGACCACTTCACAAATTCGTCTAAGTCTTTCTGCAGCGACACCTGCTCATTGTGTCCTGTTATTGCCCTAAAGACCTTCAAATCATCCGCAAATTTCAAAATCTTACTGCTTAGGCCACTTTTAATGTAATTTACAACTATAATGAACAATAGTGGCCCCAGCACTGACCCCTGTGGGACTCCACAAAGAACATTTTGCCATGATGACTTTGTACCATTTAGCATCACTCTCTGCTGTCTATCTGAAAGCCACAGCCGTAGCATACACAAACTGGCCATCTCAGACTGCGCATGCGTAGTTTTCTGTCCTCGGCATGTCGCAAAAACGAAACACTCGGCTGTGCGAATGAAGGCCATTCGTGCGCCGAGCCTCGACAGAAAAGGAACCTGCTGTTAAATGAAATTGCCAGGAATCTGCTAGATTTGGAATATTATACTATAGGATTCTATAATCTGCCAGATGTCCACCACATTCTAGTAGAATATCGCATATTCTAGCTGGGACGTCACCAAGGCACAGCATATACTAGATCTGAGAATATACTAAACTTGGGTGTACCCGTTCTTCAATGTACTCTGGTGCGAATGGTTATTGGCGAGTGAGTCAGTTTGGTTCCGACAACCCAGTGCTGGTACTGTTTGATATTCTGTGAATTATATTTTGCTGCAAAATATGTATTTCATTCACGAGCATTCATTATTTATTATCAAGCAATAATCCTTCAACAGATTTGTCAAACAATTCGTCATTTATTAATTAATGTGATATATGTGTAGTATCTGTTCAGGTTCACAAGCCAACGCGAGGTCATCTTCTTGAACGCTGTGCTGTTCATCTTGGCGCGTTTTCGTTCAATGGTGCGCGTTCCATTCCATTGTATTGAAGGAGGCATCGGGACATTTCTGCCAGAGGGATATCTAGCAAGAGATGAAGTACAGCGCTAACGTTCTCCTGTCGTGCTTTAACTAATAGAAATAGTACTCAAAGACGGCTACACACAGTTGGTTCTATAGAACCGAGTAAAGCTTCAATAATGAGGGCAGAGCCGCAGTGAAGAGGGGAGATTATTATTATTATTCTAGGTTTCAACAATTTGTATTTGCATTGCTGGAATGCGGTCAGATGTAAAAATGGATAATTAATTCGAGTCCAGGGCGCAAATTATCTGAGAAAATATTCGATCCAAAATAGGGTCACTCAAGGTCGCGAAGATCACGTTTGGCAGACGATCCTCAACCTGTAACCCTAAATAGGTCGCTGGTGCATCAGAACGCTACCAGAACGATTGGAAACCAAGTTTTGGCCGTTATGTAAAGTTTGATTAAAGTTTGAGTGAAGTTCAGCCGCTTATTCGCAAAATGGTTTACAAAATGCAAAAAACTGCAAAACGTGGTTTCGACGATGACGTCAAGGGACCGTGACCTAAGGTCACAGAAAATCACAACTTTCAGGGTGTGTACAAAAAGGATGCACAAACAGCTATGCTGCGATTCGGCGCGCTGCCGCGTGCCTCTCTCAGTCAGGCCCTGACAAACTTAGGGGGGGGCGCCACCTAGGTATGGGTGTGGCTTCAGGAAATCATGGCTGTGCCATGCCGAGGGGTCCCCAGACGGTAGTTATACTACCCAAACGGAGGCATTTTCATTCGTTCAAGCTAGACCGTCAGATGAGTTTTCAAAACAAATATTGTCCATCGTGAGTTTTGAACCGGGGACCTCAGGATGACTAAAAATGGAACACTCAATTTTGTGCCCCTGAATTACAGCCTGAATTTCATCGGAATGGATTTGAGAAAGGTAGGGTTGGAAAGGGAAATGATGATTTAGTTTTTGAAGAGTGTTTCCCTTGGTGCTGGTACAATACATAAGATGTGTCAGTGGGACCAAAGGCAAATATTATGTTCTGCAGAGATATTTGCGTGTTAAAAACACAAAACATAATTATTCATAACGCAATTTACATAATGGGCTTTATCGACAGACACGTCATATTTACATCATATGAAAGGGAATGAAACGAAGAATGTTTTTAGGTTGTTTCTGGTGGTATTTATATCATGGCTGGTTGTGATATTTCAACTTTAAACGATTTTTCCTCAAAATCCCCATGGAAGGGTCCTGGGCCCAGTTTCATCAATGTTACGATTTCACGATTTCACGATTCAGCAGCTTTTTTGTACGTGAATCGTGATTTCCAGTTTCACCAAAATAAATTCTACGATTTAAAAAAAAAGCACGCTTTCAAAAACACGCACACAATTCTACGATTTCACGACTCAAAAACTACGAATCAACGCATGTCTAGTTTCATCAAACCTTAGTGGTGGGAGAATTTCAACGAAATGACGGCATGCAAATGATGCTCAACATGACAAGCGTAACATTGTGATTTTGGCATTAAGTGAATAGGAGTAGAGGAGATGGGCCACCTAGGTTATTCTAGCATTACTTATTATTTATATCTCTTGTTATTAGTGTTCTTTATTCTAGTTATAGTCTGTTATTGCAATTAATTGTTCATTGTCAGTTAAGTGTTTCTGCTAAGTGTTATTGTTAGTGCATCATTATTAGCTTATGTCATGAATATGCTGCAGCTAGGTGTTTGGGGTGATATGCCAGCCCATGATCATCACAGAAGGCAGGTGTTTCACCAAAGGATACATTTTCACTTTGGTGCTGAGGAGTTTAGGTAAGACTCATGAATAATTTTCATGTTTGTCTGTCCTGTACATCATTCAGCTTTGAATGCAGGCTACAAAGACTATTATTGGCTGTCATTCATCCAATAATTTTACTACTAATATCCACAAATCACTTCATATTAAGCGAGATTACTATGCCTATGCATACATAAGACATAGACATAAAAGATCAGTGCAACTATGAGCCACAAGGGCCCTTCTTGGTTGCACTCTGGAAACTGAACCAGTTGCCCACCAAATCCGTCAATCAACCCTCCCTGGAATACAGAAAAACAAGCCCCCTATTCTTATAATGCTTGTCTATGCTGTTTTTAAAGATGTTCAGTGTGTTGCTACTGACAATGGTTCCTGGCAGCTGGTTCCAGTGTTCTACTACCCTGTTGGTGAAGAAAGACTGTATTAACCTTGTCCTGCTGTGATTAACTTTAATTTTGAATTGGTGACCTCTAATTGCATCATTTCTGTTAAATTCAAACATTTCCCTGAGATACATCCAGCACATACATCCTGATCTGTGCATATTACCATGAAATACATTTCCATTAACCAATGAACTAGCCAAGAAGGATATGTCTATATGCACTGGATGAATATTTGTGCAATATATTTCGTCCGAAAAGTCCAACTCCAACTCACCCGCCACACCGCGCCACGACCGCCTAAAAAAACTGCCACGATGTAAACAAAAGCGATGGCCGCGCGGTCCCCCGTGACAGAGGCAAACTCAGGAAAGATATAGGTAGAGAGGGGTAGTGCTGTGAGGCACTGGCAGAGGATGTGGATGGGAAGGTATATGGGGCGATGGAGGCGTGAGGGGAGGGGGTGCCTCCGGGGTGTTGAAGGCGTCCTGGGTGGTAGTGGCGTACGCGGTGGTAGTGGTGGAGGCGGTGGACACCCACGCGCCCGGCACCGGGCTTGAAGACCCGACGCGACCTGAAAGTGGGGCAATGATGAAACTGAGATAAAGGCTACTAGCTCCAGTACAAAGATATCGGTTGAACTTTAATGCAAGTTGCAAATGCACGCCCATTAAACATGCTGATGTCGGCCCGCGCTGTCGGCATGTGTCGGGTTGAGTTCAGAATATCAATAGCGGCCATCAATAGCGGTTTTAGGGGGTGAGGATTTGCCGTGTTCACTTCTAGAAGGGATGGACCCCTGTCTGTGCAGGGTCGAGGTCCGACGCTGCTGCATCGGACCTCGACCTCATTGATGTGCCCTAACCATACCCGGATCATGCTGGAATCGCCCATAGTTAGTGCTGACAAGGAACGCTGAGATCGAATTTTTTGTTTTGTTTCCAAAGAGTTGAACGTTGTTCATGCCAAAAAAAAATTTTTTTAATACACCAAATTAGACGCATTATATTTCATAATTATGGTACGGGAAGTACCTATCTTCACACCCGTGCGTATGAAGGTCAAGCGTGTGAGCCGTATACAACACTAGACGACCTAAAGCTGCCAGACATAGAGTATTATCAGGGCCAGTCTGAGTGGCTTGGAGGGATGCCGGCAACAACCAACCCCTGTCCCCTCAACGGACTGCACCCACATTAGATTTGGCTCAAGATATCTTCCAAATGATAACTGAGTGAAAACATATGATGCTTTGGTAAAGCGCGGGTAATTGTCCATGGCGGGTGACAAATGGCGCCAAAACTAGCGATATTTGACGATAGTCACTATTTCTCAGTTGGCAGCGTGTCACATGTGTCCGTCGGTTTCGAGGTCGAATTGCGTGGCGTTTCTGAGGCCGTTTTGTTGTGCTGCGTTTGCGTATTAATTGGTAAAGGACCATTGTAAGCATATATCATTCGGATTCAGACGCGCACCCAGGATTTTCCATGGGGTGGGGGGCCCCGGACCGAAAAGGGCACTTGGCCGGCTCCAAAAGGGCACTTGACCGGCTCCAAAAGGGCGTGAATTTTCCATGGGACACGTTATATGTTATAGCACCGAACCCTTGTATTTACAATAATATTTCCAAAAACATGCAGCCTGCATGCATTATGTCATGAGATGAAGGTTGCCCGCTTACCTTTGATGTAAAAGGACGCAGGATGTGGATTTCTGGAAAGGATGATAACAGCTGACACGAAGGCGATGGTCCTGAAGGCAGGTGACATGTACACAAACATGTAACACAATAAAAATAGCGACGAAAGCTTCTTGCATACCCCAGATGCAGCAAGAGTAAGTGTCAAACAATCAACGCGATGGATGCGACTATGCGAGCATGCAAATAAATTTTAGCAAGGAATGGCCAATGATTTCAAAATTTTAACACCTTTGGCACAGGCAGGGCACATAAGGCAGGTGATTTTTGGGCTAAATTTGGGACATTCCGGCCAAGAGGGCACTTTTTGGTCAAAAGGGCACTTTTGGCCAAAAGGGCACTTTGGTCTCATGGGGGGGGGGGGGCCCCTGGGCCCCCCCTCCGGTGCGCCTATGTTCGGATTTGATCTTGTGGCGATTGTAAAATCGAGGTTTTGAACAATCTTCAGTTGTGAGTGAGGAATGGTCCGCCTATCCTATCCAGGTAGGTCAGGATCTACCCAGGTAGTAATACTTGAAGATTACCGGTACCTACCTTGGTGTCCTTTCATTTAGCAGGCTACGTAGGTAGGTAGGTAAGTAAGTAAGTGCTGCCTAGGTGGGAAGACATTTGGATGCATTTGCCTGCATATGTACCTTGAGATTACATACTGACCAGAATCAGAATTAACAATAATATGAACAAAAACATGGGTAGAATTCATGGAAGTGTTTCAATGCTTCTTTGTAAAATTACTATAGGAGCTCTTACCTCTTGCAGCATGCAGAGTGGTGCCTACAAAACTTCTTGTAAATTCCATCGTAGTGCTTGGGCCCCTCAGCAAGCCCAGCTGCTTGGCTTCCAGCATAATCCTTTTCCATTTGACATTATGGACAATGCGGATAATGGTTGGATACCACAATTCTTGGCATAGCCCATGGTAAGTTGGTGCCTACCTAGGCAGGTACCTACATGGCTATATATGTACCTACGCACCACAATAGGTATACCTACATACCTGCAAAAAACAGGCAATATGGCAGGGACTGCAAAAGGTACTTACATCCTTTTCCTCCAGTATCATCATGAAGATGATCACTTTGATGTCTTGCAACTTCTCTCACACCCATGACAGATTGTCAAAATGAATGAGTATAATGAATGGACAGCTGATGGTAATGAATGAAGCATTGTTATCAATGGTTTGTTAGCTATCTAGTTGCCTTGATTACACAAACCATCAATAATGTTTTCTGACCAATGTTTGTACTGAATTAACATGATTGATATATAAAATATTTCAATAAATTTTAAGAAAAAAACATTTCACAAGAATAACATTTGTTAAATATATCTCACAATGTGTGTCAGGCATCTTATTTTCCTTCTGTGGTTGCCCATGGCAACCAAGTATGTTGTCATTAGTGAACTGGCTCTGAATAATTTCAGATAGCTATTTAAATGAAATAATTTACTAAGCCAACCCTTAGTAGCATGAAGATTTGAAATAACGTGCAACATTTATGCATGTTCCATAATTTTGTATTGTTCTTTCATAATTACTTGTGTATGACGTATACGTAGATTCGTAGAAATTCTACGACTTAAATTTCTACATACGTATTTTATTGGTGAAACTGGCAAAAGCGTGAAATGTGATTTTGAAGTCGTGCTTTTTATTTGCAAACTACGATTTCACGCAGATTGATGAAACTGGGCCCTGGACGTTCGCGCCGAATTGCGCGCCGTCGTCGCCGCAGCAGTCGGGCTCGGGCGCCAAGTCTCGGCCCGGCGCTCGTCTACCCGGGGCGGGGTCGGGGCAGCGCAGATCCACACAGGTCCTGCCAGCTCCGTCTGGTCTACGATCACAGCCTCGTCCCCAGGACCCACTGTCTGACTGTGCGGCGGTCAGGCGAGTGGTTGCTCCGTAGGCCACATCCTGCCGCGATATGAATGTCCGCCGAGGAACTCGGCCGGCGCAAGATAGCATATCCTGTCGCAGCAGTGAGCGTATTGCAGCAACGCGACACGCCCCAACCCGCAGGAACCCATGCAAGGGTGAAATACGAGAATGGTGGGCATTTTGTTGAAGTTTAATTTCGACAGGAAGTGCTGTATTTGGGAGACTTGTCGTAAAATCCCTGGGGATTTCATGCTGCAAGTTTTTTTTTGTTAAAGACGGCACCCTGCCTGCAACAGAAGCCACCGTCACCCGGCCAAGAGGGGGAGGGGGCGTTTGAATAATATATAATACCATAATGCCCCCTGGCCGACATAAGCAATAGAGCAGAACTCCGCCGGAACGGTGCCAACGAGGCGGCTGAGAGGCAAGGG
This sequence comes from Ashinkailepas kermadecensis, assembly GCA_034440615.1. NCBI lineage: Eukaryota > Metazoa > Arthropoda > Thecostraca > Neolepadidae > Ashinkailepas > Ashinkailepas kermadecensis. Next base: position 211,416 of record JAOTOM010005045.1, on the reverse strand, counting down.
CAGCATTGGGCAGGACGTTAATTTCCGTGATTGCCACAGGTTATTTTAGTTCCTTAATTGTGCGCTATAACTCGGGACGATTTTAACGGTTCACATTGTCTAAAGTTCAATGGGATGGAAATCGTTGAGTTGTTCATTCCATGATTTACTAAATATTTGTGTGAATCTTGGGAAATTTTGAAATTGATTCCTATTAGCTACACATATTGATACTTATTGTTTATATACCATATATTACTAATGAGTTATATCTTGTTCAATTTCCTCTTGCATTTTGTTTAGACAACACTTGGCGACTATAAAATCTATCTGCACGACACATCGCTTCCGGGAGGGTGTGTTAAGGGTGTGGTTAGTATGTGGTGGGGTGTGGTCGGGGTCTGATGAGTGTGTGGTGGGGGTGTGGTGGGGTTTGGTGGAGGTGTGGTGAGGGTGTGGTGATGGTGCGGTGAGGTGTGGTGGGGTGGAGTGAGGGCATGGTGAGGGTGTGTTAAGGGTGTGGTGGGGTGGCATGACAGTATGGTGCGGGTGTGGTAAGGGTGGTGGGATGGGGTGAGGATATGGTGAGGGTGTGTTAAAGGTGGGGTGAGGGTGTGATGATGGTGTGGTGAGGGTGTGATGGGATGGGGTGAGGGTGTGGTGGGGGTGCGATGAGGTGGGGTGAGGATGTGGTGAGGGTGTGACGAGGGTGTGATGATGGTATGGTAAGGGTGTGATGGGATGGGGTGAGGGTATGGTGAGGTGGGGTGAGGGTGTGGTGCGGGTGTGGTGAGGGTGTGGTGTGGGTGTTGTGAGGGTGTAATGATGTTGTGGTGAGGGTGTGTTAAGGGTGTGGTGGGTGGGATGAGGGTATGGTGCGGGTGTGGTAAGGGTGGTGGGATGGGGTGAGAGTATGGTGAAGGTGTGGTAGGGTTGGATGAGGGTGTGGTGGGGTGAGGGTATGGTGAGTGTGTGGTGAGGGTGTGGTGAGGGTGTGGTGAGTGTGTGGTGAGGGTGTGGTGAGGGTGTGGTGGGGGTGTGTGAGGGTGTGGTGGGAAGGGGCGAGGGTATGGTGAGGGTGTGGTGAGGGTGTGGTGAGGGTGTGGTGAGGGTGTGGTGAGGGTGTGGTGAGGGTGTGGTGTGGGTGTGGTGAGGGTGTGGTGAGGGTGGGGTGAGGGTGTGGTGAGGGTGGTGGGGGTGTGGTGAGGGTGTGTTAAGGGTGGGGTGGGGTCGGATGAGGGTATGGTGCGGGTGTGGTCAGGGTGTGCTAATGGTGGTGGGATGGGGTGAGGACATGGTGAGGGTGTGTTAAGTGTGTGGTGGGGTTGAATGAGGGTATGGTGAGGGTGTGTTAATGGTGTGGTTGGGTTGGGTGAGGGTATGGTGAAGGTGTGGTGAGGGTGTGGTAGGGTTGGATGAGGGTGTGGTGGGGTGGGGTAAGAGTATGGTGAGTGTGTGGTGAGGGTATGGTGAGGGTGTGGTGGGGGTGTGGTGAGGGTGTGGTGAGGATGTGGTAGGGTTTGGTGAGGGTGTGGTGAGGGTGTGGTGAGGGTATGGTGAGGGTGTGTTAATGGTGTCGTGGGGTGGGGTGAGGTTAAGGGGGGGGGGGAATGGTGAGGGTGTGGTGATGGTGCGGTGGGGTGTGATGGGGTGGGGTGAGTGTGGTTGGGTTTGGTAAGGATATGGTGGGGTGTGGTGAGGGGTGGTAAGGGTATGGTGAGGGTGTGGTGAGGGTGTGATAAGGGTGTGTTGAGGGTGTGGTTGGGATGTGGTTAGGGTATGGTGGGGTTGTGGTGAAGGTTTGGTGAGGGTGTGGTGAGGGTGTGGTGAGGGTGTGGTGAGGTGTGGGAGGTGTGGTGAGGGTGTGGTGAGGTGTGGTGAGGGTGTGTGTGAGGGTGTGGTGCGGTGTGGTGAGGGTGTGGTGAAGGTGTGGTGAGTGTGTGGTTGGGTTTGGTAAAGGTGTAGTGATGGTGTGGCGAGGGTGTGGTGAGAGTGTGGTGAGAGTGCTGTGAGGGTGTGGTGAGGGTGTGGTGAGGGTGTGGTGAGGGTGTGGTGGGGTGTGTTGAGTGTGTGGCGATGGTGTGGTTGGGATGTGGTGAGGGTATGGTTGGGGTGTGGTGAGGGTTTGGTGAGGGTGTGTTGAAGGTGTGGTGAGGGTGTGGTGGGGTGTGGTGAGGGTGTGGTGAGGGTGTGGTGAGGGTATGGTGAGGGTGTGGTGAGAATATGATGAGGGTGTGGTGAGTGTGTGGTTGTGGTGTGGTTAGGGTGTGATGAGGGTGTGGTGGGTTGTGTGGTGAGGGTGTGTTGGATGTGTGGTGATTGTGCGGTGAGGGTATGGTGGGGTGTGGTGAAGGTGTGGTAGGGGTATGGTGAGGATGTTGTGAGGGTGTGGTGAGGATGTGGTGAGGGTGTGGTGAGAATATGATGAGGGTGTGGTGAGTGTGTGGTTGTGGTGTGGTTAGGGTGTGATGAGGGTATGGTGGGGTGTGGTGAAGGTGTGGTAGGGGTGTGGTGAGGGTGTGGTGAGGGTGTGGTGAGATATGGTGAGGGTGTGGTGAGGTGTGGTGTGTGGTGTGGTGAGGGTGTGGTGAGGGTATGGGGGAGTATGGTGAGGGTATGGTGAGGGCATGGTGAGGGTATGGTGAGGGTATGGTGAGGGTATGGTGAGGGTATGGTGAGGGTATGGTGAGGGTATGGTGAGGGTATGGTGAGGGTATGGTGAGGGTATGGTGAGGGTATGGTGAGGGTGTGGTGAGGGTGTGGGTGAGGGGTGTGGTGAGGGTGTGGTGAGGGTGTGGTGAGGGTGTGGTGAGGGTGTGGTGAGGTGTGGTGAGGGTGTGGTGAGGGTGTGGTGAGGTGTGGTGAGGGTGTGGTGAGGTGGGTGAGTGGGTGGTGGTGGGGTGTGGTGAGGGTGTGGTGAGGGTGTGGTGGAGGGGTGTGGTGAGTGGGAGAGGTGTGGTGAGGGTGTGGTGAGGGTGTGGTGAGGTGTGGTGAGGTGTGGTGAGGGTGTGGTGAGGGTGTGGTGAGGGTGTGGTGAGGGTGTGGTGAGGGTGTGGTGAGGGTGTGGTGAGGTGTGGTGAGGGTGTGGTGAGGTGTGGTGAGAGGTGTGGTGAGGTGTGGTGAGGGTGTGGTGAGGGTGTGGTGAGATGGTGAGGGTGTGGTGAGGGTGTGGTGAGGGTGTGGTGAGGTGTGGTGAGTGGATGAGGGTGTGGTGAGGGTGTGGTGAGGGTGTGGTGGGTGGGGTGTGGTGGAGGTGTGGTGAGGGTGTGGTGAGGGTGTGGTGAGGGTGTGGTGAGGTGGGGTGAGGGTGTGGTGAGGGTGTGGTGAGGGTGTGGTGAGGGTGTGGTGAGGGTGTGGTGTGGTGGGGTGTGGTGAGTAGGTGGTGGTGGGAGGTGTGGTGAGGGTGTGGTGAGGGTGTGGTGAGGGTGTGGTGAGGGTGTGGTGAGGGTGTGGTGAGGGTGTGGTGGGGGTGTGGTGAGGGTGTGGTGAGGGTGTGGTGAGGGTGTGGTGAGGGTGTGGTGAGGGTGTGGTGAGGGTGTGGTGAGGGTGTGGTGAGGGTGTGGTGAGGGTGTGGTGTGGGTGTGGTGAGGGTGTGGTTGGGGAGTGTGGTGAGGGGGTGTGGTGGGTGTGGTGAGGGTGTGGTGAGGGTGTGGTGAGGGTGTGGTGAGGGTGTGGTGAGGGTGTGGTGGGGTGTGGTGAGGGTGTGGTGAGGGTGTGGTGAGGGTGTGGTGAGGGTGTGGTGAGGGTGTGGTGAGGTGTGGTGAGGGTGTGGTGAGGGTGTGTTGAGGGTGTGGTGGGTGGTGAGGGTGTGGTGAGGTGTGGTGAGGGTGTGGTGAGGGTGTGGTGAGGGTGTGGTGAGGGTGTGGTGAGGGTGTGGTGAGGGTGGTGGGGTGAGGGTGTGGTGAGGTGTGTGGGTGTGGTGAGGGTGTGGTGAGGGTGTGGTGAGTGGTGAGGGTGTGGTGAGGGTGTGGTGAGGGTGTGGTGAGGTGTGGTGAGGGTGTGGTGAGGGTGTGGTGAGGGTGTGGGTGTGGTGAGGGGTGGTGAGATGTGGTGAGGTGTGGTGAGGGTGTGGTGAGGTGTGGTGAGGGTGTGTGGGAGGTGTGGTGAGGGTGTGGTGAGGGTGTGGTGAGGTGGGTGAGGGTGTGGTGAGGGTGTGGTGAGGGTGTGGTGGGAGGGTGTGGTGAGGGTGTGGTGAGGGTGTGGTGAGGTGGTGTGTGGTGAGTGGGATGAGGATGTGGTGAGGGTGTGGTGAGGGTGTGGTGATGGTGTGGTGAGGTGTGGTGAGGGTGTGGTGAGGGTGGTGGGTGGGGTGTGGGTGTGGTGAGGGTGTGGTGAGGGTGTGGTGAGGGTGTGGTGAGGGTGTGGTGAGGGTGTGGTGAGGTGTGGTGAGGGTGTGGTGAGGGTGTGGTGAGGTGTGGTGAGGGTGTGGTGAGGGTGTGGTGAGGTGTGGTGGGTGTGGTGAGGGTGGTGAGGTGTGGTGAGGGTGTGGTGAGGGTGTGGTGAGGGTGTGGTGAGGGTGTGGTGAGGTGTGGTGAGGTGTGGTGAGATGGGGTGAGGATAGGTGAGGGTGTGGTGAGGGTGGTGAGGTGTGGTGAGGTGTGGTGAGGTGTGGTGAGGGTGTGGTGAGGGTGGGGTGGGTGTGGTGAGGGTGGGGTGGGGTGTGGTGAGGGTGTGGTGGGGTGTGGTGAGGGTGTGGTGAGGGTGTGGTGAGGGTGGGTGAGGTGTGGTGAGGGTGTGGTGAGGGTGTGGTGAGGGTGTGGTGAGGGTGTGGTGAGGGTGTGGTGAGGTGTGGTGAGGGTGTGGTGAGGGGTGTGGTGAGGGTGTGGTGAGGTGTGGTGAGGTGTGAGGGTGGTGAGGGTGTGGTGAGGGTGTGGTGAGGGTGTGGTGAGGTGGGGTGTGGTGAGGGTGTGGTGAGGTGTGTTAAAGGTGTGGTGGGGTGAAGGTGTGGTGAGGGTGTGGTGAGGGGTGGTGAGGGTGTGGTGAGGGTGTGGTAAAGGTTGTGGGTGGGGTGAGGGTATGGTGAGGGTGTGGTGAGGGTGTGGTGAGGGTGTGGTGAGGGTGTGGTGAGGGTGGTGGGATGGGGTGAGGGTGTGGTGAGGGTGTGGTGAGGGTGGTGGGATGGGGTGAGGGTATGGTGAGGGTGTGGAGAGAGTGTGGTGAGGGTGGTGGGATGGGTGAGGGTGTGGTGAGGTGTGATGAGGTTGTGTTAATGATGTGGTTGGGTTGGGGGTGTGAGGGTGGGGTGGGGTGAGGGTGTGGTGAGGGTGTGGTGAGGGTGGGTGAGGGTGGGGTGAGGGAGTGTGGTGAGGTGAGGGTGGGGTGGGGTGAGGGTGTGGTGAGGGTGTGGTGAGGGTGTGGTGAGGTGTGTGGTGAGGGTGTGGTGGGATGGGGTGAGGGTATGGTGAGGGTGTGTTAAAGGTGTGGTGGGGTGGTGAAAGGTGTGGTGAGGTGGGGTGAGGATATGGTGAGGGTGTGGTGAGGGTGTGGTAAGGGTGTGGTGAGGGTGTGGTGAGGGTGTGGTGAGGGTGGTGGGATGGGGTGAGGGTATGGTGAGGGAATGGTGAAGGTGAAGTGATGGTGTGGTAGGGTTGGATGAGGGTATGGTGAGGGTGTGGTGAGGGTGTGTTAATGGCAGTGGTTTCCGCATGCGATAGGATGAGCGATAAACGATAAACGATAATTATCGCTGTTAAGTAAATCGGTTATCGTTATCGTTTATCGCTAAATTTTCAACATTATCGCTCATCCACTTATCGCAAGTTCCAAAAATTATGAACGATAAACGATAAAATGTAAAACGGGATGATGGAAAAATGGAAGACGATCGACAGTGTATGCCGCGCGACAGTGTGTGTGCGCAACCTGTTGCCATCTGCTAAGTGTACAGATCTGTCAGACGGCCGACGGGTGGTATAAATTTGCGCGGCGGGCCGGGCAGAGGTCAGTCACAGGGGGGTCCACTCCCGCATATCTGGCAACTATCCAAATCTTCAGGTTAAAATAAGCCTATTTTCAAAGTTAATCGTCATTGAGATAATTGGATTATTTCATTATCATTTGAAAATAGCATTCTGTACTCAGTGTAAAGAACTTGAAATAACATGTAGTTATTGATTGAGGCTTATTTTCAAAAAACCTTTAAGAACTGGCATTGTTCTACACTCCCGCATATCTGGCAACTATGCATATCTTCAAGTTAATATTAGCCTATCTTCAAAGTTAATCATAATTGAGATAATTTTATTATTTCATTATCGTTTGAAAATAAAATTGTTTACTCAGTATAAAGAATTTGAAATAAGATTTTGTAGTTATTGATTGAGGCTTATTTACATAAAACCTTTAAGAACTGGTAGGGACGATGGACATACGAGGGTTTGTCAAAAGCATATTCCTCGCGCCGCAAAACAGACGACGTTACGCATGACGTACGAGGGTTTATCGAAAGTGGTTGCGTCGAAAATATAATTACTTCTGCCGGTATGTCGGTACTTACGGAGTGACAGAATATATGTACTTCCACTGTGCTAAGCGTTGTCTTGGACATTGGCGAATATTGGGATATACAATAAGTAGGTACCTATTGAAGACAATATGTTAAAGTAGCCTATAATTGGTCTGTAGCTGGGCCAGATGTCTCAAGCACCGAACCATCATCCAACAAAGCGGCGGACTGAATGCGTCCACGGCGCTGAGTGTACAAGCGGCCGCTGAGTGTACTGCGCTTTTGCGGCGCTTGGTCATCTTGGTGAGTCGGAATCAGTGCCCCTCAGCGACGGGGCTGCATGGCAGCTGGGGTTTGCATGGTGCCAGGTATGCAACACCAGCATCTGTACGCGTCCATTTCTTGTAAACACTAATGCTATTTGTACTCTGTTTTGGACCTTGATTTTGGACGTGAAAATAGGTCAGGGGCGGACTCCGTGCCACTGAAAATCGCGTATATTCTGGACGAATTCGGCAGTAAAGCGAACAATATGCATGTGAGCGCAACAATTGAGCACTGAAAACGTTCCTTGGAATGTTAGCTATCGGTTGGTACCAATTGTATCATCGTATCTCTGCTGGGTCACGAGATATACAGGGTCAAAGGTCAGAGGTCACGAAGTCGATTTTCAAAAGGGGGCCGATTACCCCATTTTGAGGTCTAGGGGATACTTTTGGGTGCTGAATTCGAATTCAGCGTCAAAAATGACCCTAGGAAGGTCGGTGACCCCATATCAGGTCACCAAGTGCCAAAGGTGACATCCTAGCCTCCAGAGGTCATCCAAGGTCACGCGAGGTCACCGAAAGTCATGTCATGTCAAGTCAGGTCACCGAAGTGTGACTGAGGTCAAACGAGGTCAAAAGGTCACGAGGTCACGGCGCTTAAGTAGAGGTCAAGTCTGATTTGGACCAAATCTGGCGTGACATGGTGCCACTGATGACGTCATAGCTCCGTGACCTGACATGACCCAACCAATTTTTTTCACCAAAAGTTGTGCAAAAGATGCAGCTTCAGGTATGCAAAAAACGGCGGCGCTGCGCGCCGCCGTTTTTGCGCGTTTTTTTAGAAAAAAACCTTAGGGGGTGTAGGTACCTACCCCCCCAGCCGTGCGAGGGTTGCACACTGGCGGCGGAAGGGGCCTGGGGGCAGTGGGACCGGGACAATGCTCCCCCGAGGGATCATGCGACTGTGCATACAAATATGTGTTTAAAGTGCCCTATGATGGGTTTCAGTGGCGAACTGTCCCTCCCTCCCCCCCCCACCCCTAGTAAAGCAATGTAGTCATAACACTTTAACCCCAATGCAGGCGCGGATACAGGGGGGCCCGGCCCCCCCAAATTACTTGGGTGAATTAATAAAATTCCTTAATTAACTGCGTTTATGGCGCTCCGCATGTGAATTTTGGCGCACCGCACATAAAAAAATTGCCGCCCTCCCCCAATTTTTTGGTCTGGATCCGCCACTGCCCCAATGCGCCTATCAATTCACGCGTTCATGTCTGATCTGCTTAGATCTATTTCTTGCCGGATAATCTGATGTCCATCATTGAAGGCAGAACGTCACAAAGTGAAACTGTATCGAACTGCAATTATTTACTCGTTTTTCTCGTTACCGCCATTTACAGCAGGCTCAGGACTCAAACACATTACCCGCACAAGCCAGAATAAACCAGGAGTGTTGTCTGCAATGAAATTTGTGTAATTGCATAAAAATGTAATACAATACTCCAACACTGGACCTAGATAAACATAAATTTGCGCACACAGATAGGCCAAGGGGCCATATAATAGCTCCACTGAAATGGTGAAAATTTGACAAAAATGAGGAAACATTTCCAATTTCTACGTCTGGAGAGGGTTAAATTATACTCTTCATCCCTTATTCTCCTCTCAAAAATGAACTTGCTCCAGAAAGTCAAACTCAGCATCAAAAAACTACGCCAACTTGGCTCAGGTTTCCGTCTTTGGCTACTCCCGAAATAAGAACGTGCTCGTTGCGTCACTGATCTAATTATCATAAAATATTTAAATTATGGAGATTTCAAACTACATTACACAAATTACAAACAAGCCTGATACCGATATTAATAGGATTAAGAATTACAAAGCTAAACTTGTCATAATTACGGCGCGCCTACAACGCATTACGTCTTTTGCCAATTGGCGTATTTTCACAGTGGAGGTACCGAGCGGCATAATGTCACGTGGATAGTCAGCTGACGTAACATTCGGCCAGAAAAACGAGAATAGCCCACCGTATTACTCTAACCACCGTGGTCAGTCATTCACCATGAGCGGCAGAAAATCACGCATGGACGAGTACTTCGCTTCCCAGGACCAGAGGGAGCGCCGCCAGTCTGGGGAGTCAGCCATGTCCATCGGGAGCGAGACCAGCGACGATTTCATCATGTCCCCGCCCACCTCCCGCCCCTCCAGCAGCCAGGGCCTCAGGGAGGAGCCCCGCCCCTCCAGCGCCAGCAGTGACAGGGAGAGGGAGGAGAGCCAGGAGAGCCAGGGGAGTCAGGAGATTGGCAAGCACCTGGGCAGGGGCTGCAAGCAGGCAGACTTTGATGAGGTCAACATGTCCCTGAGGCCCTACCAGAAGTTCTTCAAGCTCCACAAAATTGAGGATCCAAGGCCCAAGCTGGGTCATCCTGGGAAGACCATCTTCTCCTGCCTGGCCATCTGCAACATCTGCTCAACTGGTGGGGTCAAGAAGACCTATGTCAAGTTCACCTCAGAGAGCAGGGGCAACCTCAGAGTCCACCTCAAGGGCAGGGGTCATGGTCCAAAGGTCCTGCAGGAGTATGATGAGATCAAGGCGGCCACCAGCAAGAAGGGCCAGAAGGTTGGCACCAAGGACACCAAGCACCAGCTGACCTTCAAGCAGGCCCAGGAGATGTCCAAGAAGTTCACCCAGGAGAGGGGCCGACAGGCTTGGGTCAAGTGGTTGACCAGCCTCTGCCTAGCACCCAGCATCTCTTCCCACCCAGCCACCCGCCAGTTGATGGACATCTTCAGGCCAGAGTTCCAGCTGCCCTCCCACACTGCCATCACCAACACTGTGGAGGACCAGGCCAAGAACATCAAGAAGGAGCTCATCTTCGTCCTGAAGGAGGTGAGCTATGTGGCGACCACAGCCGACAGCTGGAACGCACACCACCGCGCTTTCCTGGGGTGCACTGTGCACTGGATAGATGCCAAGACTCTGTCCAGAAAGCATGGCACACTTGCCTGCAAGGAGCTGAAGGGCAAGCAGACCAAGGAGCTCCTGGCCACAGAGCTGTACAAGATCAACAGCGAGTTTGGCATCACCAGGAAGATCGCCGCCACAACTACCGACAATGGCACCAACTACTGCGCCGCATTCAACTACTATGGCGGCAACCCAGCTGACCCTCCTTTCCTGGCACCAGAGCATCAGGATCCTGATGGCGGCGGCGTGGACATAGTCGATGTCTATGCACTCCTGACTGAGGAGGAGGAGGTAGAGGACCTGCCCCAGCTGCCCATCCAGAGGAGGTGCGCCGCCCACACCTTGAACCTGCTGGCGACATCTGATGTGTCCAAGGTGGTTGGCTGGAACCATGGCAGTGCCACAGGCAGGCAGGGAAGGCAGCCATTCACCAAGGCAGCTGCCAAGGCCCAGGCCCTGTGGAACCTCCACAACAGGTCCTCTGTGGTGGCCAACAGGATCAAGGAAGTGCTGGGGAGAAAGCTGAAGACTCCTTGCCCAACCAGGTAAAAAATCGCACCTTTAAAAAAATCGCACATTTAAAAAAAATCAACTAGATAGAGTTTGAATTTACATCTATTACAGTTGGAATTTACATCTATTTAAGTTTGCAAATTTAATAGTTGACATATATTTAAATAGAAATGATGCAAAAGTTTTATTTGAACTTGTAATAGTTATTACTTATTAGTTACTAAATTTAAATAAGAGCTGTACCTAAAACACTGTTTTAACTCTGTGTAGGTGGAACAGCTTCTACGACGCAACCAAGTGCCTCCTGGAGACCGCCCTCAAGGACACAGACACCATGGAGGCCATCAACGACGTCCTCAAGACTGAGTCAGGGAGCAGGGGAGGCGCCGCCACCTTCCAGGAGGAGGACAAGGAGGTCTTGGAGGAGTACTGGCAGGTCATGAGGCCGGTCTCCATCTGCTTGGACCGGGTCCAGGCTGAGGCCAATGCCTACATGGGCATCCTCCTGCCCTACCTCATGCTGCTCAAGTTGGAGCTGCAGAGGCTGAAGGCTGAGGCCACCCTGAGGTATGCCCTCCCCTTGGTGGACGCCCTCCTGGACCAGCCGGGGTCCATCCATGGCTTCAACAAAAGGTTCCAGCACCTGTTCAAGGAGGAGGACCTCCTGATGGCCACCCTGACCCACCCCAACCATGGCCCCATCAGGCTCAAGCATGTGGCCCCAGACCTTGAGGAGTCCACCAAGGAGAAGCTGGTCAGGGAGCTCATCAACACCATCACTCCTGATGCCCTCCCCTCCAGCCAGGGCACAGCAGCGGAGGTAGAGGACGACGCTGACGACCCCTTTGCCTTCCAGGACGCCCCCATGGTCATGGAGGGCAGCCCCAACATGGAGGAGCTCATCAGGAAGGAGCTGCAGACCTGGGCCAGGAGCAAGGAAGCTGAGGTGAAGCCAGAGCACTTCCCCAGCCTGCACAGGGACAAGTGGATCGCACTGTTCATCAAGTACAACACCCCCCTGCCCAGCTCTGCCGCTGTGGAGCGCATGTTCAGCACGGCCGGGGATGTCCTGAGGCCCAAGCGCGCCAGCATGACCAGCGACAAGTTTCAGCAGCTGGTCTTCACCAAGGGCAACATGGCCCTCCTGGAGGCTATCTTGAAGAGGGAGAAGAGGGAGGCCAACACTGACACAGAGCATGAGACAGATGCTGAGCTTGACTAAAATGTGTTTTTTGTCCTTTTTTGACTTGTATGATACAGTATATACTGCAAATAAACTTTAAGTACACTTATTTAAGCTTTATTTCTTATCGCTTTTGTTATCGCTGTTAAAAAACAATTATCGTTATCGTTTTATCGTTTATCGTTTCGTTATCGCTGTTAAAAAAAAACAATTATCGTTATCGTTTTATCGCTATCGCTGTTAATTTTGTGAAATTTTTTTTATCGTTTATCGTTTATCGTTATCGCAAACCTTTCTTATCGTTTTATCGTTATCGCAGGTCCGAAAATTAGTTATCGCGGAAAGCACTGGTTAATCGTGTGGTGAGGTGGGGTGAGTGTATGGTGAGGGTTTGGTGGGGGTGTGGTGAGGGTGTGTTGGAGGTATGGTGAGGGTGTGGTGAGGGTGCGGTGGGGTGTGGTGAGTGTGGTTCGGTGTGGTAAGGATATGGTGGGGTGTGGTGAGGGTATGGTGAGTGTGTGGTGAGGGTGTGGTGAGGGTGTGGTGGGGTGTGTTTTGGGTTTGGCGAGGGTGTGGTCATGGTGTGGTTTGGGTGTGGTGAGGGTATGGTGGGGTCGTCATAAAGTCATAAAAGTCATAAAGTATTAAGGCTTAATAAGAGCCACAGGGGCCCATCTGGGTTAAGCCAATCTAGAAAAGGTACTAGAAATGTACATACTCCCACCCCAATCAATCCCTTATCCCAAGTTCCTAGGAAGCTATATATCCCAGCCCATCTAACACCACTCACTTGCTACCGCCTAACACCCTCAATAATCACAAGCTCCTCCCATCACACCCATCGTGCCACCATAGACAACCTCATCAGCATCACATCCCGAAGGAAGGTGCCGAATCCACTGCTAGGCACATCCCACAGAAATTCATAAAGCGTTCAGACTTAATAAGAGACTCACTTGCTATTGCATAATACCCTCAACAATTACAACCTCCTCCCATCATACCCATTGTGCTACCATAGACAATCTCATCAGTATCACATCCCGAAGGAAGGTGCTGAATCCACTGCTAGGTACACCCTATATAAAGTTATAAAGCATTTAGACTTAATAAGAGACTCACTTGCTTCTCTTGCAGCGAAGGAAGTTTGTTGCAGTCGAGGGTTCTGTAATAGGGGAGGGGGAGGAAGTTGGATAACGGTTCAACCCACTTTTCGGAGTGAGTGAAACAATGTATATCGTCCCACACACCTTTGCGAAGGTAGCCTATGAGCCTTCGAAATATGGGCCCATCATCGCTACGTGCCCACGGCGTGGAAGGTCCGTGTCTTCACAGATTTCTGATTGCAGGCCAAAGCTGAAAATCTGGAGGCAGTCCAATGCGCTTCCTGACTCAGCCACCGCGGTGGAGAGGCGGGGGAAGTTTCCCCTTGCCGTGAGGGGGGTGGGAGGGGTGTCTCAAAGTTGTGGTGGAACAAATGATTGCGAGGCACAGTATCCGTCTGAAAAGTCATTGCATCCAAGTCGCTTTTTGTCGAAAATTGTCCAGGTCCTATCCCTAATTATGGAATTTGGGGGGTTATATCCCTCACAGCTACCGCAATACTTATACCACTGAAGAGAAAACAGTTAGGGTCTACAATACCGTGAATACTATAGCTACGACCATAACTGTACTTTTTAACTGAAAATAGCCGGAAAAAATATCGAAGTACTAGTCTACATGCCCCTCTTCTCAGCACAGTCCATGCTCGCTTCTGTCATTTACCGAGAGAACTGCATTCACAATGGCGTAGTCAGGTTTCAGCTCTGGGAATTCCGCGAGCAGCAAGGGCTATGGGTCCGGTGAAAGGTAAATGTCAAGCTCCTGTGTCAAAACATAGGAGTGGTTTTGGTTAGGAGCATAGTAAATGCACTTTGCTTGATAAGGATTTGATTTGAATTCGTAACGAACTTTCCGCTTTATAATTTAGTCGTGTAATTGATCACCATTGTTAGCTTTTATCATAGACGTCGCCACCGCTGGTGTATTTTGCATCCGGGCTCCAGCGGCTATTATTTGGTGTGGTTAATGCGGAAAATGCGGTATCTGATAACAGCGGTGGAAACCTTTCGACAACTCTTGGGTGGATCCAGTTCACTGGAGGATACAGCTGACCAATTGACAGTGGCCAAACCGCCCCATTTTCATTACAACCTACACCCAATATCATGGATGGAGAAGTTAGAAGAAAACAAATATTGGTGGGGCCCAATGCATGGAGGCAATGTGTGTTGCCAATTTGGTTGACAGGGTCCTCCTCACATGGTCCTATGTTGAGAGAAGTGTTGGTGGGACGGAGGTAAAGGTGGTCGGACTGAGACTACACCAAAAATGTAGGAAACTCAACACATGCATATGGCCTCATTTCTCCTCGGATTTATAGCACTGCACTTCGAACTTGGAAATGCAAGACATGAAAAACTACAGAAATAATTTTAAATGATGAATACTTGACAACAATAGCAATAATTGAACATTAACAACTTTAGATCCCGTCCTTTGTGCACTAGGGTGTGCCCCTAACAATCAATCAAAACAAATCATTAGGGATGCATTTCACTTCAATTAGCATTGGCAACGCAAGAATGCATGTACAATTGCACGTCGATCCGACAAAATTTAGAGGGGCGACAAAAGCAGTCTTTTTGCTATCGTAGCTTACGGGTTTTAAACAAAAGGTGCATGGTCCCGTAGCAGCTTTTTTACAACAAGAGAGCTGAGCAAACGATATTAGCACATTATGTGCATCGAAGCTCGTCGGTTTTTGGTGAACCTGTGAATGTTGTATGACTTCAATTGTTAAGTTATCCGCTTGGTTTTAGACCCTCCTTCTAGGTAGTGACAACGTACACTGCGGATGTCAAAAAGTGTGCAATAACGGTCATGGATAAAGTCGGACAGCTTCCCCATGGTATGCTTCTTGTTGGGCACAATTGATATCGGCAGCCGGCTTAGCCCCGGGGAAACCTCGCTTCATGTGCCGACTTTGGGGACATGCTTTGTGAACGTGCTCACGACATCGCGCCGGGGTGCAAGAACAAGCGGATAACTTAGTAATCGTAACTCGTGCAACTTTTGTAGGCATACAAAAAAAAGACGAAACTTGAGTGTACATAATGTGATGAGGTCATTTTTCAAGCTATCTTATTTAGAATGTTGCAGTGGGCCACGATCCTTAAATATACACCTCGTAGCTGGGGTGACAAAAAGCGACATTTGTAACGACCTCTAAATTTTGTCGGATCGACCTGTAATTGTGTGCGAAAATGTGTCCCGCTAATGATGATCGAAGCAAGATGTAACCCGAGCGATTTAAATTTCGGCTGTTTGTTTGTTTCGGTTTTTGTTGTTTTTGTCTTCTATTCTCGTTTTTTGTCAGGCCTTCCAATAGGACACTTAATTGTGCACGTATACATATATATTTTCCGTAGACACGCCGGTTTCTGCGCATTTCACGTGGTTTCTGCGTTTGATTTAAAATGGAATCAGAGGAATTTCCCGATGTTTTCATACGATTTATAGCAGATGTACCATTGCCACGCGAAGTCTTTAAAAAAGCGCAGTACCTGACTGCCTTCAGGAATTTCGCGTTTAAGCAAAGGAAGAAGGTCAGCTGACTGATTTTTTTTTCGAAGTCCCACGCGAAACGCACAGAAAATGTAAACTTCTGGTTTGAGCTGGATTACTATGGATCATATCGTATTATCCATAGTTTGGTATGCTAATATAAGAACATACCACGCTTATCAATGTCTGTGAGTCTCAAAAATGTCAGCTTACGAAGCTCAACGTGTATATAAGCAACATTATGAGGTCTAGAATTAAGAGCAAGCAAAATGTTGACGCCAATATGCCCACTGCAAAATCGTCACATTCTCAAAGTATATTGGCGAGATCGAGATGACATTGCCCACCTTCACGGGGCTACTCCGCACCAGAGGCGCGAAATAGAGGAAGAACACTTGGGCATGTATCCCCATCCATGGAAGTGTGGCGACTCTCTGACCGGTAAAAAGCACCCACGATAGGCTGCAATGCACTATGTCCCCCACCCGCTTAGCATATTTTTTTGTAAAGCAAAATATGTCTCTATCAGAGGAATAGGTACGTCTTTAGGAGAAAAGAGCCTCCTGAGAGGAATATATGTCCTTTTGATATGTATCGGTGCACCCATTCAACCTCCCCAGTTCAACAAATTGTCAGTCTAAGGTCCCCCCCCTATGGACTTTGAGAGTTGTTTTAAACCGAGGAAATGGTTCCCCTCCAAGCGATTCCAAACGCCCCTAACTACACAAAGTTGTAAGCGTTGATGAAAGAAGAGCATGGTCTGAGCGTGGCGTTGATATTTTATAATTACTCCGAATGATGGCTCTTTAAATGTTTGGGAATATTTATCTATTTGACCCGTCTTGAGTCAATGGCCAACGATCGTGGCCCGAAATTTGTTCAAGGTATGCAAAACAGATGTATATGAAGGTACTACAGTTTCGTATCTCTGTGTCAACTCATTCGGCAGCTATCTCGGAAAAAAACTGAGGACGTGGGCGGGCTCTCGAGAGAGCCTCACCCCGGGCCGGAGAGAGTACTAGATGAGCGTAATACTACAATTCCACTGCAAGCACAAGCAAAAGATAAACCTAATGGTTTTCTACACTTCCTAGAAAACCTAATTCGTACCATTTACGAATTGTACGACCTCTTCCGTGCTTCACGCTGTTAAATATGCCACATTTTATCTAAAACGACTCGTAATTCGGAGATAATCGTCGTCATTTGGTATCAAAGGAGCCTCTGGGAAGATTACATGACTTTAAATGAGTAACGGGAACTTCACTAAATGCATGGGCGATATTACCCCTTTGGCGGGCGTACCCCATAGACCATTATGTCTTGCAAAAACTGATATGGCATACTATTTTTTGTTCTCAAATATTTTTTTGTTTGGGAAGACAAGCTCCAAACGTACAAGGTACTAATCAACGCATCAACAGCTGGAATGTCTCGTGTAGTGTTCTAGAAAAAAAACGTACAGCTGAATCATTCGGACCAAAACCGGCTTCTCCTATTTCTCCAAGTCATTACGTTCGCAGTAATTAATAACATCCGGTATAGTTCGCAAGCTACAACCAACAAGTCTTCCTCTAACTGAGCCCGTTTAATCTCAAGGTCCATTAAACACGTGCTTTCCACGACACTCCTCATTATATTTAACAAGACCTTAGCTACTATTTTAGAAAATATATAGTAGGCAAATCAATATATTCTTAATACAATTTCGATCACCCTGTTTGCTATCAATATTACAACTCCACGACGATGCGCTATGAAAACACTCCTCTCCCTTTTGCTTCATTTATGTAATCTACGATCATGTTCCCCAGGCCCGACCAGAAGACAAGGGGAAAATTATTTGGAAAATCCAGAAGCCGAAGTAACTTTCCTATTCATCTTACCCTTAAGCACATATAGACAGTCTTCACTTGTAGTACGACCATTGCAGGAGTTCTTTCCATTTTGGTTAACTTGAGGAAATCTATAGAAGTCAGATTGCCCTCGATTCGCCGATAGCTATTACCTGCATGACATGTAGACTCATATAGAACTGGAGACAAAAGCAGTCAGTCCCATAGTGTTTTAGTCATTTAATATATTTTTTTATTTTCTCCTCTCCCTGACCTGTTCTTTACTACCTCTGATGCCACCCGCTCGAAAGACACTCGTGATCACTTCTAGCTTCCAATCGAAACCGTACACATTGTCCGGTATACGCTGTCGTTAGTATTATTCACTTTTAATATCTGTACGCACACTGCAAATGAAAAGTCATCATTGAAAAGGGTATTGTTAAGTCACCATAATCCAGGTCCCTTCGCTTATGTATAAAGTATAATTCCAAAATTGACTTGGCTGTGATTGCTACACTATGACTTGTGTGGAGATTTACTCTCACGACTATTGCATTTAGACGCTGAAGCATCTGATTACCAACCAAATTCGACTATCAAAAAGGTGCATCACATTTTAAGTGAACTGATATTCGTGGACGTTTGGCGTGAAAAACATCCCAGAACTGCAAGGTATACCTGGCGGTGACGTAGCTCATTTCAATTAATTGAACAATCAAGAATTGCGTACGTGTTTAGCCATAGTTATTTGTTGCATCATGCATTACAGCATATTGAAAGCCAGATATTTGTGTCCGCTTTCCTGCTTAGACGGACATTTGTTCAATCTAATCTGAAGTTCAAGTATTAATTATTTTTAGGTTAGGCTGACAAAATGGCCAGCTAAAAATAAACGTAGTGTATTTTGATGGGAAAAGCTTAGATCCGAGATTATTCCGACATCAGAGAATGCTAGCCGAAGTCATGCGTAGACTGGCACGACTAATTACAAGATTCATGATCGGATGCCGGCACCACTGTGTAATCAACCATCTCCGTGTATTTTTTGTCTCGGATGTGATCATTTATGCACTCCATATGACAGCAACCTAAATACATATTCGTTTTTCTTCTTGAAGCTGACATTATTGAAGCGCGTGGTATTAGGCCGACCTACTTAAGCGAATATTTTATATCGTGCAATTAACTCGTCACTCCAGGCCAGGCCAAGGCCTATCGAGTGAGGTTGGACAATAGCGTCAGATGCTGGGGTATCGTTTACCTACATATATGACGCGTGTGACGATTGTGATCGATATCAGGTTTTCATCTGCGCGCGCACCAATTGAACCAATTACACTGCAGCATTTTTGTGACAATAGCCAAATAGCTTTTGCGAAAGCGCCCTCGAAAACCATCGATCAATCGGCGAGCTTGCTTCAGGCAAATTCACCGGTTGAAAATAATATAGGGCGCACGTGCTGCCACGCCAGCGAAGCTCCTGTGGGAAGGATTTGATATGTGAATATAAATTACTCTGTGTTGCATAGAGCTGCGTTTCACGAAAGCTATTATTTCCATTGTCACCACAATTCTGCACTGTAATTGGTGAACTTCGCGCGCGAACACATAAAAACTGACATCGATCACAATCGCCACATACGTCATATATGTGGCTAAACGACACCCCAGCAGCTGATTGCTATTGCCCAGGGTTGGGCTAGGCTTAGTCTGACATGAAGCAGGCTTGCCACAGGTGTGGATAATATTTTGCTGAAACAATCTACATAACTACGTGCTGATTTAGTACAATTTGTTCGCTAGCCAGGATACGGCAAAAGCTGCGGATTCATTCGTCTTTGCGGGGGAGGCGGGGGGGGGGGGGGGGGGGGGTGATGGGAAGCATCATTCAAAATCGTTCAAGACTTACCACACTATTGGTTCGCTTAACTGTAACCCTTGCACGCTCAGGAGCGTATCGCACTGCCACTCCCTTGTTTGCGACCGCGATCAAAAAAAAAACGGCACGGCTTATCGTGTGGTCTTTTAGTGTAACTGGCGGGGGTCCTCTTTTGCGATGCTTGTACTCTCGACTAGAGCTGCCACTTTCTGGCACAGTGGCACAGCACGTCAACCCGTAAATTAGCACATGTGCCTTTTGCTGTGCAATGTCAGAATTTTCCGTGCCACTTCCGTGCTAGTGCCAGCTTATCCCAAGCAATTAAATTAAAGCATTAATATAAAATTGTCTTAACGCTGAACCCAGGGTTCCACGATTACCAAGCAAAAGGGCTTAAGTAAAGATGTATGGAACAACATTGAAGTGCAGAGACAGTGCTGTTGTCAGTGTGTGGAATGTTTTGCAGCTATGGTATTGTTTGCTTTCGTCATCAATCATGATTCCCTCGTTCTTAATATGACCCATTTGCTCTCCCCGTGCCTTTCGGTGAGCCATCATCCAGCTTGCTGTGCTATGTGTCGGCCCTGCCAGAATCTGCTGTGCGCTTGCCACGTCTTATACCAGTGCTTGGAAGAAAAAGTGGGCAACTCTACTCTCGACAAGTATCGGGCCATCCATCAGTGGCCACATCAGACAGTGACTTGTAACCTAGAACACTATTGAGGGATATAATCTGTCCGTACGCATCTTCAGGTTATCAAAAAATATTAATTAGCAACAACATTATGTGGAAAATATAAAGGTCTAGGTTCCCATTTGACCCGATGGCATCACCTGAGGTTACTTTTTTGTTTCTTAGCTTTACCTTAATCATTCCTCTCCACTTCAAGTTAACTTTTGGCTGTATCTTATATGTTTGTTAAATATATTCAATGCACATCTAAAGACTGCACTGAGAAGAGGTCGTCACCTGATTTTGACAGACCCTAACCTCGTTAATTTAATATACTGCACCTCAATCGTTGACACCATGCACGTTCATCAATTGTCGGATGATATGAGAAATTACCAAAGTGATGCCTTGGACGAGTTATGAGCGATGTCAGGAAACCTTAGAGGGGTATAATTAATATCTCCACTGCGAGGTCCAAGCTAATCTAAGATATTCATTAGTAACCCGAAGTATGCAGATGGGGTATCAATCGCGACAGCTAATCACATGCAGCACGCTGCCCTTTCTTTTGATTCGCTAGCAATCTCCGCTTGGAATTACTTGGAGAGGTAGCACACATTTGTCAGATTGCTGGCTAAGGTGGCAAAATGCAATGCAATGTAATGTAATGTAAATATATCATAACCTCGATATCCTTCCGTCTCCTTCCAAGTCAGGCCAGTCACATGACACCTGACCTTTCACTTTATTCGGGGACTATTCCGATGTGTCATAGCAATGGATGGACCGGACGCCTCTCCCCAAAGAACTCGAAATCGCCACGTGTCATTGCACACCGGCGACTGACCCTGGAGGCGGGTAGCGACGAACATAACCTACAGCGGTGGTCTATGCCGTGTTGTGTTCAGCTCTATTTATAAAGCACTAAATTAACTGAATCATCAGTCGAATTGGCCGCTGAACGTCACGTTGCATTCAGAAGGCGAATCAGCACTTTAAGGCTGGTTTCTGAGAAACATGAGCAGTGTGTTCAGGCATTCTTCCCAGCCATGGTCACTCTGTATACAATTTGTGTACAACATTTTGACAGTGTCAGAGGTACTCCCGCTGTCTCCCCTTCCTCCGGTTCCAGCATCCCTGACGACAGTGATGACATGCACTGGCCTGGCCAGGAGCATTATAAAGTGCGTGACCCCAACAACTGACAAGGAATCCTGATTGATACATTTGAACGTGCAAAACGTATTCATCATGTTGGCCCAAGGAATGCTATGGAAATCGGCACCACTGAGTGACGTTTCAGAAGTATATTTGTTAGTTCTTCGAGTAATTTCGCCTATGCTAGCAAAAGCCGTGATATGCTCGGTAGTGATCACGCTGGAAGAAATCTGAAGCTCCTTTGTTAGCTACTGCAGCCCCACACCTCATGGTGCTCACTGTCACATGAGTCAATATAAATTGTATGGTTAAAGTTAATGGAACTGGATGAACAGATGCAGCTGCGCCTCCCACTTCATCAAAGTTAAAGACAGATAATGTGGTAACCGTCACGTGTTGCGATAGGGTTATGATGGAGTTCAGTATTGAACTCATGCAGTGCGAAACTCCCAAAGTCCGAAAGCCCCGAAACCATCAGTCTATCTATGTCGGCCTAAAACCCGAAGACTTCAGAAGCTGAAAAATATCATCCGAGGTCCAGCTAGGCCCCGTATCCTTTGATCCACCTTTAATCACTTTGGAAAGCAAACCTATGTATGCACATTAGCTCGGCTGATTAATTTCAGCAAGCAAGGAAGTATTGTCACTACACCAGAATCTGGTTTGCTTCCACCATGAATGAAGGATGTCTCATCCCATCAATAGTCTCAAACTTTATCGTCTTGAAATTGTAGTGGGTGTCCTGCAACAACCTAGTATGATGATAATAATTTTTGTTCCGGAATCTGAACAAAGTCCTTCGTTGTCAGCGCGACGTATTCCCCGGGTATTAAACGGTGGAACATTTAACTTAGAGGTAATACATTAACCCTTCCCGTCATTCCGGTAAGATCCTCATACCCCGTCACGGGAAGGGGTGGGGGCTCATTATATTACCATATAATCTCAAAACTAAGCGTCGCACGAAACTGGAGGATGTGTCATCGGAAAGCGCTCTACGAATATGACTAGAAACCACCCGCAGCATTTTATCATCTCAAAGTGTAACGTCAACAGGGGGTATATGTGGTCACGATTGACGTCTAGTTGTATGCTCTGGGGAGTTTATTTGGTATATTTTAAAACAAAACTTGCTTGGAATCAGAAAAGGACGACGAAATGGGCCGTGGTCCCAAAATTTGTCCCAAAATCACAAAACATCATCACCCGCTAAAGCGTGACTGGTTGAACATTTTTGAAGGTGACCTAACTTGACCTTAATTAAATCGAGACCGTGAACGCCCTGACTTTAAAATGTTCACGAAGCATGTCAAATTGATGTAGGAATAGGTATGCCAATATTCGGCCCGCTGTTGCACGCTGTTTTTTTTTACTATCCGCGGAAAACCCAATGGGGTGTAAAAAGATCCCCCGATACTGCGCGGGTTAAGATGCAAACCCAGATGTTTTAAAACGTACTTACCCTAAATATGTATTTAGGGCAAGGGCGTCGCCACCGGGGTGGCAGAGGGGGCAGTCGCCCCCCCCTGCCGTGAGACTGGGTGGGGCGCCGCCCCCCCCCCCCTGAAATTTGAGGAGGCCCCTATCTGGAAATGCACAGGAAAAAAGGTGAGCAAGAAGGCCGACGAGACATGAGAGGAGGCCTCCAAGACATGAGAGGAGGCCCCTAATTCGAAGAAGGAGTCACCAAGGAGAAGATAGCAGGCCCCAGAAATCAAGATACTGCCAACAATTGGCACCGAGGCCCCCAGGAATGCAAAGGAGGCCGCCGTGATTGCCAAGGAGACACCCAGGATTGCAAAGGAGGCCTCCAGGATTGCAAAGGAGGCCCCCGTGATTACAAAGGAGGCCCACATGATTACAAAGGAGGCCCCCATGATTGCAAAGGAGGCCCCCAGAATTGCAAAGGAGGCCCCCAGGATTGCAAAGGAGGCCCCCAGGATTGCGATGGAGGCCCCCACGATTGCAAAGGAGGCCCCCAGGATTGCAAAGGAGGCCTCCAGGATTACAAAGGAGGCCCCCAGGATTGCAAAGGAGGCCCCAGGATTGCAAAGGAGGCCCTCAGGATTGCAAAAGAGGCCCCCATGATTGCAAAGGAGGCCCCATGATTGCAAAGGAGACCCCCAGGATTGCGAAGGATGCCTCCAGGCTAGCGAAGGATGCATCCAGGCTAGCGAAGGAGGCCCCAGGATTGCAAAGGAGGCCCCCAAGATTGCAAAGGAGGCCCCAGGATTGCAAAGGAGGCCCGCAGGATTGCAAAGGGGGCCCCAAGGATTGCGAAGGAGGCCCCCAGTATTACAAAGAAGGCCCCCAGGATTGCAAAGGAGGCCCCAATATTGCAAAGGAGGCCCCCAGGATTGCAAAGGACTCCAAGATTACAAAGGAGGCCCCCATGATTGCAAAGGAGGGCCCAGGAGCGCAAAGGAGCCCCGCAGGATTGCGAAGGATGCCTCCAGGCTAGCGAAGGAGGCCCCCAGGATTGCAAAGGAGGCCCCAAGGATTACAAAGGACTCCAGGATTGCAAAGGAGGCCCCCATGATTGCAAAGGAAGCCCCCAGGATTGCAAAGGAGGCCCCCAGGATTACAAAGGAGGCCCCCAGGATTGCAAAGGACTCCATGATTGCAAAGGAGGCCACCATGATTGCAAAGGATGGCCCAGGAGCGCAAAGGAGACCCCCAAAATTGCGAAGGATGCCTCCAGGCTAGCGAAGGAGGCCCCCAGGATTGCAAAGGAGGCCCCCAGGATTGTAAAGGAGGCCCCCAGGATTGCAAAGGAGGCCCTCAAGATTGCAAAGGAGGCCCCAGGATTGCAAAGGAGGCCTCCAGGATTGCAAAGGAGGCCCCCAGGATTGCAAAGGAGGCTCCCAGGATTGCAAAGGAGACTCCCAGGATTGCAAAGGAGGCCCCCAGGATTGCAAAGGAGGCCCCAGGATTGCAAAAGACTCCATAATTGCAAAGGAGGCCCTCGTGATTGCAAAGGAGGCCCCCAGGATTGCAAAGGAGGCCCCAAGGATTACAAAGGACTCCAGGATTGCAAAGGAGGCCCTCATGATTGCAAAGGAAGCCCCCAGGATTGCAAAGGAGGCCCCCAGGATTGCAAAGGCGGCCCCCAGGATTGCAAAGGAGGCCCCAGGATTGCAAAGGAGGCCTCCAGGATTGCAAAGGAGGCCCCAGGATTGCGAAGGAGGCCCCCAGGATTGCAAAGGAGGCCCTCAAGATTGCAAAGGAGGCCCCAGGATTGCAAAGGAGATCCACAGGATTGCAAAGGAGGCCTCCAGGATTGCAAAGGAGGCCCACAGGATTATCAAGGAGGCCCCCAGGATTGCAAAGGAGGCCCACAGGATTGTCAAGGAGGCTGTCACATCAAATATATCACATCAAGACCTTTAAAAAAAGAACTCGATGTCCAAAAGTTTACACCGAGATTCGAACGAATGGACCCCAGGACCGAAAAATTAAGAACAGTTCCGGAAAAAAATTGCCCGGAGGGCTTTTATACTCCGAAAGGTGCCACCGGCTGAAAAAAAAACTCCTTCGGTGGCCGCAGTGGCATATCAAAGGGGCAAATGTCCCCTGCCTCCTGAGAGGGATATGTCCTTGGAGTCCTTTGACCGTGGAGTCCTTTGACCGGGCCGGGCGTGCTGGCATACCGGAGTTTGACGCCAGATGCCATCACAGCACGTTGCCTAATTTGGTCGTGATGTGAGACCCGACAGGGATCGGATTGGGCTGGGAAGTCGGCCGGACCGGGCGGCCTTATTTTGTGCTGAATACGCAATGGAGGGCTGGACTCTCGTGTCGAGGCATTGTTTTGTGGCTTCACGCTCAGTGACCGCAACGGAACGGAAGTGGTGGCCAGATAGTGGTGAAGGCGTCCGGACACCGGATGGCCTATCTCGGCTGACTTCCCGCGTCTGCGGTCCGGGCGAGCTGGAGCAGATCACAGTGCCGAACAACATCCTGGACCGAGCTGACCAATACCGCCAACTCAGCCGCAGGGGACGTTTCCAGCCTGCCCGACAGACGGCGTCAGCCACATTCAGGGGACTCCACTATCAATAGTCGCCGGAGTGGATTGCTGACAAGCCGTCACATGGACGGACCCCGGAATTTGTATGGGGGCACTCGCCTGGAAGGGCACTATTGCCTCCGAGGGACGCCACTGCGAAAGTCCCTGGATGGACGCCTTCGGATGAAAATTCGCTGTGGGTGGGGGGGGGGGGGGGGGGTGCACTGTAGCATACTCTAGTGGCTCCTTTCTTCTCATGAGGGCGCCTTTTCCTCTCAACGAAGGCGCCTTTGACCGAAACATCGTTCACTCGAGCCTTCACAGAGGGGAACTTTGTCCCGGTTAGAGGGGCGCCACTTTTCCATGGGAGAGAGGAACATTCCCCGGTGCCTCCCGTGTATCACCCCTGAGCCGTCAATGTGTCTCAGATCTTTTGTGGCTACATGCGATCAAGCATGAAACCACCAGCTGCAATTCCAAACGTCCAAAGCAATCGGCTGTGCCGTAACTAAGTCACTGCAGCTGACGTCACCCTAAAAAACAAAACAGCTGAAGACCGACATCACGACCAGCAAGTTCGCGACCACCAATGCAAGACACTTACGTATCCATGCACACGCCGCATAGCTGCCGTGCTGGCGCAGGCCAGCGTCCCACAGGAGTCGGCACTTCGCGCATTCGTTCGAGTCCCATGCAAATATATATCCACACGTTCCTCTTCAGCTAACGCTCGACAGGATGCGCTGAAAATGACGTTACCTAAGCATCATCAAGCATCCGAATTATATTGTCTACAGCGATCATTATTACTAACATGACTACAGCATGTAAGGCCACACTGGATGTATTAAGGTACGGGAGGGCGTTTGCCCTCCCGTACATTAATTACAAGTGAGAAGCAAAGGCATGCTTTCAAGAAAAAAAGCATTGCGGGAGTAAAATGAAAGCAGTAAGCCGAAGGCATCCACTACGGGGAAGGTGGTCGGCGGTTGGCGAGGGCTGATTGCGCTCTGGACTCCTCATGCACTAGCGCGTGACCACAGCTTGACCACTGCGCTGCTTGGCAAAATTATTAGCTGCGTGGCAAAATTATTTGCTGCCAGGGGCGGATTCCGGGATTTTGATTGAGTGGGAGGGGATGAATTGGTCTGAAGGGGCGCCATTTCCCAGGAGGGGCGCCACTGATTGAGAAGATTTCAGAGGACTTTCAGATTTCATACAGAGTTGCACCGTACTCTAGATGGACACCTTTTCTACTCAGAGGAAGGCCTTCGGCTGGCAAATTTGAAGTGGACGAGGGCCCTGAAGGGGCGTCTCTTTTCCAGTCAGAGACGCGCCGCATCTTCTTGGGAGCATATGCCCCCAGTGATCATCCTCTTCAATCTGCCCTTGCTGGCTGCAGGGGCAAGGGCCCCAGTTAACATAGCATGAACCCAAGACTGAAGAGACCCCAGGAAATACAATCAGGTCTCTGTAAGAGACGTAGAACAGAGATTAGGAGAAGGTCCCCACAGGACGTAAAGGAGGCCCCATGACGAAAAGGAGGCCCCCCATGACGAAAATGGGAGGCCCCCAGGACGAAAAGCAGGCTCCAAGACGTAGAACAGAGTTTGGGAGGAGGCCACCAAACGAAAAGGGGGCCCACAGGACGAAAAGGAGGCCCCCAGGACGAAACGGATGCCCCAGGACGCAAAGGAGGCCCCCAAGACGTAGAACAGAGATTGCGAGGAGGCCCCTAGGACGAAAAGGGCAATAACAGGGCACAATGAGCAGGCTTTGCTGCAGAAAGACTTAGACGAGCATGTGAAGTGGTCCCAAAAATGGCAAATGAAGTTTCATTTTGATAAGTGCAAAGTCATGCAGGTAGGTAGGCAGCATATGAAGGCTCCATACGTGATGGGTGGCCAAGTACTATCTGTGATTCAGCAGGAGAAAGACTTTGGTGTTATTTTGAACACAAAATTTGGGGCATCAGAACAGACCAAAGAATCCAGGAAGAATGCACTAAGAATGCTTGGGGCAATACAGAGGAATGTGTCATACGAAAGTGAGGAGGTCATCAGGAAGCTTTACTGTGCATATGTCAGGCCACATTTGGAATACTGTGTCCAAGCTTGGTCCCCTAGTTATGAGAAAGTTTGTTGGCCTTTATAGAGAGGACAAAAGAGGGCAACAAAAATGGTTAATGGTATAGGCAACCTGGCATATGAGGAAAGATTGAAGAAATTGAATATGTTTTCAATTAGATATAGAAGGCTGAGAGGAGATCTCATCGCGGTTTTTAAATTTGTTCATGGTCAGGAACAGGGATATCTCAGGGAAATGTTTGAATTTAACAGAAATGATGTAATTAGAGGTCATCAATTCACAATTAAAGTTAATCACAGCAGGACAAGGTTAAGACAGTCTTTCTTCACCAACAGGGTAGTAGAACACTGGAACCAGCTGCCAGAAACCATTGTCAGTAGCAACACACTGAACATCTTTAAAAACGGCATAGACAATCATTATAAGAATAGCGGGCTTGAATTTCTGTATTCCAGGGAGGGTTGATCGACACATTTGGTGGGCAACTGGTTCAGTGTCCAAAGTGCAACCGCCGATTTGTCGCGGGTGGACTCGGTAAATGCCGTCGGTTGTGAGAATCGAACCCACAATCTTGCGATCAAGAGTCCGACGCCCTACCAACTGAGCTGCCGCGGCCCCAGATTTGATTTGACTTGATTTGACACTGGTTTCGGGTTTACTCTCACTTGGGCTTGTCACCGTGGGAGTTGCTGCCCCTCGCTTGCACTTAAGCACTGGTGACATTTACCGATTCCGACTATCCAGTGTATGAGCATGTACTGGATATTATGACCAGTGGCGCAGCCAGGATTTTCTTCAGGAGGCAAACCTCCGAACAAAAAATGTTATGGAGCAGATGACGCTTTCAGCGCATTTCGCGCAGAACATTTTTGGCTTTGCGTTGTGAAAAATATAAAGGTTCCTGTTTCATCGAGTGTATTTTTGGTTGTTAAGCCCCCCCCTTGGCTGCGCCTTTGATGATGTCATTTTGTGGTAATAAACACTGGGGAGCGCATCGACACAGTCCAGAGCTTTCCCGGGCGACATTCGCCCGCCACCTGGCGGAAAAACGGGAAAGGTATGTTGTACCGCAGTACACCGATGCACTGCGGCACAATCCGCCATGCAGACAGAATATTCAGGTGACCACGACGACTGCACGTGTCGTATGGCGGGCCGGGTTAAGTCGGCACGACAGTGCTGCCACCTACAGTGGGGGTGTCGACTGGCGGCAGGATATTCCCCGATCGAGGCTCGGAGGAAAAACTGCACACAATCAGAGGACGTGGCTGCTGGCGAGGCCTGGAAATCGTTTGTATGACTCGTCGGAACTTCATACTCGCTGGAACTTTTTAACTCGGTGGTTTGAACTCATTGGAACTTTGAATACGTTAGAACTTGGAACTCGTTGGAACTTCGAACTTGTTGGAATTTTGAACTCGCTGAAGCGAAATCGCTGGGCGTGAAATGCCAAGGCGCCAAGCAAAATTATTGTCCGTCGTTATTCTTTGACTTACTTGTGACAATAGTGTAAGAGTATGTGTTTCTGCCCTATCACCCGATATCTAGTAGACGGTCAGATTTGGGGTCGTACGCTGTGTTGTCGACTACCTCAAATTCTACAGTGAGGGTTGTTGATGAGCGGTAGGATCAGTAGCGCAGTCAGGATTTTCCTAAGCAATGACGACCAAAAAATGCAACGAAACAGAGGAAGCTGTTGGCTCGCTCCGTGTGCGATTTGTAGGGCTTCAGAGCGATTTTCCTGGACCGGATTGATTTTACGGGGTCTCTGTTTAATTACTCGCGGCACTATCTTGATTCTTTCGGGACCCAGCGTGATATTTCGGGGCCTCAGCGCAATTTTTCCGAACCCTGGCGCGATTCTTTAGAGTCCAACACCTCTCATGAGGCCCTTCGGTACACCTCTGGGACCACGTCGTTTAATGTGGACCCCGTTCCGCTCTCCAGGACTTCATGCTATCTTTTCGGTCCAGGTGTGCTTTCAAGGCCCCCGGGGCATTTTGAGGACTTTCAGTGTGCCTTTCAGGTCTGCCGGTGTGTTTATTTAGGGGATCGGCGCGTATTAAAAGCCCTGTTGCTTTCCGGGTTCCGGGAATTTTGAAGGACTCCGATGCGTTTTCAGTCTTCCGGTGTGCTTAGCTCGCGTCAGAGTTCCCAAAGTTGCGCTGAGATTCCAAATATTCGTTCAGAGGCGCAGCCAGGGGAGAGGGGTGAACCTCTTAGCGACCAAAAAAAACACACCGGATCAAACAGGAGCTTTTGAGATTTTCACAGGCAAAACCAAGAATACTCGACGTGCCTCGCGCGCCAGCTGAGAATGGTATGCAAGAGAAAGGTGTGTTCGGTACAATGGACTGGCGGCAGGTATTGCGTAAGCATTGCTGTTTGCAGGTATATTTTTCCCATGAGGATATGCCCTCGAATCTGAATCACAACTCATGATTCTTAGTTCTTGAGCAACCGATTATGAGAACAATTAGCGAAATGGGAACTACCCAGATTGTAAGCAACGTTTAGTGAAATGGCTTTGGCCTGATGTGAGGTGAAATCGCTTTGGCCTGATGTAGCCTCAGGGTGTGGTGAGCAGGGTATTGAGCACGGGCGTTGATAATTGAGAATTCTTGGAGGAGGGTGAGCACAATATACGAAGGTACTGGGTGGGTACAAATGGATTGGGAGGGGACATAAAAAGTTGAAATTATTGGGGGAGACTGGGCAGATGGAACGCGGTGACTCAGAAGCAGTGGGGGTAGATTGGGCGCAGCCATAGAACACTTATATTGGTCATTGGTTATTTTACTTGAAAATAAAATGAATGGGCCACTTTGAAAAACTTGAAAAAGTTGTCGAAATCCGAGGGTTTTTTGGGGGGCAGGTGGGCCCCCTCAAAATCCGTTCCCCCCCATAGCGTAAATCCTAGGTGCGTTACGGGGTGCAGTAATCAATAGCATGCAGATCATGGACATTATACAATAACTTAGCCCACAACACAAAGAGAAAGTCGAAACTAGCAATTGGTAAGAAAGGTGGATGGAAATTTTCATTAGCAGCATGATCAGTCATAAAAAATAAATTAGGAGTATGAATTCATCGAGTTGTCCCAGCGAACCCGCCATCCCCCCCCTTCCTCATACGAAGCACTTCACGAAGCATTCTGTGAACCCCCATTCGAAGCACTCAGGGGACCTCCATATGAAGCATTCCATGAAGATAACGCGCCGATAAGTAATGTCTTGTTAAAGGGCAACACCGAATTACCGAATGTTCTCGAGTGATGCGAGCCAACGGTTGCCTTCGAGGGAAAGAGTGTGATATACGGTCATCCATTGTCGCTTATTTCTCGCATACATGCGAACGAAAGGAAATATTCGTCGGATTTGTTTCTTTCATTTACAAAAACAAAGAAGAAGTACATAAAGTGGGGTTGAAGTGTTAATTTACGCGAAGAATACCGGCAAAATGAAAAAGACGATTTCGCACAGTCGAATAAAATCGGTAAATCAGACAAATCGTCTTCGGGAATTCAAATCATCGAGGACGCCTTCCTCAGCGGATGCCAGGTTGTCACGGTGAAGGGTGGACGGTAACTTGTATCTTGAAGAACGCTCAAAATATTGAGAACTGATGTCCTAAGCAATCGATCACTTCTCCTGATGTATTGTACCAATCTCATTGGTTCCAATCACCATGGGCACTCAACACAAACAAGAGAGGCGTTCACTGGCAGCTGACCATATACAATGGGGGCCTCCAGGGTATCGGCCGGGACCCCCAGGCTATCGGCCGGGTCCCCCAGAGTATCGGCCGGGACCCCCAGGGACCAGGGACCCCCAGGGTATCGGCCGGAACCCAGGGTATCGGACCCCCAGGTACCAGGGACCAGGGACCACAGGGTATCGGACTCCCACGGACAAGGGACCAGGGACCCCTAGGGTATCGGATCCCCAGGGACCAGGGACCAGGGACCCACAGGGACCAGGAACCTCCAGGGTATCGGCCGGTCAACAGCACTGTGTGGATGATGCACTTCAAGTCGCCCCTCAAAGTGACACCCTACACCGGTGGCACTCGGCACAGTTGTCGTCACAGTTGGGTCGGCACATGCACTCCTGGGTGACATCCGACTAGCTGCCTCAGCAATGGAGATGACGGAAGAGCTGCCACAGCTGCCAGGGGTCACGTGAGTACGTGTTGAACCTTGTCTCGGTGTCCGGGTCTGACCAGTACCGGCGACGGCTGGTCCACCACCGCCGGGCGATGCTGTGAGCAATCGGCTGGCTCAGATGTAGTCGGACCTGAAGACCAGCGGTCATCTCAGTCAGGGTTAGCCTCATATCCATGTCCTTGTAGTGCTGGAACGATACTTCTTGCGGTGGCATCAGGTCCTTCTTTGCCATTTTGAAGTCAAAGCGTTCGTGCCAGCCCGGAACGCTCTCGTCCAGGGCCCGCACCAGCAGCGATGGGTTGGTCACCAGCTGGGCGAGGCCGCGCGGGGTGTTCAGCTCCGCCGACAGACCGGCCGGCCGCTCCAACGGTGGCTTAGTGAGCTGTCTGCTCCACCAGGCGAACACGGCCGGTGCGTCCACGAGCATCTCTCGGATGTCGTCCGCCGTGAGCAGCTCCATCAGTGGCGCCATGTCCCAAGTGAAGCCGCCCCCAGGGCACGGCGTCAGGCGTGCCCGGCCGGCCACATCGTCCGGAGCCACGGACATGACCCGCAACAGCTTTCGCTTCAAGTTTCCCAGTGGATGCAGGGGAGAACTGCTCATCTGCAACATCTCCCTGGTAGTTGAGATGCGCAGCATCATTGGAAGTATGCGCCGCGTAATGTCCAGTACTTGGCATTCAGCTTCATGCTGTACGATCTTCAAGATCAGGCTGCGTGCCGCGCATATGCGCAGTTGACGCCCAGACAGTTGCCAGGACCGGTGAAACAGCACGAGCTTGAACACCTTATACATCTTTGTCTGCACCATGTCTCGCATCACCAGACGAGTGAAATCTGCTTGAAGGACACCGATTGTCTGCTGCATTGTTTCCAGGTCGGCTGGTGTGGCCTGTCGAAGCAGGTTGATGTCCTCACAGAAGAACGCCGGCAGCCGGCGAGCGGCAACGGCCGCCTGGAGGTAGTCGAGGATGAGCCGCGCACATTGTGTCGCACCGCCCCACTTGTGGCGCGGTGTTTGTTGGCACACCCAGAAGAGGGAGGTCTTGATGAAGTAGGACTTGATCGTTCGTCCATGCTCCCCCAGTTGTCTCTTCGCACGTTTGAGAATAACAACTGCATATTTTTGATCGGCTGGCAGGTGCCAGGCGGCTACCACCTCCGCCCTGGAGAAAGACATCCGCCACTCGGTCTCCTCAGTGACGCTACCCTTGCATCCTGTCGGAACAAGGTGCATGCCGTACCCCCAGATGTCTTCTCGCGCGGCGGCCGGCAGCCAATTGAGCGACATGGTGTTCGCGAAATGCTCACGGGACTGCTGCCACGGGACACGCAGACACGCCACGTGGTCGATTTCCCCATCCGAATAAGTCGTGACTGCTGGTCCGGTGACGGTGATGGAGTCGGCTTTGGGAAGGATGACGCGGAGGAAGTCGTACATCAGCTGCCGGACGTTTTCTGCCGAGAACGTCAGCGGCTGGCCGTGGCGGCAGTCTGACCGCGGGATCTGCAGCACCCGGACAAATCCGGGGTTCTCGCTGGCTTCCAGCTTGAGCGACGGCACCGACGGCGCGCCGCCGGCCTCGTGAGGAGCGTCCAGCACCCAGCCGACAGGGCCCAGCTCGATCATCACGTCGTTGTCCGACATTCGATGTATGCCGTCGGTCTTCACGTAGTTCTCTGTGAACCCCTCGATACTGCTGCCGGAGATCGAGCAGCTCTGTACGGACAGACGTCCGAGCGGCGAGCAGCCGCACTCGGCGGCGTCCGCCTGCAACGCCTCCAGCAACGGCGCCGTGGCCAGCCAAATACGCATCGTCACACTGTTGATTCTTGCGCTTAGTGGGAAATGCTGAGCGCCGACATGCCAGAACCCGGTATGGTCAATG
This sequence comes from Ashinkailepas kermadecensis, assembly GCA_034440615.1. NCBI lineage: Eukaryota > Metazoa > Arthropoda > Thecostraca > Neolepadidae > Ashinkailepas > Ashinkailepas kermadecensis. Next base: position 178,751 of record JAOTOM010005045.1, on the reverse strand, counting down.
AGCAGGTCGGTGTGCTCTCCGCATCGCTGCAGCAGCGTGTTGACTAGCCTGTCCACGTCCGGATCCATGGCCGGATCCATGGCCGGCGCGTGGGATCCGACTTGCGAAAATTATTGTACCTGTCATTGGCCGACGAGACCTGGACGTTCGCGCCGAATCGCGCGTCGGTCGTCACCGCAGCAGTCGGGCTCCGGCGCCAAGTCTCGGCCCGGCGCTCGCCTACCCGGGGCGAGGTCGGGGCAGCGCAGATCCACACAGGTCCGGCCAGCTCCGCCTGGTCTACGATCACAGCCTCGTTCTCGGGACCCGCTGGCCGACTGTGCGGCGGTCAGGCGATAAATTGCTCCGCAGGAACATCCTGCCGCGATATGACTCGCTGCCGAGGAACTCGGCCGTAGCACGATAGCATATCCGGTCGCTGCAGTGAGCGCATTGCAGCAACGCGACACGCCCCGCCCGTGGCAACCCATGCAAGGGTGAGATACGAGAAGGGCGGGCATGCTGTTGAAGTTTAATTTCAACAGGAAGGTATGCATTTGAGAGACTTGCCGTAAAATCCCTGGGGGATTTCATGCTGCAAGTTTTTTTTAAAGACGGCAGCCTGCCGGCAACAGAAGCCGCCTTCACCCGGCGGGGTGTGGGGGGAGGTTGAATATATATAATACAATAATGCCCCAAGCCGACATGTGCAATAGAACAGAACTCCGACGGAACGGTGCCAACGAGGCGGCTGAGAGGCAAAGTCAGCATTGGGCAGGACGTTAATTTCCGTGATTGCCACAGGTTATCTTAGTTCCTTAATTGTGCGCTATAACTCAAGACGATTTTAACGCTTCACATTTTCTAAAGTTCAATGGGGTGGAAATCGCTGAGTTGTTCATTCCATGATTTTCTAAATAGTTGTGTGAAACTTGGGAATTTGTGGAATTGTTTATTATTAGCTACACATCTTTATACTTATTGTTTATACATATTTATATAACATATATTACTAATGAGTTACATATTTATCCATTTTCTCTTGCATTTTATTCAGACAGCACTTGCCGACTATAAAATATATCTGCACGACACTTCGCTTCCAGGAGGGTGTGGTGAGGGTGTGGTGACGGTGTGTTAAGGGTTTGGTGAGGGTGTGGCGAGGGGGTGGTTAGTGTGCGGTTGGGGTGTGGTGGGGGTATGGTGAGGGTGTTGTGTGGGTGTGGTGAGGGTATGGTGAGGGTGTGGTGAGGGTGTGGTAGGGGTGTGGTGGGGTGTGGTGGAGGTGTGATGAGGGTGTGGTGATGGTGTGGTGGGGTTGGGGTGAGGGCATGGTGAGGGTGTGGTGAGGGTGTGTTAAGGGTGTGGTGTGGTGGCATGAGAGTATGGTGCGGGTGTGGTGAGGGTGTGCTAAGGGTGGTGGGATAGGATGAGGGTATAGTGAGGGTGTGTTAAAGGTGTGGTGGGGTGGGGGTGTGGTAAGGTGGGGTGAGGATATGGTGAGGGTGTGGTGAGGGTGTGGTGAGGGTGTAGTGTGGGTGTGGTGAGGGTATGGTGAGGGTGTGGTGAGGGTGTGGTGAGGGTGTAGTGTGGGTGTGGTGAGGGTATGGTGAGGGTGTGGTGAGGGTGTGGTGGGTTGTGTTGAGGGTGTGGCGAGGGTGTGGTTGGGGTGTGGTGACGGTATGGTGGGGGTGTGGTGAGGGTTTGGTGAGGGTTTGATGAGGGTGTGTTGAAGGTGTGGTGAGGGTATGGTGAGGGTGTGGCGGGTTGTGGTGGGGGTGTGGTGGGGTGTGGTGGGGTGTGGTGAGGGTGTGGTGGGGTGGGGTTGGGTGTGGTGAGGGTGTAGTGAGGGTGTGGTGGGGTGGGGTGAGGGTATGGTGAGGGTCTGGTGAAGGTGTGGTGAGGGTGTGGTGGAGGCATGGTGAGGGTGTGGTGATGGTGCGGTGGGGGTGTGGTGAGGGTGTGGTGGGTGTGGTGAGTGTGTGGTGGGGTGTGGTGAGGGTGTGGTTGGGTGTGGTGAGGGTATGGTGAGGGTGTGGTAGTGTGTGGTGAGGGTGTGGTGGGGTTGGATGAGGGTAGGGTGAGGGTATGGTGAAGGTGTGGTGAGGGTGCGGTGGGGGTGTGGTGAGGGTGTGGTGGGGTGTGGTGATTGTGCTGTGGGGGTATGTATGGTGGGGTGTGGTGAAGGTGTGGTAGGGGTATGGTGAGGATGTGGTGAGGGTGTAGTGAGAATGCGGTGATGATGTGGTGAGGGTATTGTGAGAGTGGTGAGCGTGTAATGGGGGTATAGGAAGGGTATGGCATTGGCGTAGATACATCCCCCTCCCATATCCAATTGTCTCCGGTAATCTGCGAGCGCGCCGTGAAATACATCAGTTGTTCTTATTTCATCATCATGGACTGGAATGGGCATCGTCCAGATTATATCCAGATTATACCCAACTATTCCAGATTATATAACACCTTTTGTTGCTGAAATTCATGCAAAAGTAACAGGAAAATGATTCCGAAAAGCCACAGAACTCATTGTTGGATGGAACAGAATCAATTCGTTATAATTCATTTTTCATGAATAGGCCAAAAATATGGAGCGATCTCCCAGAAACCATTCGACATAGCATAAGCTTCGTTAACTTCAAACAAACACTTCTGGTTCATCTGAGCACGACTGTACCGCCACGGTACTACACTCTCGGTACCAAGGTTGGCAATGTTCTCCACACCAAACTTAGGTTAGGATTTGCAGAACCGAATGCAGATCTCTTTCGAGCGGGCCTAACAAGCGACTCATCTTGTCAGTGTAGCCAGTGGCGTCGCCACGAAATTCTTCCAGGGGGGCAAGGTCGAAAGGGGCCTCCTGATCCCCGAAAGGGGGCCTCCATTGTGTTAGGGTCTCATATTGTTTGTAGGCTCTTACTATGGTTCGAGAATGGGGAACATGATTTCATATTGGTGATTTGTTTGTTCTTGGCATGGTGCATCATTTACTCAAAACGCAATAGCACTAATCATTTTCGCTGAAAACTGGAAACATACGAAGCATTCAGTGGACCACCCATTCGAGGCATTCAGTAGACGCCCATACGAAGCATTCAGTGTACCCCCATTCGAAGCACTCAGTGGACCCCCATACGAAGCACTCAGTGGACCCCCATACGAAGCGCTCGGTGGAACCCAATTCGAAGCACTCAGTGGACCCCCATACGAAGCATTCCATGAACCCCCATTCGAAGCACTCAGTGGACCCCCATTCGAAGCACTCAGTGGACCCCCATATGAAGCATTCCATGACGATGGCGCGCCGATACGTAATGTCTTGTTAAAGGGCAGCATCGAATTACCGAATGTTCTCGAGTGATGCGAGCCAACGGTTGCCTTGAAGGAGAATGTGATATACGATCATCCATAGTCGCTTATTTCTCGCACATATGCGAACGAAAGGAAATATTCGTCGGATTTGTTTTTTTCCTTTACAAAAACAAAGAAAAATGTACATAAAGTGGGTTTGAATTTGTAATTTACGCGAAGAATACAGGCAAAATGAACAAGACGATTTCCCACAGTCGAACAATATCGGTAAATTAGACAAATCGTCTTTGGGCCTTCAAATCATTGAGGACGCCTTCCTCAGCGTATGCCAGGTTGTCACGGTGAAGGGTGGACGGTAACTTGTATCTTGACAAACGCTCAGAATATTGAGAACTGATGTCCTAAGCCATCGATCACGTCTCCAGATGTGTGCGACCGATCCCACTGTCACGACACTCAACACAAACCAGAGAGTCGTTCACTGGCAGCTGACCATATACACTGGGGACCTCCAGGGTATCGGCCGGGACCTCCAGGGTATCGGACCCCCAGGGTATCGGACCCCCAGGGACCAGGGACCATGGACCCCCAGGGTATCGGCCGGTAAACAGCGTAGTGTGGATGATGCACTTCAAGTCGCCCCTCAAAGTGACATCCTACACCGGAGGCACCCGGCACAGTTGTCGTCACAGTTGGGTCGGCACATGCACTCATGGGTGACATCCGACTAGCTGCCTCAGCGGTGGAGATGACGGAAGAGCTGCCACAGCTGCCAGGGGTCACGTGAGTACGTGTTGAACCTTGTCTCTGTGTCTGGGTCTGACCAGTACCGGCGACGGCTGGTCCACCACCGCTTGGCGATGCTGTGAGCAATCGGCTGGCTCAGATGTAGTCGGACCTGAAGACCAGCGGTCATCTCAGTCAGGGTTAGCCTCATTTTCATGTCCTTGTAGTGTTGGAACGACACTTCTTGCGGTGGTATCAAGTCCTGCTTTGCCCTTTTGAAGTCAGAGCGTTCGTGCCAGCCCGGAACGCTCTCGTCCAGGGCCCGTATCAGCAGCGATGGGTTGGTCACCAGCTGGGCGAGGCCGCGCGGGGTGTTCAGCTCCGCCGACAGACCGGCCGGCCGCTCCGACGGTGGCCTAGTGAGCTGTCTGCTCCACCAGGCGAACACGGCCGGTGCGTCCACGAGCATCTCTCGGATGTCGTCCGCCGTGAGCAGCTCCATCAGTGGCGCCATGTCCCAAGTGAAGCAGCCACCAGGGCACGGCGTCAGGCGTGCCCGGTCGGCCACATCGGCCGGAGCCACGGACATGACCTGCAACAGCTTTCGCTTCAAGCTGCCCAGTGTATGCAGGGGAGAACTGCTCATCTGCAACATCTCCCTGGTAGTTGAGACGCGCAACATCACTGGAAGTATGCGCGGCGGAGTTTCCTGTACGTGGCATTCAGCTTGATACTGTACGATCTTCAAGATCAGGTTGCGTGCCGCGCATATGCGTAGTTGACGCGCAGACAGTTGCCAGGACCGGTGAAACAGCACGAGCTTAAACACTTCAGTGCGACTCTTGCTCTGCACCATGTCTCGCATCACCAGCCGAGTTAAATCTGCTTGAAGGACACCGATTGTCTGCTGCATTGTTGCCAGGTCGGCTGGTGTGGCCTGTCGAAGCAGGTTGATGTCCTCATAGAAGAACGACGGCAGACGGCGAGCGGCAACGGCCGCCTGGAGGTAGTCGAGGATGAGCCGCGCACATTGTGTCGCACCGCCCCACTTGTGGCGCGGTGTTTGTTGGCACACCCAGTAGAGGGAGGTCTTGATGAAGTAGGACTTGATCGTTCGTCCATGCTCCCCCAGTTGTCTCTTCGCACGTTTGAGAATAACGACCGCAGATTTTTGATCGGCTGGCAGGTGCCAGGCGGCTACCACCTCCGCCCTGGAGAAAGACATCCGCCACTCGGTCTCCTCAGTGACGCTGCCCTTGCATCCTGTCGGAACAAGGTGCATGCCGTACCGCCAGATGTCTTCTCGCGCGGCGGGCGGCAGCCAGTTGAGCGACATGGTGCTCGCGAAATGCTCACGGGACTGCTGCCACGGGACACGCAGACAGGCCACGTGGTCGGTTTCCCCATTCAAATAAGTCGTGACTGCTGGTCCGGTGACGGTGATGGAGTCGGCTTTGGGAAGGATGACGCGGAGGAAGTCGTACATCATCTGCCGGACGCGTTCTGCCGAGAACGGCAGCGGTCGGCCGTGGCGGCAGTCTGACCGCGGGATCTGTAGCACCCGGACAAATCCGGGGTTCTCGCTGGCTTCCAGCTTGAGCGACGGCACCGACGGCGAGCCGCCGGCCTCGTGAAGAGCGTCCAGCACCCAGCCGACAGGGCCCAGCTCGACCATCACGTCGCCGTCCGACATTCGATGTATGCCGTCGGTTTTCAGGTAGTTCTCTGTGAACCCCTCGATACTGCTGCCGGAGATCGAGCAGCTCTGTACGGACAGACGTCCGAGCGGCGAGCAGCCGCACTCGGCGGCGGCCGCCTGCAACGCCTCCAGCAACGGCGCCGTGGCCAGCCACTTGCGCATCGTCACATTGTTGATTGTTGCGCTTAGTGGGAAATCCTGAGCGCCGTCGTGCCAGAACCCGGCATGGTCAATGAGCAGGTCGGTGTGCTCTCCGCAACGCTGTAGCAGCGTGTTGACTAGCCTGTCCACGTCCGGATCCATGGCCGGATCCATGGCCGGCGCGTGGGATCCGCCTTGCGAGAATTACTGCACCTGTCACTGGCCGACGAGACCTGGACGTTCGCGCCGAATCGCGCGCCGGTCGCCGCCGCAGCAGTCGGGCTCCGGCGCCAAGTCTCGGCCCGGCGCTCGCCTACCCGGGGCGAGGTCGGGGCAGCGCAGATCCACACAGGTCCGGCCAGCTCCGCAGGGTCTACGATCACAGCCTCGTCCTCGGGACTCACTGGCCGACTGTGCGGCGGTCAGGCGAGGGGCTGCTCCGTAGACAACATCCTGCCGCGATATGACTGTCTGCCGAGCAACTCGGCCGGCGCAAGATAGCATATCGTGACTCAGCAGTGAGCGTATTGCAGCAATGCGACACGCCCCGCCCGCGGCAACCCATGCAATGGTGAGATAAGAGAAGGTCGGGCATGCTGTTGAAGTTTAATTTCAACAGGAAGGTATGCATTTGAGAGACTTGGCGTAAAATCACTGGTGGCTTTTATGCTGCAAATATTTTTTAAAGACGGCAGCCGGCCGGCAACAGAAGGTGCCTTCACCCGGCGGGGGGGGGGGGTGAGACGTTTGAATAATACATAATAATACAATGCCCCCTAGCCGACATATGCAATAGAACAGAACACCGACAGAACGATGTCAACGAAGCGGCCCAGAGGCAAAGTCAGCATTTGGCAGGATGTTAATTTCCGTGAATGCCACGGGTTATTTTAGTTCTTTAGTACGCTATAACCCGAGACGATTTTTACGGTACACATTTTCTAAAGTTTCATTGGACGGAAATCGTTGAGTTGTTCATTCCATGATTTCATAAATATTTGTGTGAATCTTGGAAATTGTTGGAATTGATTATTATTAGCTACACATATTTATACTTATTATTTATGCAAATTTATATATCATATATTGTTAATTAGTTACTTATTAATTAATTTTCTCTTGTATTTTGTTCAGACAGCACTTGCCGACTATACAATCTAGCTGAACGATACTTCGCTTCCACGATTAGTTACGGTTGGGGGTGAATATGGACGGAATTTTGAATTTTGACGCATAACTCGCGGCCGACCGCAATCATAATTCAGCTTTCCCGTCTGAGAAGGATCGGCGGCAACGTGTTCTGAACGTCCCTCTATCTCGAAAAAAACATAGGATCTACAGAAAAAATAGGAACACGATGTGATGTGTCTGAACAATTTGCACTACAAATGATCAGCGTTACAAAAATAGCGTTACATAAATCCAGACCCACATTAACTATCTCAAAATTTCCGATGAAAAAACGGCTGGCGCTGTGGAGTTAAAAATATCTGCTTATACATTTACTTTTGCACACTTGAAGAGAACACCAGCAGGCCCGAATTTTGGTATTTGTCTGTTTCAGGTTTGTGACTTGTTCCCCCAGTTTTGTTTTAGGAAGAACTTGCACTATCTTCATTTCATCATATTTGAGCCCGAATAAAACTATCAATTCCGTTTCACTATTCGTTCTTGAAGTCGGTGGAGTAGCCAAGAGAGGGGGACGAAGGGGGCAGCCTCCCCCGGAGGGACCGAGGGGCTCTCAAGGCGTCGGTGCAAGGTGTCCGCAAGAGCACCCTGTGCCGACATGAAGGGCTCCTGGACCGACGTAAGGGGCCCGGGCTGACTGAAAGGGTCCGGAGACGATGAAGATGTTGGCACACCCAGTAGAGGGATATTCTGATCAAGTAGGACTTTACGGTTCGACCACGCGTCTCCAGTTGTCTCTTCGCACGTTTGAGAATAACCACCGCAGAATTTTGTTCATTTGGCAGATGCCAGGTGGCTACCACCTCCGTCCTGGAGAAAGACAGGCGGCTACCACTTCCGCCCCGGGGAAAGACCGGCGGCTACTACCTCCGCCCCGGAGAAGGACAGGCGGCTACCACCTCCGCCCTGGAGAAAGACATCCGCCACTCGGTGTCCTCAGTGACGTACCCTTGCATTCTGTTGGAACAAGGTGCATGCCGTACCGCCAGATGTCCTCCCGGCAAGCAGCCGGCAGCCAATCCAGTGACATGGTGTTCGCGAAACGGTCACGGGACTGCTTCCATGGGACACGCAGACACGCAACCAAGTCCAGTTCCTCACCGCCAGTGGTTGCTGGCCCGATGACGGCGATGGAGTTGGCGCTGGGAAGGCTGACGCGGCAGAGGTCGTACACGAGACGACTGACTCGGCTGGCCGATAACGGCAGCGGCTGGCCGTGGTCTGACCCCGGCAGCACCTGCAGCACCTGGAACACCTGCAGCATCTTGAGCATCTCGAGCACCTTCAGCACCTGCAGCACCCGGACGAAGCCGGGGTTCTCACTGGCTTGCAACTTGAGCGGCAACACCGACGGCCAGCTGGCAGTGTCCGGGCTCCAAGTGACGGGCTCCAGCTGGCAGTGTCCGGGCTCCAAGTGACGGGCTCGAGCTCGAGCATCAATTCGTCGTCCGATGTACGCTCAACACCACTCGGCGTCCAATGGCAAGTTGTAAGCCCGTAGCACTGCCGCCGGGGAATGAGTAGCGGACAAACGGCCGTTATATACTCGACCGCTTCTGCGTAGCGAGTGGGCCGCTCTGGGCTCTGGTCATTGACCCACGACTTTGCCCGGGGCAGGCCCCAGCTCTCGAGGTGGACGAGACGGATGATGTCTCTCTCCTCCCCACCGAGGGAGCGACAGTCCCGGAAGGCATGTCCCAGGAGGCGTGCTCTTCGCCGGTATACCTGGACTCAGCATAGCGCGTCACTTTTGTATGTATCTGTCAGTATCTGTCTGGTGTATCTGTGTATCTGTGTGTATCTGTCTCGTGTATCTGTGTGTATGTGTGCATCTGTCTGGTGTATCTGTGTGTGTCTGTCCGGTGTATCTGTGTATCTGTGTGTATCTGTCTGGTGTATCTGTGTATCTGTGGGTATCTGTCTGGTGTATCTGTGTATCTGTCTGGTGTATCTGTGTATATATGTGTATCTGTCTGGTGTATCTGTGTATCTGTGTGTATCTGTCTGGTGTGTTGCTGACGCGATGGGTGTGTCTGTCTCTGTGTCTGTGGCCATGTTGTGAGTTACGTCACGACATGGCCACGGATGTGCGGAATGCGTATTGATAGCAGAACGGATCTATGGCTGGCAGTCTCGATAGCAGAACGGATCTATGGCTGGCAGCCTCGATAGAAGTACGAACCTCTGGCTGGCAATTTCGATAGCAGTACCGATCTTTAGCTGGCAATCTAGATAGCAGGACGGAAGTGAACACAGTCAATGCTGTCAGCCACCACCAATTCGCATGCATTTGTTGGCAGTTACAACACCCGAACACGCGCCAGTGCAACCCTCATATTTGTCGCCCATCAAAACACCGACTTTGTCGGTGTGTGAGGTGTATTGTGAACTGGCAACTGTGGAAGCGCGCAAGGGAGTACCTAACTGGAAGCGAAGTTCCACTGAAGTTTAAAAAAAAAAGGTTCCATATGGATTGGCAGATGCACTTCCGGTTATTTTCAATCCACTCCCACTTGGAATAGTGCCAAAACGCAGGAAACGCGCGTGTACTGAGATTGGGCAAGAGACTGAATGCGACTGGCCGTGCGAAGCCGATACCCATCTCGATCGCGTTCCCGCTTAGCATTATTTTCGCATCATTCGTCCGCAAATCTCCACTGGACAATATTAATGGATGCCGGCCTCAGACAGCGTGTAACCGCGAGGCATTCTTCGACCAGCAACTATCTTAACGTGCGCACCAGAGAGAAACCGCCCACTCGCCCCATTTTCAACGATATCTCAAACGGGCAGGAAAATCGCAACGAAATTTCGGAACTCTGTAAAACGTTGATCAGAGCATGATGTGCAACATTTCAAATAGGATGGCAGAATATAGTAATTATTGTGGCTCCACATAGTCGGTAGACTATTGTCCGTTCCTGTTCCATCGTGACCCCTCTCAGTCATTGGGAGGACTTATGGCCATCGTTCCTATCCTATCGTGACCCCTCTCCGTCATTGGGAGGACTAGTGGTCATCGTTCCTGTCCTATCGTGACCTGACCGCCATCGTGACCTGGCCGCCAGGGTCTTCCCCCGACCAAGCCGCTCTGCCGCGATTCAGGCTTGAACACTTCTACCGGAATGAAGTCAGCAGCAAGAGCGATGAACCTCGCGGCCATTAAGAGCCATTAACCCCGCCGATTTGTTTATGCCGGCGGTGAGTTTCTGCTGGTTTACTAGCAACTAGAACTAGCTGGCCTTGCAGCGAGAAACTACCATTCAAGGAAAGGGAAAGGACGTTTACCCATACTGTCGGAGCCGTAGAAACGTCTCGAAAGTGGGGGACAATACCACTTTTGAAGTTTATTCTTATCATGCATCGTCGTAGCATTAATGTTAAATTATCGTGAAAAGTGTGGGGATCATGACCCCCTGGTCCCTCTGACCCTACACCTATGCAAACTGCAATGGATACTCATTGTCCGAGTAACATAAGCACAGCATAAAGCTGCAATACAACGACCCATGAGTGGACAATAGCCAGCAATTCCCGCTTAGAGCACCAACCTGTGGCCGGACACTGTTCAGCCATTGCCACTCCGAGCACCCACCACTGGCCAGACATTGCCACTACGGGCACCCAACACTGGCCAGACATTGCTACTCCGGGCACCAACCACTGGCCAGCCATTGCCACTCCGGGTACCAATCACTGGCCAGACATTGCCACTCCGGGCACCCACCACTGGCCAGCCACTGCCACTCCGGGCACCCACCACTGGCCAGTCACTGCCACTCCGGGAACCCAACACTGGCCAGCCACTGCCACTCCAGGCACCCACCACTGGTCAGCCACTGCCACTCTGGGCACCCACTACTGGCCAGCCATTGCCACTCCGGGCACCCACCACTGGCCAGCCATTGCACTCCGGGCACCAACCACTGCCACTCCGGGCACCCACCACTGCCACTCCGGGCACCCACCACTGGCCAGCCATTGCCACTCCGGCACCCAGCACTGGCCAGCCATTGCCACTCCGGGCACCCACCATTGCCACTCAGGGCACCAACCACTGGCCAGTCATTGCCACTCCGGCCACCAACCACTGGCCAGCCACTGCCACTCCGGGCACCCACCACTGGCCAGCCATTGCCACTCCGGGCACCCACCACTGGCCAGCCATTGCCACTCTGGGCACCAACCACTGGCCAGGCACTGCCATTCCGGGCACCCACCACTGGCTAGCCATTGCCACTCCGGGCACCGACCACTGGCAAGCCATTGCCACTCCGGGCACCAACCACTGGCCAGCCATTGCCACTCCGGGCACCCACCACTAGCCAGCCACTGCCACTCCGGGCACCCACCACTGGCCAGCCATTGCCAATCCGGGCACCCACCACTGGCCAGCCATTACCACTCCGGGTATCCATCACTGTCCAGCCATTCTCACTCCGGGCACCAACCACTGGCCGGAGAGAGGCCACACCATCTCGACTGAGTACGGCAGTGCACCACTGGAGGCCCGAGTGGGTCGCAGATCTGCCGAGCTGGGTATAACCAGGGCGGCTGCCCCCAAGGTGAGGCGCCGCCGCCACCGAACACAGCCAACCACAGTAAACAACCATCTATTTCGAATACTTGACAAGAGATAATGTAACTGAGACGTAGCGACATGCCCCCACCAAGTGACGTCACACCAGGCGGCGGTGAGCACCTTTTCAAAGTCACACCAGCGCCACGCACACGCCTCGGTGCCGCACCAGTCTCCGCATCGTCGGTGCCGATGCCTCGATGCCGCACGTGCCACCGGCGACGGCCACATACGTCAGCGTCGACCCCGCCAGTGGCGCCAGCCAGAGCCTCCGTGGACGTGACGAGCCGTGCCGGCCGGCGCCAGCTGTCTGACGTGACGTCACGTCACCTGCCGAGGCGCTCCCGTATGGACAACGCGGCGGACGACTTGGGCTGTCTGGCACGCGTCACGTCACACTTGCCCAGTCGCCCCGGCGTAGCCGTGCGCCCGACACACGCGGCCACCACACGAAGGGACGCCCGCCGCCCCCGGCAGTTATCACAGCCAGGCCGCCGCCCTCTCTCCGCCACACTCCACCGCTCTGTCCCGATTAATGTCCCGCTAAAGGCCGTCGGCTCGCCGCCGCCACCGTCGTGCCGGCCGCGTCCCTTCGCGCCGCGCGCCGCCGCGGCACGTTCGCGGCGTACGCGTCACACCACGTATCGGTTCTTGACAATCGAGCCAGACTTGATCATGTTGTCCGAGTGCACCTGGTAGCCGATGGTGATCTTGGGGTTGATGTTGAGCACCGTCTTCAGGTGACGCCTACGGCAGGAGGGCTGAACGTTATTATCCAGCCGAGACTACCGGTTAGATGTTTGGGCTTCAGGCCGGTGCTGGAAGAACAACAGTGTGACCCCTATTTGTGATTTATTTATTATTTCGGCTTAGGGGCACATCAACTGCTATTGGTTATGTAGCGCCCATTTGCTTGTGTTGTATTATTATGCATTTATTTGTATTGTTATATCTCGTATTTGTGTTGTCCAGAACATCACACTCTCCAGAAAACGACCTTCCCTGAATGGTTGTTTGATGACTGCGATGGTCCATAGCTTTACCATGCATCAGCTGTTGGGTCATACAACGTGGCCAATATCCCTCTCGCAGGTTGGTCGCGGGCAGAGTAGAGATAGGTGGAACTAGAACCCACCCTTCCATTGGAAATGAGCACCTTACCTCAGGTTTAAAACAATGGGCTTTTATAGGTGCGCGAAGTAAAAAAAAGTGATGTGGGATGTCAAAATGACATGCACTATATCGTTCATATAGTTAAGCACGTTTATATTCCACAAAGCCAAACTTCTCACGGCAATGTTTCCCTTGTGTGTTTGGCAATTGCATAGCAGACCACACTATAGATAGCCACAGTATTTGGCACTGTATCATCAGATGTCTGCGTTTCACCGTCGATAACAGTGAGCATGTGCATGACAGATCTGCAGCTACAAAGAACACCGTTTTAAATACGAATGCAGACTTACCAAACACTCATCCATAAGTGAGATGTCAAAATGTCATTGAGAGGAGTGTTGATATCGTATCTGGTCAGGTCCACCAAATCATAGATAATGTAAGAGAGTTAGTGTTTGAGCGTCTTGATCCCATATAATTCAGCAATACCCCTTCGTTCATGGCGCGACAAGTACCCGGCTCCGAGACTGGCGCCTGCCTGGCTGCTGTCTACGTCAGCAGCCACCGTCCCAGCGAGGTCGCCGTTCATTGGACCTTGTATCTTCCCCTCCCCTCTCCAGCATCCCAGCGCGCCCGGCGGTCGCGTCTGCAGAGGTGACCTCGAACCCCTCCCCATATCTGAGCGGCGTACCCGCCCGCCTCCGCTGCATCCTATCCGAACGGCGCGTACCGCCGCCGTCGTTAATGCTAGATGTAACTGTGTTCACATAAAGTTATACGTTTGGCTGTCCCGTAACCGTAATTGATATAATCCCGTAAGCCTTGCGATTGTAAAAGTGTACCGTAAACGTAACGCATCGTCACCGCCACTAGAAATAGACCATTTCCCCTTCTAGAAGGCCGTCGACATGGATATGATGTCATGGAGGCTTCTGCGGCCCTCGACCAATCCGCGACCGGGGGTCTTCCGAAGTCACTAGCGCCCGTGCGGTCCCAGCCAGTCCGGCTTGAATACTCTGACCGAGCCGACCGCTGCTATGCGTGCGCGCTTCCCAACTAAATTCGACTTCTAAATTAATAGGAAAGGCAGTATCACGGCTTACCTTCCGAGGAGAACGTACTGTACGGTGTCTGTAGTTCTCGTGTGATCGTGGAGTGCTGCAGTGCAATACAGGGCAGCAAATGGTACTGGTACTTTCGTGACTGGAGTTATCGCGAACAAGAGGTTGCTAGACTTTCGCGTGTCGATAAGGACTTTCCTACAATAATAAACGACAAATTATAATATCCCATGACAAAAAAAAATAACTGCCTTGTTCTAGACTACTCGCTCCACTGTTTGACAACTGCACATTACCACTCTACTTAAAATGCCCAAAACTCATGACTACACAGAGATTAGGATAACAAACGTAATCAAAATTACTCTCCGACTTTGGTGGGCAAAAATTATCCCCAAACTCGAGATTCCAAAACGGCGAGTCCCGCCGTGTGCCCGAAGTTGCAGACGGCGGCCGGCGGCGGCTCGCGCACACGCGACACACAGGACCGGTTACCATGGCGACACCACACGCGACACACGGGACCGGTTACCATGGCGACACCACATGCGACACACGGGACCGGTTACCATGGCAACACCACACACGACACACGGGACCGGTTACCATGGCGACACCACACGCGACACACGGGACCGGTTACCATGGCGACACCACATGCGATACACGGGACCGGTTACCATGGCAACACCACACACGACACACGGGACCGATTACCATGGCGACACCACACGCGTCACACGGGACCGGTTACCATGGCGACACCACACGCGACACACGGGACCGCAGATTACGGGTCAGTTACCATGGCGACACACGGTACCGCAGACTGTGGTCCGGTTACCATGGCGATGCTAGCCCCACGCTGCACACGCTCGACGCTCGCCCCACTGGCACTGCTCGAGAATGAAGGAACGCCATCTCGTGTCATTGTCTGAAGCGTGATCTGCAGTACTGTGGCCAGGTGTCAACACCGCCAAGCGTTGCGTGGCCAAGCGTTGCGTGGGATTTACCACATTTTGTGGTAAATCCGTCACCATATCACTCCACTCCAACAGCAACTCCACCAAGGGCACCGTCTTTGCGCCGGAGTTCCGCTTCATGTCCGAAGCGGATATCCAGGCGGAGCTCAGGCCGGAGGGGGTGACCCACGTCCAGCGCCTAAAGTCCAGTCCATGCCTTTTTCTGATTTGTGCTCAGGGTTTCCATTTTAATATCACATAACTATCACGTATGTCTTCAAGAAGGTCTGTTTTTAGTTTACTTTTATTAATATTTTCACTCCACTGCACCTGGTGCTTTTTCTGTCCTGGATTGGGGCACCTAGTGTTGCATTTCCGTCCAGGGGTTGGCATACCTTTTGGTAAATTTACAGCTTAAGGCAATTTCTGATTTCTTGATTTGTTAAACAAATCAAACAAATTTTGTTTAATGCAATGTTTAAGAATGTGATGAACATGATGTTACTGCTCATTTTGGTAAAGTTGTGTTTTAAGGTATTTTATGAATTCGTGGAATGTATCATTTCAATGCAATGTTTATGAATGTGACCCAAATTATGGGACCACTCATTTTCTATACAAATGCCTACATTTCAGGTTGTGAGCAAAATAACACCAAAAAGGCTTTGAATTAGGTGTCATAGGATAAGCTATTCTTTTTAAATAAAAAGAAATGCAACATAACCTAACCTAACCTAGCCTACCCTCCCTTTGAAGAAAAACAAAAAAAACCAAAACATCAAGTTGTAAAAATTTCAAGCAATGTATTTTTTACAATAAAAAATGTAACCCAACTTAACATGTTGAAATGTAAAAGAAAATAACATGTTAAAAGTATTATATTTTCAGGAATGGAATCCTGTGCTGATGATATTTTCTGTAATAAATTTGCAAATCAGATCTACATCATTAGTGTTAATAAATATGAAAAATTCATAGAAATGCATACACCGGTTTGTGGACAAGAAGTTATGCTGATGATTTCCGATGTATTGGAACATGGCAAATGTTTCATGACAGAAGCAGGCAAAGTTAAAGTACTTATATCTCAATAAATGGTCAGTTCACTAACAAGACAGCAAATTCACTCAAATAGCACTCAAAACACCAGGCGGCCCACTCTTTTTGCAAGTTTAAAATCGATGACAGTGCTTTCTTGAATCATGTTTAAAGCACATGAAGGAAATGTATTGCTGACACTTGTAAGGAACTGATGTGCAATCTGCAATCTACTCTCGATCGTGCAATCTGCGGAAAAAAACACGTTGAGCAGCCGCAGTGGCGTATTAAAGGGAAAAGTTCCCCTCCCTAATGTCAGGCACCAATGAAATACTTTCACCCACCGTCATTACTATTCAGGTCTACTGTGCTCTGATGCTCCATCAATGCCGGTGTGTTTTAGCCTGCATCTGATCGCTGAAGTATTTTTATTTAAGCCGGTGTGTGTTTGTTGGTGTGTGGAGTGAGGAGGAGGGTAACGGTGACGGTGACGGTGACGATAGATCCGAGCCCACTATATGGCACGGCAGTCGCATGCCATTACTCAGAGTTGTTATGTTGACATGTACTGAGCACTGCTCTTTTAATTATGTGACTTCACCAGTTATTGGACGATTTTCCCCGTTGGTGAGAATGCTGAATAAACATAAACATACACATCGTCGAATAAAAATCGGAATTTCTGAGATCCGAAAACATAGTGGGCTAAATCCGACGATTTTTTTTTTGTGGGGGGGGTCTAGTGCGTTGGCACTTCGGCCCCCCCAATGTTTTCCAAAAATCGACACCCCTGTCCTCGAGTCATCGAGATTGGTGATGATTGTGGTGGCGCCGTGTCCGTAGGCACACACCTTCATTCGGCCCGCGCGTCAGACCACACCGCATGAGGCTCGTCGGCACAGCTGAGCTGGCTGGTCACGAACATGACGTCCCGGTTACTCCTACTGAGAATTTCCGATATGAATACACTGTCTGGAGTGATCATCCCTGAGCTTACCTTCGTGGTGAGCAGGTCCTTGCAAGATTTGTGCCTTTTGTCGAAGCGAGTAAACCGGAAGTTCGGCTTTTCTTCTGGGATGACGATCCGGTGAGGCGGATCAATCTCCGTCAGCTGCGGGGTAACGCCCACCACCCGGCCATCTCTGTGGCGACATCTATTGGTGATTAATTCAACCACTATATATGGCAGTCGCCGCCAACGATTCGACTGCCACCTCCGGAACGCTGCTGACGCTGAAGCAGTTCTTCGGTTCAAGTTCAAGTTCAAGTTCAATTTCAAGTTCAAGTTCAAGTTCAAGTTGAAGAAGAATGGTCGGAAACTTCGCTGGTCTTTTTTTTACCTTGTATGGACGTGTAATTAAGACCGATTTGAAGCTATTTTCGGTGCGTGGACAGATAATCGCTCTTTGTTTCATTTAGGGAGTAAGGTCGTAGGAGGCATCGACATTTGTGTGCCCAGGCAACTTGCAAGAACGCTTTGCCAGACATCGTTGCGGTGCCTACAAACTTTTTCCAAAGAGACATGTGAATTTGTGAACATGTGCCTAAAACTTTCCACAACGTGATTATAGATGTCGCTAGCGTCATTACAATAGGTGGCGCTAGCGATGAGAAACTGCCGCCGTCTCCGCCACCGTCAAGGCGGTAACGCCAGTGAGGTCTTGAGTAATGTCCGGAGGGTCTCCGTGAGGTCACGAGTAATGTCCGGAGGGGCTCAGTGAGGTCTCGAGTAATGTCCGGAGGGGCTCAGTGAGGTCTCGAGTAATGTCCGGAGGGGCTCCGTGAGGTCTCGAGTAATGTCCGGAGGGGCTCCGTGAGGTCTCGAGTAATGTCCGGAGGGGCTCAGTGAGGTCTCGAGTAATGTCCGGAGGGGCTCCGTGAGGTCTCGAGTAATGTCCGGAGGGGCTCCGTGAGGTCTCGAGTAATGTCCGGAGGGGCTCCGTGAGGTCTCGAGTAATGGCCGGAGGAATGGATGTAGCCACGGTTTCGAAATTGGGGGGAGACAAACCAGGGACGCGGTAAGTTTTGACAGGATAGAGGGGGGGGGGGACAAACCAGGGACGCGGTAAGTTTTGACAGGATAGAGGGGTAGCCCCGCCTTCCCTCTATCGAAAAAAACGAGAAAAAAACGAAAAAAGAAGGGAGGCGACCGAAGAAACCGGTTTGTGTTGGACCTTGACCGTTAAAGTAGTCATGTAAGACCTATGTAGTTGCTTCCAGCGTGTTCAGTACAAGCAGAAGCATTTGTGGTAATTGATTCGAACGATCATAAACCCGTCGCTGAATGCCAATGCAAGTACAAATACGTCTCTGGCGAACTCGTCGCTGAATACGAATGCGAATACGACGTTAACTTCATGTACCTGCTTCAGGCTGCCCATGACTCCCCTCCATGGTCTTGAAGATACCCAAGGACACCCAGAGTCAGGTTTGCTCAAGATATATCGATATATGCGCAGATGAATGCAACTTATGACGTATAAAGTTGCCTTGCGATAATGCAAGTTTGTTGCCTCGCAAAGCACAATATTCCACCAAAGCGAAAACACAAGATGGTCAGGGTTCATGTTATTCAAGAATGGCCTGGATGCGGAAATGTTTTACCTTTGCTGATTTACCACTCGGATATTTTGTGACAACAGATAGCTTGTGAAACCAGTTTATTTGCTAGATCGGCTTCTATTATTCTTGGTGATTCTCTTGCATATATACTTTTGGGACGATCATACTCAGGGAGCTGCGGCGTAGAGGGGGGTGGGCACGAAAGAAATTGAGGGGGACAAATCGCCATTTTTCAGAAATTGGGGGGGGGACATGTCCCCCACCCCACCCCACCCCACCCACTCACCCCACCCCAGCCTACACAAAGGCTGAACTTGGCGACCGGCCGCTACATGCATTATCTAGCTCCGTGTACCGGATACTCTTTTCCCATTGGCCATCAGCGGCTGGTCCCATTGACCCATTGGCCATCAGCGGCTGGTCCCATTGATCCATTGGCCATCAGCGGCTGGTCCCATTGACCCATTGGCCATCAGCGGCTGGTCCCATTGACACGTTGACCATACCCTTTTCCCATTCTCCATCAGTGGCTGCAGTGTGTGCGGCAGCCGGCATCGTGACACTGGCTGCACGTGTTTCGACCCGCCAAAAAGTCTCCGCTTTACACTGTCGGCACACCATTGTCGGATGACATTTCGCGGCGAATGTGGAATACGCGGACAGCCCCAATCTTTGTGATGCCCACAGTACCTTTCGATTTTTTCCATCGCAAATAGTTTGGCTGCAAATGTGGATGCCCGCAACCGTTACCAGACGCCACTTTTAGCCGTCTCGAACGGCTCCAAAATGCACCGGTACATCGCCAGAGGTCAACGACATTTATTCCGTTTAAAACAATAATGACGCTCGCGCTGTCGCGACAACCAGACTGGCGCGGGAAGGATTATATCCAAATAAATATTTGGAGCATGACAATGAATCAATGAACACGGCTCCATTTAAACCGGCATGGCTGCCGGTCTGCGCCGCGTCCGTCGCATCTGCATCGCGTGACATCGATAACTGGTTTCGCCAAAATGCACAGTAGTAAAGAAATTAAAATTTTCCGTCTGAAAATGATCAGTTTTTTAGCTCCGCTTTAACCCGATTCCGATTGCTATAGCTCGGCAACCAACGGACGGATCGACTCGAAACCGACACCTAAGTGTTGCCATGACAATTGTCAAGTGCTGGTACATCGATCGGCCCGCTCACCACACAGTGCCTTGAACTCTAACGCATCAGTGCACAGGCGTCAACAATTGTGACTGACGCGGGAGTGTTTTATGCAGCTAAGTATTTGGAGCATGAAATTGAATTAATGGAGACGGCTCCATTCAAACCGGCAGAGCGGGCGGACAAATGGGCCGATCGACATCAAACCAACACCACTGCGTAGCTACGACAATTGCCCTCCTTCGCTCAGCGAAGCGAGCGTGTCTTTGCTTGTCAGGACTTTTTTGGTAACGGCAGACCAACACTTCGAACTGGCAGATTCCTCAGTTTACGTTCATGGATTCAAAATGTGCGGCTTCCGCAACGATGAACGAAGGGAGAATTATGATGTCATAGTAAGCATGACGTTGGAGAAAACACCTGTGACGTTTTGTCAAACGCAGAAAGAGCAAGAGACGTGCGTAACGCATAACAAATTGAACATGCCGTGACACTATTAGAGATCAGCTGAAAACGACGACGTGGCCAATGTCTGGGTAAAATGGGTACCAATCTGCTGCCTCCTCGTACCGGATTGTTTGTATTGACGTCACCGTCCGACTACCAATCAGGTGCGATCAAGGAGCCAGGCCCCGCCCACAGACTGATCAAGAGAGCACGGGTCGACGCCCTCGGAGAGATGAAAACAACACTAGATCACAACTGCACCAGCACAAACACCACAACCTGATACTATCCGACACTACCCAATAAAGTCGAACACTACTGACGCGCAGACTCTACTGACACCTGGCGGTGACACCTCGCATTGCTGGCAGACTTTGGTGTCGACGAGCCGTCTGACCTGTGGTGACCGGGGTGGGGGGGGGGGTGTAGGAAAGTCCTTTTTGGCACGCGAAAGTCTAGCAACCTCTTGTTCGCGATAACTCCAGTCACGAAAGTACCAGTACCTTTTGCTGCCCTGTATTGCACTGCAGCACTCCACGATCACACGAGAACTCCAGACACCGTACAGTACGTTCTCCTCGGAAGGTAAGCCGTGATACTGCCTTTCCTATGAATTTAGAAGTTGAATTTAGTTGGGAAGCGCGCACGCACGGAGCACACAAGTACAGATGCGCCCGCTTTGAGTTTTCAAGACCGACTGGCTGGGGCCGCACGGGCGCTAGTGGCTTCGAAAGACCCCCGATCGCGGATTGGTCAAGGGCCGCAGAAGCCTCCATGACGTCATATCCATGTCGACGGCCTTCTAGAAGGGGAAATGGTCTATTTCTAGTGGCTGTGACAATGCGTTACGTTTACGGTACACTTTTACAATCGCAAGGCTTACTGGATTATATCAAGTACGGTTACGGGACAGCCAAACGTATAACTTTATGTGAACACAGTTACATCTAGCATTAACGACGGCGGCGTGGCGCGTCGGTCGGTTAGAGGTCACGGGGCTGGCGCCTCGCTGGCGGGGTGTTAGCCGGAAAGAGGGAGGGGAGGTGCAATGTCCAATGTACGGCGACCTCGCTGGGACGGTGGCTGCTGACATAGACAGCAGACGGCCGACGCCAGTCACGGAGCCGGGGACTTGTCGCGCCATGAACGAAATGGGTTGGGGCTGAATTTACGGGATCAAGACGCTCAAAAACTAACTCTCTTACAACACAGCTAGAGGTCCGAAAGGTCGGATCATTTCCCAGATTGATCCTGAGCTTCCACTTAGACATATCACGGCCTTCTACAATCACATACGAATCAACAGACAATTACGAGACAACAATGTAATACATGTCAGATGACATACAGTTCTACGTGGGTTAGTCTAGGAGGTTTGTACGGGTTCCCCTCTCTGATCCATGGTAGTAATTTAAACAATGTTCCTAATAGCTAAACACAAATACAATTTTCCGTAAACATTTTGGCGATCACTGTCGCGCGCGCACTGTCGAATGTTCAGTCCGGTTCGGGAAGGGGAAGTAGTTGAGCATGGCCGACCTTGCCATGCTGCATACTGGATGCCACGTTCACTGACGGCCCTGCGGTAGTTACCGCATGTCACTCGTCACTCTGAGTCACTGGTTAGGAACACAACCCTGCCAACTGCGACGTCTCTCCATATACTTATGGAAGATCACGTTGCGTTCCATGATGTCCAACTGCGAGAGCGGACGGTGATTCATCCACATCACCGCGGTAGCTTCCGGTCTACCACGCGCTAGCTCGGCTGAGTCACTCAGATGACCGCCCACTGCACCGGCAGTGGCGGTGCTCGCGTTTCAGGGACGGCGCTCGGCAGCGCCGCTCCGTGGTGGCGCTCGTCAGCGCCCTTAGCGGTGGCGCTCGCATCCGCAGCGGAGTAGCTCGCTTCCGCCGCGGCGACGATCGGGTTGCAGCGGGGCCTGGTTCCTCGGCGGCACCCGTTGGCGCCATGCCAACGGCCCAGTCGTCGAACTGGCCGGTTATAACGGCCGCTGGTGGGTCGTGTTGCAGACACATCCTGTATGTCTCTGCACGAGGTGGCCGCAGGTGGTCCACCTGCGGTGTCCTGTGGCAGCCAGTGTGACTGTCTCATCACGTCCGGTCGTCAGCTCAGGTCCATGCTGTCAGCTGCTGTGTCGGCGTGAGGTGGTGGGTACACGGTCGGGTCCTGCGGGAACTGGCGTGACGGACTCGTCACGCCCGAGTGTCAGGTCGTGCTGATGCTGGCTCAGGTCCAGGTCCAGGACGGATGATGATGTCTTCACCGAGCGGGAAGGGTTGGATGGTTTGGATTGCATTGTGGGTTCCAGGTACAAAACTCGGTTCCAAGATGCGGAGGCATAGGTCTGGGGTTGGAGTTTGACCACAAATACATGTTACTAACAGTTGACAATATGTCACACAAGACATCAGGATAGGCGACGTCACAACGTCACTTCAACATCATTATGCCCATATGGGGTTCCATTACAAGGTACTGCACACACGATGTCCATCACATCGGCAATCCGGCCGGTAGGTGGCGTTACTCGTCACCGTTGGTGGCGCCACTGCGTCAACACTACAGTATGTTCACATGAAGCGACTCACGGGTACACTTCGACGACATATCTACTAAAGCCGTTACGTAAGCATCGATTTAAACATCATCATTTGTAATTGGAACTGCTTCCTCATTTAATCATTTTGCATCTCCACAAGGCTTGCAAAGGTGTTAGTTTTAGGCGTGACGGCGACTCGGTCGACATCAGCTTCGTAATCAGTGGAAGTAGCGGAGTCATCGTGAATTTGAAGTTTGCATGGAGGACGATCGTCGTCAGATGATTCCATCAAAAGTCGTTTTTCAGGGACTGGCCTCACTGGGCTTTCAGTCGAGTCCTGCAGGCGATTTGCTAATTCTGAAAGCGGAATTTCATCTTCCGATTCGCTAATTGGAGGTTTCGGACGTTTCGCCAATTGCGATTGTGAAGTTTCAGGGTCCGAATCACTGGACACAGGTAAGGGTCGTTTTAGGCGCTCTGCTAATTCTGCAAGGGGTAAATTGTCTTCTGAATCGCTCGAAGAGGGAAGTGGTCTTTGGTTTCGTTTCGCTGGTTCCGAAAATGGGGCGTCGTCGTCTGACTCACTGGTCGACGGCAACGGCCCTTTGTTTGTCTGGACTGGTTCAGACAGAGGAATGTCTGTCTCAGTGTCACTCGATACCGGTGGGGGCCTAGCTACATCTGCTGACGGGGTGAGAGGTGATCTCTCTGGCCGGTCAGACTCGACCGGCAGTGGCTGCATCGAGCCAGGCACGGGCTCTGTCAACTCAGCGGTTTCATCATCCTTTGTTCTCTGTGGGCTGCATACGTCCATGGGCCAATCCTCACAGGGACTGTAGTCAGGGCCGACCTCGGCCCGTTTGGCTGACCTAAAAGGTTGCACTCGTTCAGGGACAGCACCATCTACCTTCGACGTTTTCTCTAGATACTTTTGGTTCACTGGTTCGTCGTGGTCCTTGGTGGGTTCCCATGCTGTGTTCGGGTCAGCTAGCCGTAGCTTCTGTGCATGCACCAACCGGGTCTTACCGGAGGTCTGATTTCTGATCACATAGTTCACTGGGCTCGTTTGCTTCACAATCCGAAAGTACGGTTTCCACGGCAACGAGAACTTTGACGACGTGCCAGGGTGCACAGTTGTGTCATAATAATACACGGGATCCCCAATTTTGAAATTTCGCGGCTTGGCTTTGCGATCCGCGTACTCACGGTTACGTTCATGGCTCTCCACAATGTGAGTCTTTACATGGCTGTAGGCTTCATGTAAATTTGACAGCATTTTTGGGACATAGTTTTCTCCGTAATATTTCATTTTGGGCTGGAGCAAATTGTCCAGGGGGAGAATGGGGTCTCTGCCGTACAGTGTGAAGAATGGCGAGATAGTTCCAGAGCTTCCAATGTTAGCTGTCCAATAGGCGGCAAGAGTAGCGGGAATTTTCGTGTCCCAATCATCCTGATTTTTGTTGATTGTTTTTGCCAATATGTCGTTTTGGCACCTATGGTACCTTTCGCATCGTCCGTTACTTTGTGGCCTATATGCACTGGTGGTGATATGGCGAATATTCAAACAAGTTTCCAGCTCGTCTACAACGGCATTTCTGAATTCTGTTCCTAAGTCCGAAAGTATCACACGTGGACATGAGTGGCGTGGGATGATTTCTTCCATAAGGATTTTCGCGACAGTATGGGCATCCTTTCGCTTAGTGCAGAAACTTTCCGGCCAAGAAGAAAACAAGTCGATGATCGTGATGACGTAACGGTTACCTTGTTGTGTTTCTGGGTATGGTCCACAAGTATCAATCGCAATCATTTCAAAGGGATAGTGAGGTGCTGGCATCTCCTGCATCGGGGCTGGGGCTGCTTTGGCTTTGCGTCCTGTGCAAGGCACGCAAGCTTTGAGGTAGGCCACTGTGTCTCTCCACATTCCGTTCCAATAATACCTGAATTTAAGTTTTTCGTACGTTTTGGTGATTCCCATGTGTCCTGCAAAGAAACCATCGTGCATCTCCTTCAATACTTCCTGTCTCAGGGATTTTGGCACGCATAGTTGTAAGCCTGGAAATGGTCCACAGCGAGGTCCGTCGCTAATTTTGTAGATCAGTTTGTCCAAGTCCATGTAACGCAAAACGATGTTCTGATAATCCGAGTGATTTTTGTCATTCATGATTGTCCGAATATTTGCTATTTCCTCATCGGCACTCTGCAGTTCCGCTATATTCTCCCATTTCACTAGTACTTCCTTAAATTTTACTTCTCTGCTCAGGTCTTCCTCTGGTTTTCTGAACTCAGTGTGACGGAGATCACCCATTGGTACATGGTCTGAATCTATGACGTTCACGTCTTGGTCAGTTTCGTGCATTCGACTGAGGTGGTCAGCTACGACATTTTTGCTGCCTTTAATGTAAATGATTTCGCAGTCGTGCTCTGAAAGCATGATCGCCCATCTCTGCAACATGGGATTTTTCATTTCTGACAGGTTCAAAAAAGTAAGTGGACGGTGATCGGTCAGAATGGTGAATTTCGATCCAAGCAAATATTGGCGTAATTTTTGCACACTCCATACGCACGCATAAGCTTCTTTCTGAACCACTGGCCAGTTCCGTTGTGTCTCATTCAACTGTTTCGACAAGTACTGTACTACTCTTTCACCTTCTCCGTGTTCCTGTACTAACACGGCTCCAACTGCTTCCTGGGAGGCATCCGTGTATAATTTGTACTCTTTCGTGATGTCGGGATATGCTAGCACGGGTGCGGTAGCTAATTTCTGTTTCAGAGTTTCAAAAGCAATCTCACACTCGTCTGTCCAATCAAATCGGGCATGTTTTTTGGTGAGGTTTATAAGTGGCGTGGATATTTTGCTGAAGTTGGGAATGAAGCGACGGTAGTATGAACACATACCGACGAATGAGTGGACTCCCTTGACATTAGTCGGGCTGCCATATGTTGAATCGCTTCCACCTTCTCGGGGTTTGGCTTGATGCCAGATGCTGACACTAGGTGTCCCAAGTATTGTACTCTTTCCTTCAAGAAGTCACATTTCGACAGTTTTAGTTTCAATTTCGCTTTTCGCAGTCTGCGAAAAACTTCTTCCAGATGGGCCAGATGTTCGTCAAATGTTTTGGAGTAGACGATTATATCATCGATGTAGGCGGTTGCAAACTGATTTTGAATTCCGGACAGCACTTTGTTCATCAATTCTGCGAACTTGGAGGGTGCATTGCAAATTCCGAATGGCATTTTGCGAAAGTTCCACAGGCCCATAAAACAGGTAAAAGCCGTTTTGGGAATACTCTCCTCAGACATCGGGATCTGCCAATAACCAGCTTTCAGGTCCAAAGAGGAAAAGAAGTTCGCACCTCCCAGAGAGGCAAGAATGTCCTCAATTAGCGGGAGTGGGTAGCTATTTTTCTTGGTCACCTTGTTTAGTTTTCTGAAGTCAATCGCGAATCGGTTACCTCCATCCTTTTTGCGAACGATTACGATCGGGGCAGCCCAAGGACTGGCTGAGTCCTCAATGATACCAGCGTCTAACATCACTTTAATTTGTTCCTCTACGTATTTTCGCTGAGAGAATGGGGTTTTGTAAGGAGCTTGTCGGATAGGCGGGTTGTCTCCAGTGTCAATGTCCATTTTGATGACATCAGTCGTTCCAAGATCTGCGTCAGTCTCGGCAAATAAGTCAGTGTTAGCACGTAACAGCTGTTCGAGTCTGTCTTTGTCTGCACCAGTCAGGTGAGCCAGCTTGGCTTGATCAAGCGGGTCAGAGGGAGCGGTTGGCGGTGTCAGTTCAATGTCCTGTGTCATGTCAATCAGGTTTTCCAAGTCAGAATCGTCTATAGTCTCAGCGAATGCAATCACCTGCTCTGGGTGCAAGGAGAAATCACGAGTTGTAGTGTTGACAATTCGTACTGGTACGCGTTTGTGTTGGTCAGGCTTCGCTATTATTTCGGCTATGAACAAGCCAGGTTCCTCAGAGATCAGCGGCATGTTATCCAACGAGTGTACATGACAGTTTTGATCTACTAGTTGGACACGATTGATGAAGGCTGGGCATTCCACGACAGTGTTGGCGGGAATGTGAACTCTTTCCATGACACGTACGAGTGAGCTCGTCGGTTCACTGTTTTGTTTTTGTGGTCTGAGAGGAATCATGTTTCCTTCGATGCAGAGAGCTTTCTTCTCAAAGTCTAGCTTCGCTCCAAACTTCGTGAAAAAATCATTTTCCAACATGCATTCCTGTTTTAGGTCCTCCACAATTTGAAATTCGAAAGGTTTTTCGGAATTTGCTCATCTCCACCATGAAGGTTCCAACTCCAATGTTTTTCAGGCGGTGGCCACTGGCGGATATCAGTGGTATGCAATCTCGTCGGTCCTGTGATAAATTTATAATATTTTTATCCGCGATTTTATCAAATAATTTTTTCGAAATCAACGATATATCAGCTCCCGTGTCCACTAGAGAATAGGCTCTCTGGTCTCCGATGTGAAGCCATGCCATAGGCGTGTTTGCCTTGATGTGGACTTGTTGGACGCGTGCCAACCTTTGTTTACGTTTTTCGGGGTCGCGTTTTTTCTGATATTCTTCCTCATTTTTCTCGGTATTTCCTCTGTCTGAATTTGCTCAGCTCCATCACGGTGGTCAGTCGCGACAGAGCTCATTAGTTTTCCGCCTGGCTAATTGGCTGAGAGCGGCATCGCCTTCCAATGTGACCAATTTTGGCACACCTGATACAGATGGGTCTACCATCGGGAGTCCAGCGGTAAGCTGGGTGCTGGTCGGTGTTGGGTGTGCTCTCCATACTCTGGGGCCCATAGGAGGTCGTGGCTGTGGTCCATAGTGTGGTCCTGACTGAGGTGGTCCAAATTGCGGTCCTGGCTGATAGTTTCGTGGCGGACGTGGGTAACGTGGGTAGGTGGGATGGAATACCCGTGGTCCAGGCTGGAGTTGGTTCTCCCTGGGTGGCTTCTGAGTTTCTGGCTTGGTTGCCGCTAATTTTTCCACCGATTGGCCTATTGCCATAATAAGTTTTTCCAATTTCTCCACCTTGTCCTCTCCTGTGTCTGGCTGATTTGAGTCGACTTCCATCGGCTCCTGCCTTTGTACGCCTCTGCATACCTCGATTACTCTGTCTACCTTCTGTTCCTTTACTGCAAACTGGATGGCTTCCTCCAGGGTCTGGAAGTTTTGTCTGTACAGCTTGTTTGCCAATGAGCTACTTTGGACACCTTTGTTAAAAATATCAATGAGAGTTTCCTGAACCGTGGGATTTTCGACATCTGAGTAAGCTTCCCGTGCCAGTGCGATTAATTTCTCCCCGTAGTTCTGCACCAGTTCATTGCGAATCTGACGTAGTTTTCGCAAACCCTCCTGAGCGCACTTGTTGTCCGAAAGGTCCGAATACCTTTCCCGCATGACGTGCTTGATTTGTGTCCACGTCATAAGTGGTTGTTCCGTGAATACGCGCTGCATAAACTCGGCTGCAGGTCCAGTGAGAGTTTTGATGCAAATAATCTGCATCTGTTCGTCATCCATGCTGAAGTTAATTTGGTCAAGATGCCTTAGCCATTCAATTAATTTATTATGACCTTTTCCAGAAAAAGGTTTAATATTCTGCGTCATCCCTTGTGCGCGCATCTCTAAGCGAATTTTGTTGAAGCACTCCACCAATCTATCACTAGAAATCTCAGTCATATTTAATTACGTTAAGTTACTCTATATTTTTCAAAATGATTCGCTCACTTTTGTGGAGATTTCTATGTTTCAAATTCGGCTCGATGTTCACACAGTAGTTCCCACACACAGTATTCAGAACACGGTAGGTATACAGCACAATTATGCAATTTTTAAAACCGTTTTAGGTGGTCAAAATCCAAAATTAGTATTTTTTTAAAGGATGATGGATTTTGCTCGGACTTACGTAAATGAAGCGGAAGACGTTTTCTTGCTCGTCCGTGCTGAAACGGCGTGATTGAAGGTCCAGTTGATGTTGGTCTAGTTGGGCTTGCAGAAGGTCGAAGAAAAAAAAGTTTCGCAAAAAGTTTTGCAAAAAAAAATTTCGCAAAACGTTTTGCAAAAAAGGTTTCGCAAAAAGTTTCGCAAAAAATGTTCGCAAAAAATGTTTGCAAGAAATGTTTTGCCAAAAATCCGGGTCACTGCACACTTGTAGGAAAGTCCTTTTTGGCACGCGAAAGTCTAACAACCTCTTGTTCGCGATAACTCCAGTCACGAAAGTACCAGTACCTTTTGCTGCCCTGTATTGCACTGCAGCACTCCACGATCACACGAGAACTCCAGACACCGTACAGTACGTTCTCATCGGAAGGTAAGCCGTGATACTGCCTTTCCTATGAATTTAGAAGTTGAATTTAGTTGGGAAGCGCGCACGCACGGAGCACACAAGTACAGATGCGCCCGCTTTGAGTTTTCAAGACCGACTAGCTGGGGCCGCACGGGCGCTAGTGGCTTCGAAAGACCCCCGATCGCGGATTGGTCAAGGGCCGCAGAAGCCTCCATGACGTCATATCCATGTCGACGGCCTTCTAGAAGGGGAAATGGTCTATTTCTAGTGGCGGTGACAATGCGTTACGTTTACGGTACACTTTTACAATCGCAAGGCTTACTGGATTATATCAAGTACGGTTACGGGACAGCCAAACGTATAACTTTATGTGAACACAGTTACATCTAGCATTAACGACGGCGGCGTGGCGCGTCGGTCGGTTAGAGGTCACGGGGCTGGCGCCTCGCTGGCGGGGTGTTAGCCGGAAAGAGGGAGGGGAGGTGCAATGTCCAATGTACGGCGACCTCGCTGGGACGGTGGCTGCTGCCATAGACAGCAGACGGCCGACGCCAGTCTCGGAGCCGGGGACTTGTCGCGCCATGAACGAAATGGGTTGGGGCTGAATTTACTGGATCAAGACGCTCAAAAACTAACTCTCTTACAGGGGGGACTGCGGGTGACCGGTCACTACAGGTCACTAGTCGGACACCTCACAGCATCACTTGCCACATCTTCGCCACTACCACTTCGCACACTTACGTCACCACCACTTGGCACACCTTCGCCACCACCACTTTGCCGCATGTTCCTTCAACATCAGAGGAGCACACCAGGGCCTCCACTAACATGCTAGCTGGGGCCTCCTGTCACAGTCATGACCTTGCATGACCTCCTGCCACTTTTCCCACAGTCATGACCGTGTCCCCGAGGCAGTGACCTTTCCCATTACATTGCATTACTCAGGTGGGGGGGGGGGGGTCTGATTGGTTCCGGCAGTGGTCTCGCGACTCCCTTCCTCAGTCAAACTTCGATAGTAGAGGCCCTGTAGAGCACCTCCACCGTGTTTTACAACAGGGACGTCAGCTACGCTCGCAGGCGGTCAATGGACATCGGCTTCCACGCAGCTGACGATTCGGCTCGCAGCTCACGATGTCGTCTTCGAAACGCGGCAATGCCAAGGCCAAAGCAATGTCAAAGTCAAAGCCTAATTGCTACCATGTTTGCACCACACGAGTCTTAAACCGCAACCGAGGGATAGACACTTCGTCCAAATCTGTCGGAAGCAAGACAGCCCTTCGTGACCATGGTTATCGGCAGATTCAGAGAGGGAGGGGAGGTACCTGATTCATGTAGCCACCCCCCCCCCTTCCCTTCTCCCCACGGGGGTGTGGCGCTCCTATGACTGGAAATGGGCGCACCATCAGGACGCTCGAAACCCCTCCCTACACTATCCCTAGAATTTTTAAGTCTGAGGCGCTCTTCTGAGTAGAAAGATGCCCCCCCCCCCTCTGAGTGCAAAACAAGTCCCTATGGAGTGGTTGAGTGCACAACCCGCCTTGAAAATATTTTTAATCAAAATCCGTGGTGCCCCTCCGGGGAAATGCCAGCCCTCCAGACCAGTGCCTCCATCAAGGTGCCTGGATCCGCCCGTCACCATGGCAACGCACAACAGCCAACTACACGCAAGCGTTCTACACAGTTCAGTCACTCTTGCTACGGCCTGATTCTTATCATACGCTCCACTTCTTTTCTCGTCAGACGATGAGATCAATTCTCCTCACCAAGTTTGGAGGCGAACGCATTTCTGGGTGCCATCTTTTGCTGACTCTTCCTGCTCGAAGCGTTGCCGTCGAAGTGAGACAGGCTCTGGGCTGTCTGTGGCGAACAGCCTATGCTGTCGTGACGCCCGGGCATTGTGTCTCGGGCCATTCCCATGCACTTTAGCCTACACACGCCTAGACTAGCTATCTGATCCTACGGACAGTTGACCCCGCATGACTGTGAATGACTGTGAGACTGTGAACATGATGTGAAAATCAGATTTCGGCAACACGACATCTCACGGTCCACCGATTCCGCACCGTTGAATACTAAACCATCTGAACCACCTGGTGCGCTACTAAACCACCTGGTGCGTAACTTCACCCAAGTCGTTACAATACCCACGCTCAGCTACCTCGTATATCCACCACACAGTCGCTCATACCCCCACCCCACACACACATACTCCTCGCTATATTTGCTCCCACGCAATCTCCCACTCGTGTTTCCATACATGCCCACCCACGTAAACCTCTGCTAACTCTGCGACCGTCTCACAGACCAACAGGGCAGGGCGGCGGTCCAAACAGGTCACCAATTGCATCAGCACCACCACCACCACCACCATCACCATCATCACCATCACCATCATCATCATTATCATAATCATCTCATCACACAAACACATACACATGCACACTCACACACATACATGCAGATGGATACACTCACAATGCCTACCCATATGCTAACTCGTTCTATAAACTCGTAACTCGTAATTCGTAACTCGCATTGAATCGCGTCTAAGTCCACCGGCCTCACCGAAAGAACACGAAGTTCTTCCGCTTGCCGAGCCGACTCGCCGCGCGCGCCGCGCCTCGCTTGCGTGGCGGCTCGATCCGGCCCGCCTCTGGCGGACTCTGGTCGCCGGCCACGCCCAGGTCGGAGCGTGACCTGGTCAGGTCGCAGCGCGACCTGGCCGCCCAGGCGTGCTGTCCATCTGGCGACACGCTGCAGATGTCGGCCACCAGGTTGCGCTGGCACGAGTAGCTGAGCAGGCGCGTGGTGGACAACGACAGGTAGGAGGAGGCGGTGTACACGCCGTCCGCCGCCGGCGCCGTCACCTCCAGCAGGTCGTGGAACTCGGTCAGCTTGTCCACGATCAGCGTCAGGATGGCCGTGCCGTGGTTGAGCTCGATCAGCCGCAGGATCAGCAGGCCGTCGTAGCCGAGGTAGGTGAGCAGGTTGCGGCACGTGCGGTCCAGCCTCTCGCCCTCCATCCGTCCCGTCCGCCACAGGTAGTACCTGGGATCGGCAGAGGTCACCGAGGTCACGCGGAGGTCACCGAGGTCACGCGGAGGTTTCCGAGGTCACGCAGAGGTCACCGAGGTCTCGTCTAAGTCACACATATGAGTCGTCCCGTCCGCCACAGGCAGTACCTGGGGTCGCGAAGAGGTCACCGAGGTCACGTCCAGGTCACACACATGAGTCGTCCCGTCCGCCACAGATAGTGCCTGGGGTCACGCAGAGGTCACCGAGGTCAGGTATAGGTCACTCACGTGAGTCGTCCAGTCTGCCACAGGTGGTACCTGGGGGTCGCGCAGAGGTCACCGAGGCCTCGTCTAGGTCACACATATGAGTCGTCCCGTCCCCCACATCTAGTACCTGGGATCACGCAGAGGTCACCGAGGTCGCGCCTAGGTCACACGCACAGGCCACACACATGAGTCACGCAGGTCACACACAGGCCACCCACAGACCCAAACTAGTTCAAACATATGGAGTGAATGGATGGGTGTGGACCTTCATATGGGTCATATGGAGGTCCCCACGCACCTAACACGACACCGCTGACCGAAGCTGATCTCACCTAACCTGACACAACATCGCTGATCTGAAATGACCTCGCCTGACTTGACGCGACTCCGCTATGTAATCAACCGTGGGTCAAGCATGGCGAACACGATGATCTGACCGACAAATCAGGCACGAACGGGAGGCGACCAGAAAACTACCCGACACGACTTGACCTGACCTGACCTGACAAAGCTCCGGCGCGACGTGAGCGACGACCTGAAGAGCCAGATGAGCGTGCTGTACACCGTGAGCGGCAGCAGCGCTGCCACGTAGAACCACAGCACGCTGAAGATCTTCTCGTTGAAGAGGTTGATGGGCAGCACGCACTGGCACGTGTAGTGCTCCAGAGCGCCCTGATTGGCTGCCGACACCTGTGGGCGGGGCGTCGCCATCGTCAAGGTCATCCATCCATGAAGTGGCAGCACACACTAGCACGTGTAGTGCTCCAGAGCGCCCTGATTGGCTGCCGACACCTGTGGGCGGGGCGTCGCCATCGTCAAGGTCTTCCATCCATGAAGTGGCAGCACACACTAGCACGTGTAGTGCTCCAGAGCGCCCTGATTGGCTGCCGACACCTGTGGGCGGGGCGTCGCCATAGTCAAGGTCATCCATCCATGAAGTGGCAGCACACATTAGCACGTGTAGTGTTCCAGAGCGCCCTGATTGGCTGCTGACACCTGTGGGCGGGGCGTCGCGATCGTCAAGGTCGTTCGAGAGATCAAGGCGGTTCGGCCGAGCTGCTGACCTGACCTGACCTGACTCAGTGACACTTCGAGGGGGTTTTGGCGATTGGAAATAAGGCTCTCGTGCCGAATTATACGGATGTCCCAAGGAAAAAGGAAATAGGATATTCTCGTATCTGAAAGGAGTCGTGGGATTCCACACATACCCAGAGTAGGAAATGTTCACCACTGATATTACCTGAATTGATTTTTTCCGGTTTTCCTGCGAACTTCTGGCAGATGCTCTAAATCAGGAGAAGGATGAGGCTCGATCAGCCATCACTCTCCCGTCTTGCTGCCCCACCGTCATGCGAGACCCGCCTCATGATGTGTCTCGGTGTTGACCTGACCTACCTTGACATTGCCTCGCCTGACACAGTGTGTGCAGAGGGAACAGTGTGGAGGTGTATCAGTCTCGGCTCTCACCTGACCTGACCTCACCTGACCTCACCTGACCTCACCTGACACAGTGTGTGCATAGGGAACAGTGTGGAGGTGTACCAGTCTCGGCTCTCACTTGACCTGACCTCACCTGACCTCACCTGACACAGTGTGTGCAGAGGGAACAGTGTGGAGGTGTACCAGTCTCGGCTCTCACCTGACCTGACCTCACCTGACACAGTGTGTGCAGAGGGAACAGTGTGGAGGTGTACCAGTCCCGGTTGGCCAGCAGCGTTCGCAGCACCTGGAAACCGTGGGCGACGTACGCCGAGCCTGCGGCAAGGACATGGTGTGTTGTGAGCTGTGAGCTGTGAGCTGTGAGCTGTGAGTTGTGTGCTGTGAACTGTAAGTTACAAACTGTGTCAAATATTGACAAGGAAAATGTGTCTGAGTGTAGGCGTTGAAGAACACCCAAAACACCGCAACAACATGGACACTGGAACATCACATAAAATATCGCACGCCGCGCACGCCAGAGCTGAGGCTGTACGTCTTACGACCGGGTGACATCAGACATGGCGCAAAAGTGAGAGGGAACATGGTACCAGAAACCTGAAGAAGGAATGAGACGAAGTCAGCAACTTGGGCGTAGGATATCTCACGTGATCGAGACCGGCTTGCCTACCTTACGATACCCTACGATAGGAGCCGATTCGTGCCGACTTCAGCACGGGCAGGTCACATGTGTGTGGGTATGTGGTGTTAAAAAGAACTTCAGTAGATGCTTGAAAGTAAAATAAGGTGAAACGTTTTGGCCCACATTGACAAGGAATGCTGTGCTTTTAATAAAAAAATTATATATATTAGATCCCGAACTTTTCGATCATGGATCATTTTCAAGAGTGACTCTTGAAAATGATCCATGATCGAAAAGTTTGAGATCTAATATATCTAATTTGTATTAAAAGCACAGCATTCCTTGTCCATGTGGGCCAAAACGTTTCACCTTATTTTATTTCAATCATGGCAAGCAAGGAAATCGTCCATTTCTTCTCACAATTAAATGAATTTCAGTAGATGCTGCTGTTTACTTTCTTCTGATTGATTGTGTTTTCACTGACGTCACGAACCAATTACGTCAGTCATGACGTAGGACAACAAACGTACCAGTGCGACTGCAGTATAGCGTATGAATGCCGTTGAATACGCATAAATACCGTTGAATACGTATGAATACCGTTGAATATGCATGAATACCGTTGAATACGTATGAATGTCAGTGAATGTCAGTGAATGTCAGTGGTGATGTGCCATTGGCGGTCAAATATCAATTGTGTCCACACTGGTATCTTGGTCACCTATTTACCAAAGGACCCCTTTGCTTAGTTATATCAGCATTTCCCATTTTGTTGACTTTTCGCATCCTAAACATCGCAGGAGGAACGCCAACCGACGGAGGGGATACGCTGATTTAACAGGCTTGAGGATCTTCGCTGACACAGAAAGACCATCCCTGACTCGGGAGGCTTCTGACCGAAACAGGAGGCCCAAGCCAGCACGGGAGTCATCCGACGGGCGCTTTCACCGTGCCAACACACCGACACAGGATGCCTTGCTGCCCACAGGAGATTCGTCAGTACTTCAGGATGCCGATGACCGACATTAAACCGTAACACTCGGGCAGATCCGGACTCACAGCCGGCGGTATATCTGGCCTGAACTGCGCAGTTTTAGCCGGTGCTGACGTGTCCAATGATACTCTTCCCCAGCAAGCCGCTCCCCTCCCCACATTGGGCCCGCCGGCGACATCAGGAACCCCCACTGCCGCCCCACGAGCCAGTCGTCGGAGATTACGACACGACCACCAGAGGCGCTGATGACCTTGAGTAGGGCTTAGAGGGCTCTTCAGACGGTCCGCCACTCTGTCGTCTGCCGCTGATTGTGGATCGTGGCACGTGCCACTGCGCCGAGCTGTTCCTCCGGCTCCGGAGAGCTGCTCCGTGCCATTCCACTGAGTCATTCCAACAGAGCGCTTTACCAATCCCGGCGATTCCATTTAGCGCGAAAATTGCAGTACATCTGCGTATCGAGCGGGAATTTCAACCGGAATCAGCCACCGAATAAAGTGCACGTTCTGTCGCTGCTGAAAATCCTTCGGTCACACTTATGCTGCCAGTGTTGCAGTGTCATTGCATTCGTTGGTTGCGGCTTTACGACGCACTCAGCAGCTGTGACCATTTGGCGTCGCGTGCCTCTCATCCTGGCAGGAAGGGCGGGCACCGCGGGGAATCGAACCCGGCACCTCTGTCATGCCAGACGCTCAGGTTAACCACCGAGCTACCGACGCCCTGTGTCGTTGCATTGCTCATCTATTTCACGCTATAATGACTGCCAGTGGTCAACGCACGCCTCCAACAAGGCCATAGCGTTCTTCCACTCCTCTTTTGGCGAATCCCAGTTCGAGTCGCTTCACACGCTTGTGTTCAGCCCCCGGTCGAGAGATCAGCTGGCATCCAGCCCGATGGCACTGGCAGCTCGGCGACGGGGCGGGGGGGGGGGGCGGCCGTGTGGGAGAATTGACTGCGCGTGGAGCTTCGGTTGAATAAAGCGCTGCAGTTGTCTTGACAACGCTGCAGTTGTCTTCACAGCGCTGCAGTTGTCTTCACATTTTGTGTTGTAACGTGAACGGAGGTCCGACGGAGCGGCCAACACTTCAAATTGCGGTTCAATTCAACTGCCGTCCTCGTGCAGCTTTTCATGAAACCTTTAACATCGGTGTCACTTTATGAAGTTGTCTGGGGGACGGGAGCAAAATGACCTTTTTGGTAGCCAAAGCAGCGCAAAAAAAACAATGTCTATCTAGCGTACGCCCATAGACCCAATGGACAAGCGTCAGGCTGATCAATGGGGCCAAGTCAATGATTGATGGGACCAGTGGCCCATTCACCGAGCTCAAAGTAACACCCCTGACCTCTAGTGACCTCTAGTTGTACACGATTAGTAGGTCACGTTGGGGACAGCTTTAGCTGATTTCTTCTTGGCAACATCCGTGGAAGGTAAGTCCGATATTCCGATGTTTGATGGCGCTACCTGCCTCGACAAGGCAGACCTGAGCAACACGTACGCTGGTGTTGTCTTTGTGGGTTTCACGGCATGGACACCGATTTCAGCGCATATTTGTTTTGATTCAAACCGCTTGGGCCCTGGGCTTGGGCTTGACCTTCCCCTCTCGGCCCAGGCATAGGCACACACATGTTGGTAAAGGGCACGTACCTTCTTGTAGTATCGGAAGGGACCCATTTGAGCGATAAAATAACCCTGCAATCCCTTTCGGAATATATTTCCATTGAAAGTCCGTAATGCAACCATCGCCGGTGGCCAATTTCGGTTGTGGAACGAGAACAACAATGGTCCAGGAGCTGCGGTGGCCAGCGGAAACCAATGGGCTCCTTGAGACCTGGTGGGGCTCTGCTCCACCTGAGAGCTGGTGGTTCTAGTGAGCTGGAGGGCCCCTGAGAGCTTGAGAGACCCGATGGGAGGCTGAAGAGTCTGTCCGTGGGAACTATACGTGGACTCAGGGGCCTTTGCATCGGTCCGAGACAATCCCCACCAGCACGGGGCCTCTTTCATTAGCCCAGAGACCCCTCACATCGGTCCAGGGCCCCTCACGTCGGCCCAGAGACCACTCACATAGGCCCAGAGACCCCTCACATCGGCCCATGGCCCCTCACATCGGCCCAGGGCCCCTCACATCGGCCCAGAGACCCCTCACATCGGCCCAGGGCCCCTCACATCGGCCCAGAGACCCCTCACATCGGCCCAGAGACCCCTCACATCGGCCCAGGGCCCCTCACATCGGCCCAGAGACCCCTCACGTCGGCTCAGGCCCTCCGCAATTGTGGGCACCGGGGCACTCTCCGGTCGTCGGCCCCCTGGAGCGACAAAGGCGTGTGCTTCGTCACGACCTGTGTTGGAACACAGCGTGTTCAGCGGAAGGTGCCCAACGGCTCCTTGGGTCGATGTCGAGTCGGGGCTCAGGGGGAGGACATGACGCATGGCTCCCTGGATTCGCCACTGGTAGACGTGACCTAGTAAGCAGCAGAAACCTTCCAAATATTTCCGAGAAACTACTCAAGGTGGACTGCATTGGCAGACAGGCGTAAAATCATCCTTGAGACCAGCCAGCCCGCTTCGAAATATAGTTAATCGTCTAGAAATTAGCTAAAGATGTCCTGCTAAGAGTACCCTACTAAACCTATCGAAATCAACATAAAGACTATGGACTTGATCCATTTTCACGCACAGCATCTCAGACTTCGCAGAAGGTTATAATGCGTACCCTCAAGAGTGGTATTGAATATTTATACTTCTCCAGAATCGGCTGAAGATTCTATTCGAAGATACCAGTCGACCAGGAAGTACCAGTCGACCAGGAACGAAGCCAGCTGGCATCATTCCAAAGTAATTCCATGTGTCTTGTCAAGTTAATTGTGTGGTAGAGGTTAACGTTGTTGGCAAACAGTTAACTTTCTGTTCAAATGTTGGCTGTTTTGTCACTAACAAGCAGGACAAGGAACGAGGATGACAGAAGACAGCAATGACAAAAGACAACGGTGACAAAAGACATTGGTGACACAAGACATTGGTGACACAAGACAGTCGCGACAAAAGGCAGCCACGACAAAAGACAGCGACAACATCAGACAGTGGTGACAGAAGACAGCGATAACATCAGACAGTGGTGACAGAAGACAGCGATAACATCAGACAGTGGTGACAGAAGACAGCGATAACATCAGACAATGGTGACAGAAGACAGCGATAACATCAGACAATGGTGACAGAGGACAGTGACAACATCAGACAGTGGTGACAGAAGACAGCGATAACATCAGACAGTGGTGACAGAAGACAGCGATAACATCAGACAGTGGTGACAGAAGACAGCGATAACATCAGACATTGGTGACAGAAGACAGCGATAACATCAGACAGTGGTGACAGAAGACAGCGATAACATCAGACAGTGGTGACAGAAGACAGCGATAACATCAGACAGTGGTGACAGAAGACAGCGATAACATCAGACAGTGGTGACAGAAGACAGCGATAACATCAGACAGTGGTGACAGAAGACAGCGATAACATCAGACAGTGGTGACAGAAGACAGCGATAACATCAGACAGTGGTGACAGAAGACAGCGACAACATCAGACAGTGGTGACAGAAGACAGCGATAACACCAGACAGTGGTGACAGAAGACAGCGATAACATCAGACAGTGGTGACAGAGGACAGCGATAACATCAGACAGTGGTGACAGAAGACAGCGATAACATCAGACAATTGTGACAGAAGACAATGGTGACACAAGACAGTCGTGACAAAAGGCAGCCAGGACAAAAGACAGCGATAACATCAGACAGTGGTGACAGTAGACAGCGACAACATCAGACAGTGGTGACAGAGGACAGCGATAACATCAGACAATTGTGACAGAAGACAATGGTGACACAAGACAGTCGTGACAAACGGCAGCCATGACAAAAGACAGCGATAACATCAGACAGTGGTGACAGTAGACAGCGACAACATCAGACAGTGGTGACAGAAGACAGCGACAACATCAGACAATGGTGACAGAAGACAGCGATAACATCAGACAGTGGTGACAGAGGACAGCGATAACATCAGACAGTGGTGACAGAGGACAGCGATAACATCAGACAATTGTGACAGAAGACAGCGATAACATCAGACAGTGGTGACAGAAGACAGCGACAACATCAGACAGTGGTGACAGAAGACAGCGATAACATCAGACAGTGGTGACAGAAGACAGCGATAACATCAGACAATTGTGACAGAAGACAATGGTGACACAAGACAGTCGTGACAAAAGGCAGCCAGGACAAAAGACAGCGATAACATCAGACAGTGGTGACAGTAGACAGCGACAACATCAGACAGTGGTGACAGAAGACAGCGATAACATCAGACAGTGGTGACAGAAGACAGCGATAACATCAGACAGTGGTGACAGAGGACAGCGATAACATCAGACAGTGGTGACAGAGGACAGTGACAACATCAGACAGTGGTGACAGAAGACAGCGATAACATCAGACAGTGGTGACAGAAGACAGCGATAACATCAGACAGTGGTGACAGAAGACAGCGATAACATCAGACAGTGGTGACAGAAGACAGCGATAACATCAGACAATGGTGACAGAAGACAGCGATAACATCAGACAGTGGTGACAGAAGACAGTGGTGACAGAAGGGTAACGGCACCTTCCGGTGTATCAGAGCGAACCTTGGTCCAAGTATATGCACCGTACGCTACCCAAGTATACATCCGATGATTGGTGATTGAATAAGAATTACGTACTCAATTTGAGTGAGCAACAGGAGTGTCGCAATACATATTGACTTAGCAGATGAATGAAACATGTGTGGTAACACTCTGAAAAGAGTGGTGTATGCACTCCCAGTTTGAATTCCAGATAACATAGAATTGCACGCTGTTTCTTGTTGGAGGCAGCAGACGTTTGTGTGACGAGATCGGAGGGGAGATAGTTTGTGTCGTTTTTTAAGTCAAGACTGGTTGCAAATACAGCACCAAATATTCATCAACCTAACTTTCCAGCTACATCAGGAACACGGGGGCATTGGAACAGCACTGGAACAACACTGGAATAATGCGATAATAGTTTTGTTTAGCTGGAGGTCAACTTAACTGCCCGACAGACAGCTGGGATTAGGGTCATTAAGCACTGTTTATTAAGCACTGCTTAGCATAAATGCTAATGTCGCAATGCTACCAACGCAAACACTTCGGCTAAATTTTCACAGCCGGGTCCACTGAGAAGTAATCATCGGGCTAAACTGCCTCAGCTTCTTAATTTTGCAAGAAATGAATTAAAACGCTCGCTGAGAACCTGATTTATTTGAAAGCTAGCCGATAAATCCACTGCAATATTTACGGCCGGATTATGCGTCAAATTCCAAATAAAGCACACGCATGCCAGACGTGTGCGGCCTGAAAAATACAACTATCGATCGACGCTTCTCACCGAGGAAAGTCGAGAGCAGGAAGAACTGGAAGAAGATGTTGGCCACATAGAGCAGCTTGGTCATGAAGTAGAGCGAGAGCAGGTAGCCGTTCTGTTGACTGACCCGACATGACCTTGAGCCGGTGCACACCGTGGCCACGCCCAGCAGCGTGTTGAGCTGTTCACAGAACTCCACTATCAGAGACTCGCGGTCCGGGTGGCCTGCCGAACACACGGCCAATCGTCAATCAATCGATCATCGAGACATCAATCAATCGATCATTGAGACATCAATCAATCAATCATCGAGACATCAATAAATAATATATAAATGATCTGACAATCTATTCGTCATCATTAGTCAGTCAGTCAGGCAACTATTAGTCAACCTTGCGTCAATGAGCCGGTAATCTGCATGCAGTTCAGTCGCCAATCGTAGGCAAGTCACCACTCAACAGTCTGTCACCACTCAACAGTCTGTCACCACTCAACAGTCTGTCACCACTCAACAGTGTGTCACCACTCAACAGTCTGTCACAACTCAACAGTCTGTCAGTCACCACTCAACAGTCTGTCACCACTGAACAGTCTGTCAGTCACCACTCAACAGTCTGTCACCACTCAACAGTCTGTCACCACTCAACAGTCTGTCACCACTCAACAGTCTGTCGCCACCCAACAGTCTGTCACAACTCAACAGTCTGTCAGTCACCACTCAACAGTATGTCACCACTCAACAGTCTGTCAGTCACCACTCAACAGTCTGTCAGTCACCACTCAACAGTCTGTCAGTCACCACTCAACAGTCTGTCACCACTCAACAGTCTGTCACCACTCAACAGTCTGTCTGTCTCAACAGTCTGTCACCACTCAACAGTCTGTCACCACTCAGCAGTCTGTCTGTCTCAACAGTCTGTCACCACTCAACAGTCTGTCTGTCTCAACAGTCTGTCACCACTCAACAGTCTGTCTGTCTCAACAGTCTGTCACCATCGTCTGTCTCAACAGTCTGTCACCACTCAACAGTCTGTCACCACTCAACAGTCTGTCACCACTCAACAGTCTGTCTGTCTCAACAGTCTGTCACCACTCAACAGTCTGTCACCACTCAACAGTCTGTCTTCTCAACAGTCTGTCACCACTCAACAGTCTGTCACCACTCAACAGTCTGTCTGTCTAACCAACAGTCTGTCGTCTGTCACCACTCAACAGTCTGTCTCCCACTCAACAGTCTGTCACCACTCAACAGTCTGTCACCACTCAACAGTCTGTCACCACTCAACAGTCTGTCCGTGGCTAGAGACTTACCGGTCTATCGTCAGGTAATGGTCAGTGCACAGATCAGGTCGCAGAACATCGGTCCAGATCAGGTCACAAAACATCGGTCCAGATCAGATCACAGAACGTCGGTCCAGATCAGGTCACACGACGTCGGTCCAGATCAGGTCGCACAACGTCGGTCCGGATCACATCACGCAACATCGGTCCCCTACCGGCCGGTCATCGAACAGCTGGCCTTGGCTAATCAGGAAACCATCAGACAACCGTCCGTCCATTAGCGACAACCCATCATCGTGACCGTAACGACATTAACGACCGTAACGAGTGCGACGATCTGCTGTGCGGAACACGGTCGGGGCTTGGCAGTCGGCCTTGTGATTACCTTTCGTCCCGTGGTCATTCACGCATAACGCACTAGTTGTACTCAGTTCAAACCTTGACCCAACTTGGTCTGCGATATCGCGCTCTATCATAACGCACTAGTTGTACTCAGTTCAAACCTTGACCCAACTTGGTCTGCGATATCGCGTTCTATCATAACGCACTAGTTGTACTCAGTTCAAACCTTGACCCAACTTGGTCTGTGATATCGCGCTCTGTCTGTGAGCTTAGGGTTCAATAATAAATCCCACTTTGCCCCACTACACCCTATGCAGGAGGGACCTCCCGACAAGTCAGCGCGCCACGTTCACATTCAGTGCGCCACGTTCACATTCAGCGCTGAACTTACTGTGCGGGTAAAACGCGCAAAGCGTCATGGGATGAGAAAATATACACAAGACAAAACCGTAAAATGACGTAAAAGAAAATAAGTTGGCGCGCAAAGCGTCCGTTCCGGCCGATTTGCGCGCCAAACGGCGTGGAAGCGCTTCCAGCTGATCGCGGTCAGACGACGGCACTGTACCGCATTGTGGTCTCAGAGTCTCTCGGTCCCATTGTCCATTCGCTGTCAACGTGCCTGGCAATGTCCTTCATCCGGCCATGAAGCACCGCCCCTGCCCGTGTCACGAGCAGGTCGGACAGCTTCTCCTGGTCTACCCGTCGGCTCTTTCTCCCATAAGAAACCCCCCCCCCCTCTCTCTGGGGGGGGGGGATTTTTTTTTTTTCTCCCTGTCAAATTTTTCTTTTTCCCCCTTTAAACCCCCCCCCCCCCCCCGTTTCAGGCGGGTGGGGGGGGTTTTTTCTTTTTTTCCCCCCGGGAATTTCCTCCTTCCGGCCATGAAGCACCGCCCCTGCCCGTGTCACGAGCAGGTCGGACAGCTTCTCCTGGTCTACCCGTCGGCTCAGTGTTATCGGGGTGCAAATTTTCTCCCGAATCCCATGCGTTGCCTTAAGTGTAAGCGATATGGGCACGCTAACCAGTGCTATTCGAAATCGTCCCGCACGTGGCAATGTGCTCCCTCTCCCAACCGTCGTCGGTTGGAGGATGCCTAACCCGGAGAGCAGCAGAAATACAAATTCCAATGCCCTCGTATTCTCATCTTCCCAGGACGGACGGAGGATCTCGCCTCGTTGTTCAGAGTCGAGACGGATGCGACAGATTTCGCAAGATTGTCCGCTGTAGGAAACTGAAGGATGACGCTATCGAAGTAGAGTTCGCACTATCAAGGGAGGCGCTGCCGCGTGATGGGAGCCAGGGAGGTGGAGACAAGGAGAGGCGCAGAACCGATTACAACGAACAATGCCATCCTGACCTTCAATACAGCACACTTGCCTGCTACATCCGTGTCAAGGTACGAGGCTACATCCGTGTCAAGGTACGAGGCTACATCCGTGTCAAGGTACGAGGGTACGCCCGGGTCAAGGTACGAGGCTACATCCGTGTAAAGGTACGAGGCTACATCCGTGTCAAGGTACGAGGGCACGTCCGGGTCAAGGTACGAGGCTACATCCGTGTCAAGGTACGAGGCTACGTCCGGGTCAAGGTACGAGGCTACATCCGTGTCAAGGTACGAGGCTACGTCCGGGTCAAGGTACGAGGCTACATCCGTGTCAAGGTACGAGGCTACGTCCGGGTCAAGGTACGAAGTTTCTCCCGAACCCCACGCATTGCCTGAAGTGAAACGTGGGCACACTAGCCAGTGCTGTAGAAATGTGGACACACTAGCCAGTACTGTAGAAATGTGAAGACACTAGCCAGTACTGTAGAAATGTGGACACACTAGCCAGTAGGGTGTGTCACCAATCGCAGTGCAAGGTGCCCCTATGATTTTATCATGCCCTGTCCATATAGAAACAGCGTGGCACTATTCATTCCCTCTGAATTTTAACCCCCATCTAGCTCCAAGCGAGAG
Source organism: Ashinkailepas kermadecensis (assembly GCA_034440615.1). Classification (NCBI taxonomy): domain Eukaryota; kingdom Metazoa; phylum Arthropoda; class Thecostraca; family Neolepadidae; genus Ashinkailepas; species Ashinkailepas kermadecensis. The sequence continues at coordinate 134,592 of JAOTOM010005045.1, read as the reverse complement.
AAGTTCGGCCGATCTGCTAACACTAGCGACACTAGCGCCACCATAGCGGGCAAACCGTGAACTAGCGAGCAGTTGCTGTTCGCAGCGCTCGCATCCACTTCTCACTGACAAATAAGTCTTGTTTGATTCTCTGTTTGGTTTATTGAAGAAAGTATATCAATACTAGGCTCAGATTTACACAACTTACGTAGCAATAATTTGCTTCAGACGGAATCGAATGGGGATAGGGAGGGCTGCAGCAGGAGGTGGCTTCTCATATCGGACCAGACAAGACATTTGCTTTGCATTCCTTAAAAATGCCGCGTCTTAGATACAATGCCAACAAGACAAGCTTTCTTCAACCACAACACAATACTCTGTGCCATATCTGACATACAAAGCAATCATCTGGCGACTTTCTCCCTACAGAAACGATTTTTTGCTGATGACCGCGGGCAGCTGCTGCCGGTGCCTGAGGCGGCTGCAGATGTAGCCATGCCGTTGTTCTTCTCCCACCACCGCCCGCGCCGCGTCAGTAACCACTTTGACGGTACGTTCCACAGCTACAGTGTGCACCGGGAAGGCGCCCACGGTCAGCGGTGCAACCCGAATGCCGTCCAGCTCTGAATCGTTCAGGTCCATGGTGAGCGGCGGTTCGGTGAGAAGCGCAGCGTTCCAGTCCAGCATTTCGGTGAAATTTACGGCATTGAAGTTCACCGCTGGGAGTACGAATGGCCGGACCTCCCCCTGAGGCTGCTGTCGACACTGCTGGATGACCTGCACTGCGCGGGTGCGGAGTTCCGGGTCTTGGTCGGTCACCATAGCCAGCAGTATCGCTTCTGGATGGCACCAGTAGCTGTTACGCTGGATGACAGGCTTCACTGTGTCCTGCAGTTGTTGAGGCAATGTGCGTAGTAGCTCCAAGCTGAACACCATGTTCTTCGCGCCGCTACTACATTCGCTGTGTTTCCGGATGTGGAACCACACTGGCACGTAGTGGCCCACTAGAAACTTTATGATATCGCAGAGTTGAGGTGATGGTGACGCGGTTGCGACGTACAGGCGGAGTAGCCTTGCAGCCAGAGTGAGCCACCTGTGAAGCAAGAATGTGTTCAGAAACATATTTTATTGCTGTTATTTAGGTAACTCGTGTATGAATGGTTTACTGGTAGACAAACAAAAGTTTTTTTTTAAAGAGCACCGTTTGCGATAAATATGCATGAAATACGAGAAAGAACCGAAGTAAACTGTTCTTACTGTCAAATAACATTGATTTTTTTACTCGTTTATCACATTGAAGCCATGTTTCAAAAGCAAAAGAACCGTCTAACAATTACCGTCTACACGCCACTAAAAAAGATCATAACCGGCACATACCTGGCGTGGTTAACTGGCCCAATCCGTTTCCTTGCGTCCTCTTCTGCGAGGTGGCCAGTTTGTATTGCGACAGCGAGCCGATGTAGCAGCAGTTGATCCGCGCTGAGCTCGGCTTCTGCAGCTGCTGGGAGATCAGAGACGTGACCGGCGATTGGATTGAACTGGACAGGCGGTAGTGCATGTACCTCGGCAGTCACAGCCTTGCCGAGAGGTCCAGTGAATGATTTAGGACCAGTGGTTTTTCCATCATATTTCCGAAACACCTCGCGTAGGTTCAGCTCATTGGAATGCAGCTGGCACACGAACCAGTGCACGGGATGTTCCGTGAGAACTTCGAAAAGGCGGCAAACGCCGCCCGCAGAACCGGTGTTGACGGCAGCGCCGTCGCAGCCGAGAACCCTGATGGCGCCTCCGCGTTCGGCGGCGATGTCGACCAGCTCCTGCACTTGATCTTTAGCGCGTCCCGACGATGGGGTGAAATGAGTCACGTATTCTCCCCCAGGCTCAGCTACAACGGCAATGTGCTCTTCAGAACACTCTGTGGATCGGCCGGTGTTAGTGTGGGGATCCTTTCGCCCGTCGAAATACAGAGACTGCAAGGCACTGCCATGCCTCTTGTCGGACCTGGCCTCAGCCGAGGTTCGTCGCACCCTGACTCTCTCCCGCCAAACCTTTTTAGGGTCCAGCAGAAGTGTGGGATTTTCAGAAGAGGCCCTTCCGATGTCCAGCTGGAAAGCATTAATGACGGCAGCTACCGACCGGTTTGATAGGCCGAACCTGTCTGCAGCCAGCGCTGTATTTGTCAGCGTGTCACAATTTGCGACAAGCGGTTCGCCCGCCGAGACAGTTGCACTATCCTCCGAGACAGTCACACTGTCTGACTGACTGCCACTGGAAAAGTCAACTGAATCATGGGAGCTCTGATCGCCCATTGCGACGTCCGGCGTGTCAGACTGTCCGGCCTCGTTGCGACCGCTCTGGCTGTCATCACTGGGACCAGCGAGGCTCCCCGGTTGTAGCTGTCCCTCAGCTTGCCGTTGTCTCAGCCTTCTAGAAGTTGCAGTTTTACGTCGGGCACTTTCCCTGCGGTCGATGCCTCCCAGGAGCATCTTACGAGAGCGCCTCTGGTCTCTGAGAAAGCTGATCTCTTTTTCGGGCACTTTTCTTTCCCGAGGACATCTGCAATGGCGCAGATCTTTACATCGACATAGAGCTATGTCAAACAGCCTTCCGAAATAGCTTCGAGCTCTCTCCGACGCCGAGCTTTTGGCTTCACGGTCCACCGTTTTGGTTTTATTGAGCTTCTTATACTGGCTGTAGCAGGCAGCGACCTTTCGCTGCACACCTTTTAACTGCATCGACGGGATGCCTTCGTCGTTCCAAATTTTCAATACCCGCTCAGCGACCGGCTTAAATATTTCAGCTGACAGCACTTTCGATCTCAAGTTGGGTTTTTGGCCATGTAATAGCCTAACATAGTTGATGACATCTTTGTTAGCGGGAAACTGATTGGCAGGTAGGTTCTTCGGAGGTCCGAGGCTGAAGTGTTTTGCCCGGCTTCGAAGGGACATCCTGAATGACGGATCAGGATCTGCAAATGACAGAAACTGGGATTAAAAAATGTATTCTAGTCATACGTTGTTCAATTATGAACGATTAACTAGCCGAGAGTTTCGAGGGTCTTCAGTGGCGGATGGATAAAATGCCCCATCGAGATGATGCCTCATAAGACATTATAGTTTCTAACACTATACAAAATCACCAACTGTAGGTATAGTTCCAGTCTCAATTCAAGAACTCAGGACTGCAATGCAGGGGAATGGGTCGGATGTCTTCACTCAGCGGGAATGTCATAGGTACTCCCAACAAAACTCAAAAATGTTACAGCCTGTACTTAGTTATTTGACCTTATAAGTTATTACAGACTCAAACGCCGCAACGCTGGTCTGCGCTAGTCATATTTCACAAATCAGTGACGAATTGAAAATAGAACGCTGGCAACCACGCAGTTCGGTAGAGACGGCGGACGCGGAGAGGGGCAGAGGGGGCAGTTCCCCTCCCCCAAATTTCCGACGAAGGACATTGGGGTACCGTGTCAGGCGACGGGCGCCTAAAACGAAATGCACTAAATTCGTTTTTTTCTCGTTGTTTGTACCTAAGGGCGCCTTTCGGTAGACGGGTATGGGTGCGTCCTGAATTTCCCTACCCCTCAACCTAAAATGCCTTCGGCAGCCGCTGAGTTTGGAAGCCCTTAATTAACACCCTCTCCCCCACCCCACCCCACCCCTGAACACAAAACTAACCAATCGTTGAACTGACCTGTAAAAGACGGCACAGCGCACTCCGCCTCGCTCTGAGTCACTCAGCCGACTCCCACGCTCTCCGCCCGGCTGCGACCCTGTCTGGTAGGCAGCTACTCAACACCGCGAGATCAGGATCCACTTTCGTCAGTGTCATTTAACGTCAGTGTCATTTAACATCAGTGGTGCCAGTAGCGGATAACGCGAGCGAATCCTGTGCGATATCTGAGCCGGCTAGCACGCAGCCGCCGGTCGGAGCCAGACAATGGCGCTGCGTGCTGCTGCCTCAGATGACAGCTCTCTTGCGTCAAGCATTGGACCGAGCGAGGTGGGAACCTTCCGGATCAGGTGCCGAGAGACGGGATGCTCGATGACTCATTGTACGTATGTTTGGCAGCCACCGATAACATGGGTCTTGTTGCGAATCACGTGGGACTGCGGCGGTCCTGCGAATAGTGATTGCTTGTGCTCGGTAAGAAGTGAGTTAAATACCTAGTTAAGAATGGGGTTAGATCAATATCAATCGTTTATTATGTGTTCCTTCGATGGCTTAGTCGACGAGGAGTCGGTACACGGTCAAATATTTCAGTTTTGTGACCTGGCGAGTGAAAGAGGCTCTGGAAACGATTGGGTGTCATTAGTTCATACGCTCTCCGCTATGGTGGCGCTAGTGTCGCTAGTGTTAGCAGATCGGCCGAACTTCTCTCGCTTGGAGCTAGATGGGGGTTAAAATTCAGAGGGAATGAATAGTGCCACGCTGTTTCTATATGGACAGGGCATGATAAAATCATAGGGGCACCTTGCATCGGTAAAAAAGTGCCTGAAGTGACACACCCTACTAGCCAGTACTGTAGAAATGTGGGCACACTAGCCAGTACTGTAGAAATGTGGACACACTAGCCAGTACTGTAGAAATGTCGGCACACTAGCCAGTACTGTAGAAATGTGGGCACACTAGCCAGTACTGTAGAAATGTGGGCACACTAGCCAGTACTGTATAAATGTGGACACACTAGCCAGTACTGTAGAAATGTGGACACACTAGCCAGTACTGTAGAAATGTGGACACACTAGCCAGTACTGTAGAAATGTGGGCACACTAGCCAGTACTGTAGAAATGTGGACACACTAGCCAGTACTGTAGAAATGTGGACACACTAGCCAGTACTGTATAAATGTGGACACACTAGCCAGTACTGTAGAAATGTGGACACACTAGCCAGTACTGTAGAAATGTGGACACACTAGCCAGTACTGTATAAATGTGGACACACTAGACAGTACTGTAGAAATGTGGACACACTAGCCAGTACTGTATAAATGTGGGCACACTAGCCAGTACTGTACAAATGTGGGCACACTAGCCAGTACTGTATAAATGTGGACACACTAGCCAGTACTGTATAAATGTGGACACACTAGCCAGTACTGTAGAAATGTGGACACACTAGCCAGTACTGTATAAATGTGGACACACTAGACAGTACTGTAAAATTGGCACACTACCAGTACTTAAAATCCAACTTAAAATGTGGACACACTAGCCAGTACTGTAGAAATGTGGACACACTAGCCAGTACTGTATAAATGTGGACACACTAGCCAGTACTGTATAAATGTGGACACACTAGCCAGTACTGTAGAAATCGTCCCGTGTGTGGCACGTGTACTTGCGCTGACCATGCTAGCGAACAGTGTGCTTCCGAGATGTCATTCTGCGTAAACTGCAGCAGATGACAGGATCCCCACACACCGTTCGACCGTGCCTGTCCGAGCTACTCCACAGAGAAGGAAATTATTTCCATCAAGCGCACTCAAAAAGTTATAATTCGGGAAGCTGGGGATCTTTGTGATCGCACTCATCATAGAGCATTGTAAGCAGCGCAAGTTTAAAATATCACTTCGGTTCCACAGCAGGTGCAGAGAAACAACTTCACTTAATTGAACGCATCACTGAGCACTGAGTGAACTTCTCCGCTCATTCGATGTGCTCGTCGCCCCGTCAACTGGGCAAACTCAGCCCGAACCTCGCTCCGAGGGGGCAAAGTGCGATACGTCGCCGACGCAGTCCCCCCCCAAGTGACTGTTCCGATGCCGGCTGCTGAGCCAGCTCCGAGGGGGTGGAGCCAGCTCACTGGGCAAAGAGACCCGGTGAGCATGCACCGTCAACCCGTCAACCCGTCAACCCGTCAACCTTTCAACCTGTCAACCTGTCAACCTGTCAACCTGCACCGTCAACCCGCAATCTTTAACCTTATGTTATATTTGTTCCCTGTCGGGATTGTTCTCTCTGCCATCCCATACAGCGGTCTACACATCTGTCTCTCTACAGCGGTCTACACATCAGAGCTGATTGCCATCATCAAGACGCTGGGTTTCATCGAAGTGGAGCAGGATGCTTCTCATGCCATTTCACCGACTCCCTCAGTAGGATGTGGGCGCCGAGACAGGTTAATACACGCGATCCTATCAGAAAGGACGTTTTATCACGTCTCAAGATCACTTGTTCCAGCTGGGAAGGCTGCCCTCTGTTGGATGCCGAGCCTCGAGGGCATCGTGGGAAACGAGGCTGCGGCCGCTGCTGCCAAACGAGCTCCGTCTGCTCCGTGCGTGCAACCTCTGCCGCTGCCTGCGAGGAAGTATCGCCGTTCTGTTACGGCTTATGAGTAAGTATCGCCGTTCTGTTACGGCTTATGAGGAAGTATCGCCGTTCTGTTACGGCTTATGAGGAAGTATCACCGTTCTGTTACGGCTTATGAGGAAGTATCGCCGTTCTAGAAATATCGCCGTTCTGTTACGGCTTATGAGGAAGTATCGCCGTTCTGTTACGGCTTATGAGGAAGTATCACCGTTCTGTTACGGCTTATGAGGAAGTATCACCGTTCTGTTACGGCTTATGAGGAAGTATCGCCGTTCTGTTACGGCTTATGAGGAAGTATCACCGTTCTGTTACGGCTCATGAGGAAGTATCACCGTTCTGTTACGGCTTATGTTCTTGAAAATGACCACGCAGATGGGATGGTCTCCCGGAGAACAAACTGAAGACGATCAAGCCATGCCCTGGGGAGCCTGCCTCCAATCAGACCATGCCTCGTCTTACCGCAGGACGAAGCGGCACGAGGTCGTGCTGTGCCGCCTTCGGCTGGGGCACACCCACACAACACATCACCATCTGCTTCGTGGGCAGGACAGGCCAAGCTGCCCTCGATGTCACGCACCGCTGTCAGTGCGTCATGTTCTGGTTTCCCCCGCTCGCTGATGATCGAAGACGCTTCTTGGACAGCCGTGCAGCCGTTCTCACTCCGCGATCTTCTGGGTAACCACTCGCGCGTAGTTCCCCCGGATAAACTTTTTGGCGTTGCATCGAATGTCAACGTCAAGGCTATTTACACCCCTCACAGCAGAAACCATACACCACAACACCAGCAGAAATTTTGAATAATCTGCCTGTACCCTGAGAATTAATATACTTCTTCTGGCACTCATCTACTCAAGCTTTTCATCTACCCTTGTTATGAGCACTGTATGACCCACGCAATAGATGCGTCGCTCAGCTCAAATAACCAACCCGAAGACAAGGTAGATAGAAGGAAAGTAATCAGAGGAAGAAGGTGATGAGGAAAAGAGAGAGAGAGAGAGAGAGAGAGAGAGAGAGAGAGAGAGAGAGAGAGAGAGAGAGAGAGAGAGAGAGAGAGAGAGAGAGAGAGAGAGAGAGAGAGAGAGAGAGAGAGAGAGAGAGAGAGAGAGAGAGAGAGAGAGAGAGAGAGAGAGAGAGAGAGAGAGAGAGAGAGAGAAAAAAAAAAAAAAAAAAAAAAAAAAAAAAAAAAAAAAAAAAGAAAAAAAAAAAAAAGAGAGAGAGAGAGAGATGGAAAATGGCGAAAGGAACAGAAATAAAGTGAGAAGGATATATTTATATATATATATATATATATATATATATATATATATATATCATTGTGTGTATTAATCGAGCGGCCAAAAATGAAAGCAGCAAAACAGCACGTCACGCACGAGTGTGAACTCCACTTCCTCCCTCAACGGCCGCTGTGACCCGACTCCCGAGCGCTCCTCGCACCCCCAGTACGCACCTGGCCCAGCCCTCCTGACTCCGCACCACACTGCGCGTGCGCCGCCGGCAACGCCTTCCAGGTCGTCGCTCCGCACCATATACGGGCACGTCCGCGGTCCGCACCATATACGGGCACGTCCGCGGTCCGCACCATATACGGGCACGTCGCTGGCCCTGACTGAGCCGCGCGCCGGAAGCCCTCCGGACACGCCGATGACGCGCTCATCACCACATTGTGTGTAAATAAAATATATATACGACCTTCAATATACCAGGAGGTGCTGAGTTGACATCAAAAGTAACGAGTAAGATTATACTTTATTGCTCAACGTTTTGGCCAGGGGCCATCGTCAGGAGTCAGGAGGTCAGGAGTCAGGAGTCAGGAGTATATATATATCCCTATATATCCCTCTCTTTCCTTATATCTTTCTCCTCCTCCTCCATTCCTTTCTCTCCTATTCAACTTCTCTTCCCCTGAATATTCCCTTCTCTCCGTCTGTCCGCCTTCTCATCTGGTAAGGCTGTGGCCGCAGTACGGCGAAGTGCCGCCGTCTCCATCCGGCAGCGGCAGCTGCAGCTCCGGTCGCCGGCGTCCGGCCGCCGCCAGTCCGGACGGTTTCCGCGCCGTTTGGCGCGCAAATCGGCCGGAAAGCGCGCGCTCGCACTCGTGCCGCACAGTCAGACCGCGGTGACTGGTGCCGGGGAACCGCAGGACGCTACATATGTGTCATCCGCGCCACATCTGTGCCACCCCCGCCACGTCTGTGCCACCCCCGCCACGTCTGTGCCCGCCACGTCTGTGCCATCTCCGCCACGTCTGGGACAAGGCGCCAGGCCTGTGACAACTCCGAGTCGCCAGACCCAGAATTGTTCAGTTCAGTCCTGGCGGACAGCGCGTAAGTGGTGTAAAATGTTAGGTAAGTGATGTAAAATACATCTCCCTTCATATCCATGCGCGCTGTATAACCACTGCAGTTGATGCGCCCTAAAACCCTAACAACCAACCAATCCCTGCATATCTGATGCTGCAGTTGATGTATGTTGTATGTAAAAATGCAGCACAAAAAGGAGTATTAAAGTTGTTATAAAGGTAAAACAATCGTGTCGCAATTGTAGCGGCAGCGCCACAACCGCAACAGTATCCCCCACAATTGTAGCGGCAGCGCCACAACCGCAACAGCATCCCCAATCCCCACAATTGTAGCGGCATCGCCACAACCGCAACAGTATCCCCACAATTGTAGCGGCAGCGCCACAACCGCAACAGCATCCCCACAATTATAGCAGCAGACCGCAACAGCATCCCCACAATGGCACAACCCAATATCCCCACAATTGTAGCGGCAGCGCCACAACCGCAACAGTATCCCCACAATTGTAGCGGCAGCGCCACAACCGCAACAGTATCCCCCACAATTGTAGCGGCAGCGCCACAACCGCAACAGCATCCCGCCACAATGTAGCCACAACCCAACACATCCACAATTGTAGCGGCAGCGCCACAACCGCAACAGTATCCCCACAATTGTAGCGGCAGCGCCACAACCGCAACAGCATCCCCACAATTGTAGCGGCAGCGCCACAACCGCAACAGCACCCCCCACAATTGTAACGGCACTGAGAAGCGCCAGATAGAATGCAACGTCGGAACACCAGATCAGTGGTAAGCTATGGGACGTCACAGTAATGGAGACCTTCGGACACTGCAGCGACGAGGTTGTAGGCCATAACATCGTTATGGCCTAACAAAACGTTGGACATCGTTCGCTGGAATCGGACGTTCATTGTCGAGATGGCAGTTACACCCACCCGGCCGACTCTCAGGCCCTCCGTCACCGGCAGATGGTGGGGCTTCATGACACCCAACCGAATATTGAGGGAAAAGAAGAATAATATTTGTCATATTAAAAGTAAGCGTACGATTGTGAATCTTTTTTCTCGAATTATGTCAAAAATCAATATTGAAAATTCGATATGTCCTGGAGAATGTCAGTGGGAACCGGCAGCATTCTGACCGACCTACGTAGCGACGTACGGATCCTCGCGTACTCTCAGGTCACTGGTGGGGCTGGGTCAGTGGGTCACTGGTGGCGCTATCGGAACTCACCTAATGTGTGGTCTAATGTGTTGCATCATGTCTGGTAGGTCTCGGGAGGTTCGATCGCCGCCGCCGCCGCCGCCGCCATCGCCATCACCATCGCCATCGCCATCGCCATCGCCATCGCCATCGCCATCGCCATCGCCATCGCCATCGCCATCGCCATCGCCATCGCCATCGCCATCGCCATCGCCATCGCCATCGCCATGTCTTGACAATAGGCTTATTTCAATTCATTTGGGAATGAATGAGTTCTTCGATGATGACGAGAATTGCCTGCATCACCTAAATTTAGTATAACCAAAAAAAATGTTGCTACTTTATATGGAAAAAGCACGCATTATAAAATCGTTTTTTTGACCGGGCTTCAGTGCATATTGGCCTCACCCCAACAGGGCTTCATCACATCGGACCAGCCGGTCCCGGGTTTCGATCACAAAATTTTGTGTATTTGCCACCTCTAGTGGAGACTCAGTGATGGGGGTGGGGGTCAGGACCACCTAGGCCGGTTCAACCCTTCCAGGATTATCCCTGGAAAAAATAACTTGCAACGAAAATGATAAACGCATTGCAATCAATGGCATGGGCTGAAATATTCCAATACCGATGTCTTCTTCAATGTAGCATATTCTGCCTTCTGTCCTCCTGCCCGAGACAATTCTTGCTGTCACCTAAAACCCAATTATTGCTGCCCTTGAGACCACCTCCATGGTCTCAGAGAATCTCCAGAGGTCTCGGAATATGCACTGTCGAGATGTCTTCTGCAGTGCAACGGCCACCAAATGCTTCTGACGTGTTTCGTGATGTGCGGAAACGCGCTCTAACGTCGTCGTGGAAGTGGTATACTGAGGCATTCAACGTCCCGAAACACGTGCCCGGTGCTATTCAGTCCGTTATTAGTGCCATCCAGCGGCCAGCAGGTGCCGCTGGAGATGACACTGCATGTAGCTGGAAGCGGTGGAGACGCCGGTATTTCGTGTCACAAAGCGGTGGGGGCGGGGGTGGGGGCGGAGAGTGGCGGGGGACAGACGCAGCTGAGGGACGTGGCGGCGGCGGCGGCGGCGGTGGTGGTGGTGGTTGTTGTGACTTTCCGACGCCCCAAGCAGCTGAGGCCACATGGCGTCGCCTGCCGCTCCCCCTGGCAGGAAGGCTGGGCGACGCGGGGAATCGAATCCCGTACCTCTGGCTTGCCAGACGCTCAGCTTAACTACTGAGCTACCAGGAGCTACTGAGCTACTGAGCTCCCAGGAGGGGCACCGAGGACGTGACGATAGGACGTGTTGTGTGAACTACTTGGGTGCCAGTGCCCGACCACGACTGACTCTGTTTCACAACACTCACTGCGATGCAATCGGAAAGCGAATCATGATCATGATCAAGATCATGATCATGATTCAACATGCGCAACATGATCCAGGTGGGAGCGTGTGCGGACATTTCGAGTGGATGACATTTTTACCGGCTGCACGTGGTGCCAAACAGGCTATCTTAGGCCAGGTCAAGGTAGGCTGAACCGGGCTAAATGCTGCGTAACGACATTTGTTGCAGCTTGATTGACAGCTCGACATGTGTTGGAACTTGATTGACAGCGGACATTTGTTGGGCTGATTGACAGCGACATTTGTTGCAGCTTGATTGACAGCTGGACATTTGTTGGAGCTGGACATTTGTTGATATCGTGCCTGGACGGGGGATTATATCCCGGGTCACGTTTCATGAGTTGGATCGAAGACAGATGCATGTGTTAGCCAGGAGGCATTTGAATTGATGGTGAATAAAAAACTAGCCGAGTAGGTGAGGGGAGAATACCCAATCCCTTCCTTATTAAGCCTTAACACTTTATGATTTTATGACTGTATGACCCAGATCTTGACCCAGGTTGTCACCCAGGTTGTGGTCGTGACATGGCGCAGGTTGTGGTCGTGTCATGACCCAGCATTTGAGTCGGCTCGGTCAGGTCCTATGTCAAACTGAAAAGACGTGGAAGGGGAGAGGGAAGACGTGGGACCACCCGTGGTAGGGTAGCGGCACAGCCAAGAAAACACATCGCGTCACCTGTCAACACATCGCGTCACCTGTCAACACATCGCGTCACCTGTCAACACATCGCGTCACCTGTCAACATGTACGCCATGGTGTACACCTGGGTGTATTTTTGTCGATTGCTTGCTTTGTCGACCGGACTGGCGGCCACAACCCGGGTCATGACACGACCACGACCTGGGTCATGATACGACCACGACCTGGGTCATGACACGACCATGACCTGGGTCATGACACGACCACGACCTGTGTCATGTCACGACCACAACCTGGGTGACAACCTGGGTCAAGATCTGGGTCATACAGTCATAAAATCATAAAGTGTTAAGGCTTAATAAGAGCCACAGGGGCCCATCTGGGTTACGCCTATCTAGAAAGGATACTAGAAAAGTACATGCTCTCACCCCAATCAATCCATCATCTCAAGTTCGTAAGGAGCTACGTATATCAGCCTATCTAGCACCATTCACCTGATATTGCATAACACACTCTTCAACAATTACAAACTCCTCCAATCATGTCCATTGCGCTACCATAGACAATCTCATCAGTATCACATCCCGATGGAAGGTGCTGAATTCACTGCTAGGTACACCCTATATAAAGTTATGAAATGTTTAGACTTAATAAAAGACCCAAGGGCCCATCCAAGAGACCCAGGGGACCCAAGGGTCCAGTCAAACATCCCTATGCCAGTCGGAGAATCTTCTACTCTGGCAGACTCTGCCGGTTGGAGTCTCCGACCGACGGCGTTTAAGATTCCCCATGATTCTCAAGTGCCCGATTCGTCATCAGACATCGGCCTAAGTTAATCACCCTTCATGACCTTGGAAAGGTCAATGACATCTGCCAACATGTTAGTCCAGTCGGCAGTGCACTCACAGCACTTAACGCCAGTTAACGCTTCAGCCAGTTACCGTTCACGCTAGCTTAGATAAGCTTTCCAGTTCACCAGTTCACCGGCTCTCCAGTTGGCCAGTTCAGGTGAGCTCAGGTGAGGTCAGACCAGGTCAGACCAGGTCAGACCGGCTCAGACCGGTTCAGGCCGGTCCGCGGCATCCGGACAGTGGTGGCGGGATTTTTCGCCGCCTTCGCCGCCGGTCATTATCAGTCGGCGCTGGGGGCAGTTATTTTCTGACGTCGTGACAAACCGTCGTCAGCGCGGCGGGCGGCCGGCGCGTTATTGGCCAGCGCTGGCGGCGGGTCAAGGTCGCCGGAAGTAGGCCAGCTGGGTTTGACGACTCGCCGGTCGGGTGGCCGATGCGATTCGAGCGCGGTCTGTGAAGCGGCCGGCCGTCGCCACTTGTGCGGAAGACCCGGCGTCCACGCTCTGGGGTTACGGCACGCACGACGAGGTTCAGAGGCGACGCCAGCCGCGCTCCCTACGGCATCAAATCGTCCAAAAGTCACAACGTCCAACATACCGGCTGCATTCAGAGGCGATGCCAGCCGCGCTCCCTACGGCATCAAATCTTCCAAAAATCACAACGTCCAACACACTGGCTGCGCTCAACGGCCGTTTCGACGACCGTCTCGGTCGCGAACCGACGCGTTTCTCGCGGCTGGCCGCGCCTCTGACATAATCGTCGGTTTCCGCGACGTTCCAGCCATTTGAATGGAGGAGCGACGAAGGAGCGTTCGATTCTTTCACGACGCCTTTAACTGGTGAGTCGATTTGGCGCCGGTCATCTATCATGCTGATTGGCGGCGGGCGGCGCCAGTGTTCTGGCGCGAGTCTTCTGGCGGGAGAGTTCTGGCGGGAGTCTTCTGGCGGGAGAGTTCTGGCGCGAGTCTACCGACGGTCCGCGCGCCGGCCGTCGACGAGAGTTTTATCGCGGCGGCAGAGGGGTCGAGTCGGCGCGCGCTCGCGGCTCGTCGATCTCGACGCCCACGCTCAAGTGGACGGTAATGTCTGCCCCGAGGGCACTTCCCGCGGAGGGAATCCGAACCACGCACAGTAGCGACTGTGAGCCAATTGTTAATATTATCTTGAGCCAATGTGAAGGCTTCCTATTTCCTTGAAATCAAATGTTTTTGATAGGTCATGCCCCAATAACGGAATGTACTCGATAACAGGCGTTGCTATGTCGTTTGATGGTGTTGTTTTATTCTGCTGTGTTGTGTTGTCGCAGCTTTCAACACGGCATAATAGCAACGGACTGGTAAAGCGATGCGTTCTAGGGTAGGTGAATATGATTATACTGCACTGTACTGCGTTCAGTGGCGGATCCAAGAGAGTAAAAAATTGCGGGGTTGCAGAGGCGGCTCCAGGCAGAGATCCTGGAGGAAATGCCAGGCCAATTATTACAGCAGTTCGATAAACATTCAAAGCCAGTCAGATATTTAGACGTTATGCTCCTAATTACAGTTTCCAGTCAAAACCAGTGAGGTAGAACACATGTGTTGCACATTTTTCGTTACTGAATATGTACATAAATAGCATAGGCGGTTCCAGGGTGAGGATTCAGGAGGGTTGGTGGTGGTTTTCAAAATGATAATAAAGCAAGCCCCTGGTACACTGTCACATTATTGTTGATTTCTTGGGAATCAAGAATGATGAGCCCACGGCGAATGATATTCGCAAAATAAAATGTAATTATTATTCCACATAGGCGGATCACGTTGACCTTTGGAGGGGGCATCTGTTATATTAGGCATGTGTAAGCAAAAGGAATGGTACATAGTAATTAGAGAGCACGCAAGACTGACTGTCGCTGAGGCTTCAGAACGCGCAAAGTTGTACGCATGTTTTATGCACTGACTGACAAATATGATGCTGTGGGGTTGCGGGGAGAGGCGGATGCATGGTAAACAAATGAAACAAATAAGCCGGATATGCCATTTTTGTGTCTTGATTTTCTGTGTAAGATTTTAAAAACGCATTATTTCCAACTTTTGCCATCTGCACCCGCTGTTTGTGAATTTTAGGAAATTTGTTTTCCCAAAAATGTAGTTCACAATACAAGCTTTCAAGCGATTTGCTTGGCTTAAATTTGATTTTATAATATTCTTGCTCCATTGGTTAGCGAGATCTTCTTGGGGTATGAAGGAATAAACCCATCAACAATGAAATTATGTAGCATGCCTTACCCAATAAGGCTAAATTAAATTAACATGCATGCTCAGTAGGACAAACTCGTTCTCAACGTGAAACACAATTCGTAATACGTCTTGCACTCATGTTCCTGGTCATGACTATAAATTATCATGCGCCTCAGCCAAACACAATATAAAATAGTTCCTGACAATATCAATTGAATGGTCCTATCCCGGGACGTATGCAGGGTATTGGAACTTGTGATGCGTTTACCACTGTGAAATATAGACGAAACACACTGTTAAATAATCAAAGTGCATATCACCTCATATCATTAGCATTGGCTGTGTGCCACACACTTCTTCAATCCCATCAACATACATCATCATTCATGCCAACATGACCTGACCTGACATGACATGACGTGGTGTGACAAGGTCATTTATATCACCTCAGACGGGCGAAAGGTCATTTATATCACCTCACACGGGCGAAAGTTCAGATTGTTTGATGGGCGTGTTACTGGCGAGGCAACACTCGTCAGAGACCCTGTGGTGGTGGGTGTCTGCCGATGGTGGTACTTGGGTTTGATGGGCGTGTTACTGGCGAGGCAACACTCGTCAGAGACCCTGTGGTGGTGGTGGGTGTCTGCCGATGGTGGTACTTGGGTTCCCTTCCGACGGACCCGACTGCCGGGCCATGTGGCGTCGCCAACCTCTCACGCCGGCGGCCGCCGGTGGACTCAGTAATCCCGCCGCTTGTGAGATTCGAACCCACGATCCTACGATCAAGAGTCCCCTCTTCACACCGACTGAGCTACCGCGGCCCCTGCTTGTCTGTCGAGAGTAGTACCGGGCGCTCGTGGGTCCGAACTCGCACCCGAGGTCGAGCCGGGTCATTTGGTCACTCGGCCACACACATCACAGATCGTCACGGGCGGCTTATGTGGAAAAACCAGCTGTACCGTACCACTGTAAAGCGCAACTGGGAATCCGCAACAAATCGCTTCCTCACTAACACCTCTTTCACAGTGCGCTGTACAAAATCAGCCAATCGGCTGTTTCTGTTCCCCAAACTTGTCACCATACAATCGTCACCATAGAAGGAATAGTTTCAATGTGTTGTGTAGGAGAGTTATGTTCTCCCGGCTGTGATTTGTCTACGTGAGACCTCGCTCCGCAACAACTTGTTCGTAAGTGCAATGGCCGTTAATTGCCCTGTTATTGACAGGGCTTGCGAGTAGCAAAACGACAACCGCTCAGGGTGTTGTTTTATATACTTTTAATGGGAAAATGCCCCCCCCAATGTTGGCTCCCCGCCCCCAATAATTTCAACTTTTAAAATGGGACCCTCTGGAGTGTGCCCCTCAAAATATCTGGGGCTGCCCATTGTCTTCATGCATTCCCTCCCCCCTCCCCCATAATCTTCAGAAATCGACACTCGTGCAACAGTTTGTCATTCAACGACGGTTCCGACGGACAACGGCGGGCAGACGCCGACGAGTGTCTGTCAAAGGTTCGTGCCCCAAAGTTCCTCCCTGCACAGTGCCAGTCAACCAGGTGCCAGGCTAACGGCGCCTCTGCTCAGCTCCGCTGTCCAGCTGCGTCTCCCTGTCCAGCTGCGTCTCCTTGTCCAGCTGCGTCTCTCTGCCAAGCCGCGTCTCCCTCCACAGCTACGTCTCCCTGTCCAGCCCCGTCTCCCTGTCCAGCTGCGTCTCCCTGTCCAGCTGCGTCTCCCTGCCAAGCCGCGTCTCCCTCCACAGCTACGTCTCCCTGTCCAGCTGCGTCTCCCTGTCCAGCTGCGTCTCCTTGTCCAGCTGCGTCTCCCTGTCCAGCTGCGTCTCCCTGCCAAGCCGCGTCTCCCTCCACAGCTACGTCTCCCTGTCCAGCTGCGTCTCCCTGTCCAGCTGCGTCTCCCTGTCCAGCTGCATCTCCGTGCCAAGCCGCGTCTCCCTCCACAGCTACGTCTCCCTGTCCAGCTGCGTCTCCCTACCCAGCAGCGTCACCCTGTCCAGCTGCGTCTCCCTACCCAGCAGCGTCTCCCCGTCCAGCCGCTCGCCGCAGCTCGGGCGAGGGACCTTACCACATAACCCACCACACCCGGCGGAAGTCAGGAGGGACAGTCGGCCTGCTATCGGCACATAGACGCCGGCTCAGCAGCTCAGCGCGCCGTACCAGCTACTGCCATGTGGCGGGACAGCGACTGGCAAGTTCGAACACATACAGCTATTATATTACGGCATGGCTCATGAGCGTGAGAACTTAACTTCGTGAGAGCTGACTTCCTCTGGACGAAAGTCAAAATATGATACAATTTGTTCGCATCGTCTTCATGTGTACTGAAGATGTATCAATGAAGAAGTCAGAGCTTCCAACTGAAACGGAAGTTCACCATCGACCAGGAGGACAGCCAATGGAGGGTCCGATGGCCCGCTCACCCCTTAATGGCCCCTTAATGGCCCCCTTAATGGCCCACTCACCCCTTAGCAATGCAAAATACACAAGATCAAGCAAGACATTTTAAAACTTTCACCACGCAAAATCGTACATTTTCGATGCGCTTCGCGCGCCGAAAGCTGACCTTCTTTCGTTGCGTTCCGTTTTTGGTTGGGCCCCATTCGGGAAAACCCTGGCTGTGCCACTGCCAACGCCATAAGCTGTACATCACGGATCATGTTGTTGTCCAGCATAAGCACCTCGCATAATCACATCAAACGGCCAACATGCTGCTGACGCGGCCATTTACTGACCAGTTCGTCTGTGTTATGGGCAACTAATGATTGTCCAAGATGGTGGGGTAGGGGAGACAAATAGCTTTGACGTCCATCATTTTGGCAAGGGTCAACTGCTGACCCTCTCCCTCATGCACCGATCCTGCCGGTGTGCTGTTGTATGTACTTTTGATACCCTCGCCTAACATAGCTCTCCAGTTTCCTGAATGTATGTTGAGAGGAGGGATGTGTGCACTCGACCGTATTGAAAAGGGCACCGTATACCCTCAAGAGGGCGCATTTCACTCAGAGCATCGTCTTCGGCTGAAAATTGAGCGAGGGGATCGTTGCACTCTATAATTCCCAGCTAAGTACTTCGGTCAGACGGGCGCCATCTTTCCATGGGTGGCAGTTTGCATTGCCATTATCTGATGCCATGAAGGCGTTGGATCAAGGCGGGTTCTAGGTATTGATCTGACATTAATTATGAGGTGACGGTCACCCTCTTCAGAAGTTGGTGCAGTCGGCTCAATGAAAGGTGGTTGATGAATTGATAAGGGTGGATGCTGGACCAACCACTCAAAGAGTGGTTGATCAGTGGAATAGGCTGCCTGCCTGCCTGCTGATGATGATGATGATGCGTGGTGTCTGTCCCTCACTGAATGTTAAGAAAAACAGGGTGGACAATTTTTTCGGTTGGAGAATCTTGTTTTCGGGTTCTAAATAGTTGTTGATGGGGTGAGACTTATGCTGGTAGACATGCACTGTGCAGACCCATTTAAGCAGGCAGGCATGGAGTTGAAAATGATTGATGAGGCACTCGACCCACGCGTGTGGTACGCGCTATCGAGAGAATATGGCTAGATAGATACTGGTAGGTGTGCAGAGTGTTGGTGGATAGTTCCATTGGAATGTGTGATGTGGTATTGGATGGGGTGCTGGGTATCTTTTCGTCGAGGCTCATAGTCCCTTTATAGGCTTAACCCAGATGGGTCCCTGTAGCTCTTATTAAGTTTGAATACTTCATGACTTTATGACTATATGACTATCAGATGACGACCACCCTCTTCAGAAGTCAGTAGAGTCGGTTCTACTAACTCAGAAGTCAGTAGAGCTGGTTCCACTGACCTGGTGTGAACTGGCAGATGACGGCCACCCTCTTCAGAAGTCAGTAGAGCTGGCTCTAATGACCTGGTGTAAACTGGCAGATGACAGCCACCCTCTTCAGAAGTCAGTAGAACTGGTTCCACTGACCTGGTGTAAACTGGCAGATGACGGCCACCCTCTTCAGAAGTCAGTAGAGCTGGCTCTACTGACCTGGTGTAAACTGGCAGATGACGGCCACCCTCTTCAGAAGTCAGTAGAGCTGGCTCTACTGACCTGGTGTAAACTGGCAGATGACAGCCACCCTCTTCAGAAGTCAGTAGAACTGGTTCCACTGACCTGGTGTAAACTGGCAGATGACGGCCACCCTCTTCAGAAGTCAGTAGAGCTGGCTCTACTGACCTGGTGTAAACTGGCAGGTGGCGGCCACCCTCTTCAGAAGTCAGTAGAGCTGGCTCTACTGACCTGGTGTAAACTGGCAGATGACGGCCACCCTCTTCAGAAGTCAGTAGAGCTGGCTCTACTGACCTGGTGTAAACTGGCAGATGACAGCCACCCTCTTCAGCAGCCGGTGGAGTCGCACTCCGGACCGGGTGGCCACGGACGTCCACACTGAGAAGGGCAGGTAGAAGCAGAGCGCCTCCAGCATCAGGATGATGGGCGCCCATTGGTAGTACGATATGAAAACCTGCGGCGTGGAGGTGCCCTGTCAGTCACGGCACGTGCCCTCGGCTGGGAAACATACGGCTACGGCGTCCGTGGCGGAAATGGGGAGGGGTGAATAGGGGTGACCGCGGCTTAAAACACAAGAACGTGGGTCGGGGACCACTGATGCAATATTCTTTACCTAATCCGCTCTCTCTTCGCCCGCGGCCAATCGGCGTGAGAGATTGGCGACGCTACATGACTCAACGGTCAATGTGTCGTAAAACCAATAACCAATGATCTGTTCAGGTAACACTGTCTGTGTGCAGAATAGCCACCACGTGGAAGTACTCAAATACATGACCTTGACTTTGATCCGTTGAGCAGTATGCTCAGGGATGGGGAGGGGTGAATAAGGGGTGGCCAAGGTGGACTACCGACGATAAGTCGTTGTTGTTGTTGTTTGGGCTTAAGGGAGCCTGAACTGCTAGTGGTTCAGATGAGAATTCGAGAAAGTTTTATTCCTTATAAATTTGGAATTGCTCGGTTCGGCAGGACATGTTTAGGGTAGGTTAGGTTAGGTTCGGTTACGTCAGGTTAGGTTGAAATAGATTCGATCTGTCGCAGTTCTATGCCCATGCGAGGATATATTTAAATGAGCAGTGCATGGCTTTATCTGGCACAAAATATGCAACATTCCACCGTTTACACATCTGACTTTTGTTCCCAGTTTTTTGTCCGGTCGTGATGCCTCAACCCAAATACCACGTGTGCCGGGCAGGCTTAGCGGCCAGTGAGGCCGAAGTGTTGACCTCACTAGTCACTTGGCGGAGTTCCGAAATGGTGCCAGAAGGCTATATTATTTTTTCCAGTGGTAAAAATGAACGCCAAGTTGAGCTTCAGCGTCCATATGAAGGTCAGAGTGACCCTGAAGCCTAGCGAAGGTCATCTGTGTTTGTGTTGGGTGACCAACAATGTGCCAACTGTGTTGGCCTGGAATGACCTCAGAAGGATGAATCATCTATGTGAACATGAGTTGCCCATGATCCACGTCCATGTTGAGTTGTCCAGTGTTGAGTGGTCCATCGCTCTACTACAACCAGCATGGGAAATTTGTTGACTGACATTAACCCTCGCCAGTTTTCGGCATTTTACCACCTTCGGCCATATAGGTTGGTACGACCCCCCCCCCCTGGCGATTCGAAATCGTGCATGTTACGAAAACGAACCAAATACGAAAGTTATAGATTCGGCCGAGATCTCGTGATTGGAATTCAGTATGACCTTCTAAGATCAATGGTTGACCTTCTAGGTCAGATCAAAGGTCTAAAATTGATTTGTTTTTGTATTTTCCGAAGAAAATCGTCAGTTATATCGAAACTACTGTCTAAATATGCACGACATGGCCGGAAACATGTTTATTGGGACCTTGCGAACATGACGACATGTGACACGATGTGATCGGACCAATATGTCATGCACCAAATGAGGTCAAAGCCGTGACCCCAAATATCCAACTTTTTTAAGAGTGGTTCCAATTTCGAAGTTTAGAGTTCCTCAGGGTAAAAATGGACGCTGAATTCGAATTCAGCACGAAAAATTACCGTAGGTCAGCTAAAAAAGGTCGGAAGGTCAAACGAGGTCAACCGAGGTCAACGATTTTTGGAACATTATTTTTCCAATGGGAACCCATCTGGGCATGGCAAAATTGCATTGCAAAACACATAATACCAGTCGATGTAGGCAACAATGTCATGCTTAGGTGCGATAATCACGTATTTGTTGAAAACTGCTCGGAGGTGCTCCCTTTTATGACCTCACAACTCTGTGACCTGACATGCCCTCCAAAAAAAAAATCACCCAAAGTCGTCAGAAGGTTGCCCCAGAGGGTACTGAAAATCTCAAAGCGATCCGTTCATCGGTTTGGAAGGAATACACAAAAAACCTAAGGGGGGGGGGGTTGCACCAACCCCCCCCCCCCTATACGGGCGAGGGTTAATTACTGATAATTTGTGATCTCGGCGGAAATACCGCGCGACATGTTCACGCTAATGACGTCACAGCTCAGGGACCTGGCATGACATCTCTTCAAAGTTGCAATTTGTTTCAGAGCAATTTGTTCAAATGCAAATTTTGAGTCTGCAATATGCAATGCCGCATAGTCGGCAAAAGACCGGCTATCTGTACTACCTATGGGTATCAGCTATGGCATTTGAACATTAAAAGGCGATTTTCCAGGGTCACGAAGTACTCTTAGGGGAGGGGGGGAGGCGCACAACGAGGTGATGCACCGTGCGAGAACAGACCGGTGAGTGCTGACTTGGAGAGAGCAGGCAAAAAGAGACGATGAGGGCTGACTTGAAAATAGCCGACGAGAAGGAGTGACGAGAGCTGACTTCAATATGACAGCCGACTGAATTGAACTGACTTGAGCTGACGAGAGCTGAGTCCGTACACAGCAGACGAGACGACTTAAGCGACTTAGAGACGACTTAAGCTGACGAGATAATAGAGACGACTTAGAGACGACTTAAACTGACAAGAGCTGAGTCCGTACACAGCAGACGAGACGACTTAAGCGACTTAGAGACGACTTAAGCTGACGAGATAATAGAGACGACTTAGAGACGACTTAAACTGACAAGAGCTGAGTCCGTACACAGCAGACGAGACGACTTAAGCGACTTAGAGACGACTTAAACTGACGAGATAATAGAGACGACTTAGAGACGACTTAAACTGACAAGAGCTGAGTCCGTACACAGCAGACGAGACGACTTAAGCGACTTAGAGACGACTTAAACTGACGAGATAATAGAGACGACTTAGAGACGACTTAAACTGCCAAGAGCTGAGTCCGTACACAGCAGACGAGACGACTTAAGCGACTTAGAGACGACTTAAACTGACGAGATAATAGAGACGACTTAGAGACGACTTAAACTGACAAGAGCTGAATTCGTACACAGCAGACGAGACGACTTAAGCGACTTAAAGACGACTTAAACTGACGAGATAGCAGAAACGACTTAGAGACGACTCGACTTAAACTGACGAGAGCTGAGTCGTACATAGCAGACGAGACGACTTAAACGACTTAGAGACCACTTAAATTGACGAGATAGCAGAGACGACTTAGAGACGACTTAAGATGACGAGATAACAGAGACGACTTAAACTGACGAGAGCTGAGTCTGTACATAGCAGACGAGACAACTTAAGCGACTTAGAGACGACTTAAGCTGACGAGATAGCAGAGACGACTTAGAGACGACTTAAACTGACGAGAGCTAAGTCGTACATAGAAGACGGGACGAGGTGATGAGGGCCGACGTGAAGATAGTAGCCGAGAAGAGAAGAGTGGAGCGAGACCGCCCGAGGCAGCTACATGTAGCCGACAGGTGTAGCACGGTGTCTACAGCCGGCCGACGGCAGCTACATGTAGCCAACAGGTGTAGCACGGTGTCTACAGCCGGCCGACGGCAGCTACATGTAGCCGACAGGTGTAGCACGGTGTCTACTGCCGGCCGACGGCAGCTACATGTAGCCGACAAGTGTAGCACGGTGTCTACAGCCGGCCGACGGCAGATTTTTGTCACACGGCGTAGTTGTACTGAGCGCTACTCCTTCCTATTGCAGTTACAAGTCTGACTTTTGAAGGCTGCACATCATGGTATGGTTTAGTTATCGACCAAGACTGTTGACGATCGGCTGTTTTTAGCAATTAGTATGCCAAAAATGTTGGAAATATTTCAGGATTAATAATTAAAATGTTCAATTTATAGACAAAATTTTTGGCTGGAATGTTGCAAGGGGTTTCACAAGCTACATCGTCATTAGGTTTTTGTAAATGATTACACAAAGTAACCAAATTCTCATATTAAGTAACAATAGGATCAGAAATCGATCTAATATATTTCAGGCATGACCCTTCTTCGGAGACGGGAAGCCATTCCTAATTGATGGAATTAGGTCGCCTTTATAAACGGTCTCCGAAGAAGGGTCATGCTATAAATATATTATACCGATTTCTGATCCTATTTTTACTTAATATGAGCATTTGGTTACTTTTTATAATCATCTTCAATTCGACCATGCTGAACACAGCCCTCCGCAACATTATCAACCATTTCGTAAACCATGTTAATATAGATTTTAAAAGCATAGTAATGGGCTGGCCGACCGTTTCCGACACCGGTACATATCCCAAAGACTGATCAAATCGCCCGCCGGTCCGGAATGCACTCTCGGACCGAGCCTTCGCTCCTCACATTGTCCCGTCCAGTCGGCAACAACTAACGATCCACCAGCTTCAAGATCCCACTACGACACGATAAGAAGCGCGGGTGGCGGGCGCGGGTGGGGAGCCGTCACAGCCATTAATTCGCCGCAACAGGGCGTCCGAGCGACGTCCGAGCGACGTCAGAGCGACGTCAGAGCGACGTCCGAGCGACGTCAGAGCGACGTCAGAGCGACGTCAGGGCGACCGGCGACCGTCAGTGGCATCACTGCACCGCAGGCGGCGGCGGCGCCGCCGACAGAACTGACCGACGTCGCCGCCGACAGAACTGACCGACGTCGCCGACAAAACTGACCGACGTCGCCGACAAACTGACCGACGTCGCCGACAAAACTGACCGACGTCGCCGGCAAAACTGACCGACGTCGCCGGCAAAACTGTCCGACGTCGCCGCCGACAGAACTGACCGACGTCGCCGACAAAACTGACCGACGTCGCCGACAAAACTGACCGACGTCGCCGACAAACTGACCGACGTCGCCGACAAAACTGACCGACGTCGCCGGCAAAACTGACCGACGTCGCCGGCAAAACTGACCGACGTCGCCGACAAAACTGACCGACGTCGCCGCAAAACTAAGTCCAACACGACGTCGCCGACAAAACTGACCGACGTCGCCGGCAAAACTGACCGACGTCGCCGGCAAAACTGACCGACGTCGCCGACAAAACTGACCGACGTCGCCGACAAAACTGACCGACGTCGCCGACAAAACTGACCGACGTCGCCGGCAAAACTGACGAACGCCGCCGACAAAACTGACCAACGTCGCCGGCAATACTGACGAACGCCGCCGCCGACAAAACTGTCGAACACCGCCGCTGACAAGACTGTCGAACGGCCGACGATTTGTGCAGCCCGACATCACGATGCCCTGAGCATACTGTGTCACGCGTGTGTCACGACCTGATGTCACGTACACTCACACAATCAGCAGCTGACACATCGAGGGATGCCTGGCGGCGTGCCAAGAACTTCAGCACGTGCTCTCACACAATCAGCAGCTGACACGTTGAGGGATGCCGGGCGGCGTGCGAAGAACTTCAGCACGTGTTCTCACACAATCAGCAGCTGACACATCGAGGGATGCCTGGCGGCGTGCCAAGAACTTCAGCACCTGCTCAACGAAGCCAGACATTTAAAAATGATGTTCACAGAAAAAGCCGAACATGTCGCCCGCTGACGAAGAGCCGGGTCTGCTTATGGAGAGGGACCGTGCTTTCATTTGGTGCCCTAATAGGCCAATGGAATGTCTAGCAATTGAGATAGCGTCTGTAAAAGTAGGAAGCACATGATTATAGTGAAAAATAAGCCGACTATTATACATTGAAGTTCATTATCTTGCGGCGCCCTCCCTGGCATGAAAGCTTTAAAATAGACTGCCCGCTACCAATAGACTGTGCAAAGCTGGCTTCATAAGAACAAACCTACTTCTTTGTTCTATATGAATAGCTCACTGACATTCACGGTGTTTCCACAAATTTATTTATTTATTTATTCCCTAATGAAATTAATGAATTAGGTTACAAAATCCGTTGAATGTTTGCATAAGCCTCGCCTGCGTAGGGAGTTCACGCGGCCATAAGGTGTTTCACCGCCACAGAAAACGGCGCACGTCAGCGCCCCACAGGTTGGTGTTCTTCGCTCACATTGTGCGATTGAAAACAAACCGCGATATCAGTTCCGGCCACCAAGCTGTGACGTTGTGAAAGGTAACATGGCAGAGCATTTTCTCCGAAATCGCGAATTATCGGTACTTAGTCGCACTGGCCACGACTGGCCATTGCTCGATGTGGTGCGATGATGGACAGCTCAGATAGCGTGCTTACACAAGTCATTGACCTTTCCAATGTCATTGCAGAGCAATAGCCCAGCCTGACTTTAGCTGACCTCTTCCGGCTTAAAAGTCCTGCGGTTGATTTATATACGTGGAAGCTAAATTTGGCATTCATATTTCCACTAGGGTGCCATGAAATATTGCTTTCGGACACTGTTTTGTAGCGTCCAAAACGAGGTTAACACTCCGACCTAATCTTTGAGATCCGACCTTGATCTTTGGGTTTCAAATATATTAAATCGCACATCGTTATGATCCGAAAATAATTAGGAATAGCACGTTGTACATTTCAACAGGCGTATCGATTGTCGTTTTCGCACAGGAAGCGATTAAATGTGAAAATATTTGCAAAATACGATATTTCATCGGACCTGGGATGTTAATCAGTGACACAATGATACAAATTGAACATCAAACACGAGATCTCGTCCGATGGCAAGCTGGCTTTCTTTGTCACCATGTC
This sequence comes from Ashinkailepas kermadecensis, assembly GCA_034440615.1. Classification (NCBI taxonomy): domain Eukaryota; kingdom Metazoa; phylum Arthropoda; class Thecostraca; family Neolepadidae; genus Ashinkailepas; species Ashinkailepas kermadecensis. Next base: position 108,629 of record JAOTOM010005045.1, on the reverse strand, counting down.
ACCAGCAAGCTCTGTTTGGAAATGCTAGGGTGGGGGCGCAGCACCGCCCCTCTCCCCTCCCCCGCTCCGCCCCCTCCCCACTGGGGAAGTTGGCAAAATGTCGTCAACGCGCGATAATTAATCTGTCTTCGTTGGCTTTACGATGAGAAACAACACGTAAGTAATCTGGCCATCAGTCACACGGAGACAAACAGTCCAGCAATCAGTCACACAGAGGCAAACAGTCCGGCAATCAGTGACACAGAGACAAACAGTCCGGCAATCAGTCACACGGAGACAAACAGTCCGGTCATCAGTCACACATAACAACAGTCGGGAAGATACCAATCTCCAGCCCAATGCAGCACAACAATGGCTCCTCTGTTAGCTTGCTGGTGATGCAGTGGGCTGTCCATATCGGCTTAAAATCTCCCACCATTTGGAGGACCCACACTCGCGCCAAGCGACCATTCGAATGACGCACGAGTCGTGTCAGGCAGTAAAAGGGCTCTCTTGCTATTTTGCAGAACGCTCTTGCGATTAGAGAATGGAGACAGCCATCGTATCCCTGGAGCGGGGCCGCACGTGTTCTACGGAAACGCTCGCGATTGCACAGAGGGGCGGCCTGACAATGCAGACGCCCTCAGTCCGACACGATTATCCTCAAACCTTGGACCTCGCGCATCCAGCTGGTCGACGTCTAGCCAATGTGTGCCGACAGGCAGTGGCCAGGCTGACCAACTGACAGGCTGACTGGACTGACCAACTGACAGGCTGGCCGGACTGACCAACTGACAGACAGTGGCCAGGCTGACCATCTGGCAGGCTGACCATCTGACAGGCTGACTGGACTGACCAACCGACAGGCTGATCCGGCTGACCAACTGACAGACAGTGGCCAGGCTGACCAACTGACAGGCTGACAAAACTGACCATCTGACAGGCTGACTGGACTGACCATCTGACAGGCTGACCGGACTGACCAGCTGACGGGCAATGGCGGGGTCTGTGAGCAGCATGACGCGTATGCTGCTATGCGTTATGTACGCAAGGCGATCGAGCGCGACACATAGACATATTCGATGGAGCGAAGAGAGCATTCCCAAGCACCCGGAAAGGCGACCCCCCCTGGAGATGGAGCGCTCCTCCCTGTGGGAGTGGCGACCCTCCGGTAAAGCTGAGTGTACCTCCCCCTCCGCCACCCCACTCAACAAAGTGTTCAGTCTACGGCGCTTCCCCGAGTGGACCTCCCGCGGAATGGTCGAGTGTGTAATCTTCCTGCCGCTTGGCGAGTTGTCTAACTGAGCTACTCTTTTGGTGCATAGGCGTCGTAAAACAAATCCCCCACCCCCTCTTTAAAAATCCTAGACCGTCAGTGGTTGCTATGACGTCCGTGGTGGCGATGACGTCAGTGGTTGCGATGGCGTCCGTGGTTTGATGCGAACAGTCACAGACTGTAGCTTGAATGTGAAGATCATCGGCGGCGTTTAGACGTAGAACAGTTCTGTCCTTACGAAACTACAGGAGGTGGATTACAATTCTTATCAATATTTGTATTCGCATAAAATTAACATCTTCATTTGACGACCATTCGTGAGGTGGGGGCGGGATGGCCGAGTGGTTAAAGTGTTGAGCTCTGGGTACCAAATGTCCCGTGTTCAACATTAGCACCACTCGGGACATTTCTCAATCCCGCAGCCCACCGGCGAAACAGTGTGGGCGGCGCCATTGGCCTTGGTCGTGCATAAAGTGCGTCGAGAACCACCGAATAAACGAGCAAATAAACAGTCGTGAGGTCTGCAAGCAATCGAACATACTTGGCGAAATAATTTTGGGGGATACAGACGGAAGTCGGAGCCGAACTCCCATGCTTCTCCAAAAGAGGTAGATGTTTTCTGATGGCAAGCATGGCGCCTCAGCCTGTTCTGACCATTGGTCCCACCTTGCTCCGATCATTGGCTGATCTGTGCGCGCCGCCGCGGGCGAAGTTGAGCGGTGACCTTGACAAGGACGGGTGGCCGTAACCTCTGGCGGGCGGGTGAGAGCGCGGCACCAGGTAGTACGTGCTGGACGTCCAGCAGTATGAGTTGACGTACCTGCGGAAACACAGCCGCGTCAGCCACAACGATCACGAGCAATGGTCTGGTCGTGTTGGGCTGGGTCAGATCTCCTCAGCTGGGATCACTTCTCGTCAGTTGGGTCAAGCAAGTCAGGTTGGGTAAGTGTCGATCGGGCCACGTCAGGCTAGGCTATGTTTTAGTCTCACCAGATTATTACAAACAGGGAAATAGAGGTCAGGCCCGCCCCGTCAACAGGGTCACATTATCTAAGATCAGGTCACACAGGTCAAGTCAAGTTACGTCGGTCGGGTCAGATTAGATCAGATCGGTCAGGACAGGCCAAGAAGGTCAGATAAGAGCACACAGGTCAGTCGGGTCAGAAAGATCAGCTCAGGTGCCAGGAGATGGAGACCAGAGCTCGGGATTATATGTCCAGACCAAGTCAGGGCAGATCGTAAGAATCGAATCTTCAGTCGAAATAAATTGAACCGGCCACCAACCGGCGTGGGAGGTTGGCGACGTTATATGACCCAGCAGTCGGATGCATCCTAAAATAACCCAAGTACCTACCTACCTAACGATAACCTAAGATGCTCACCGTGTACCTGTACCCATGGCGTCAGTACATTTCATCTTCATCAGACATTTGGTGCGTGACTACTAGCAACTTCGTGTATGCGTCACACACCACTACACTGACGAATCCGGGTGGACAAGGATGTCCCCCCCCCTCCACCGTTTGAGATGTGGCGCCCATCTAGAACGCTCGCGTGCATCCCCCATCGCTCAACGAGTTTTTTTGCAGCCGATGACGCTCCTCAGACTAGAAAATGCTTCCTCTCCGGAGAAATGGCGCCCCTACAGAACAAAATTGCCCCCTCCGATCGCAATGCCTGGATTCGCTCCTGCCTCCTCGTCCGCATCGTATGTTATCTGGCATGTTCGTGTTCTTGAGACTTAACCCACAACATGACTGTCGTCGCGCCGTGTATAACACGATGGTGTCCTCCACCAACGCTGCGTGGCGCCGTGTATAACACGATAGTGTCCTCCACCAACGCTGCGTGGCGCCGTGTATAACACGACAGTGTCCTCCACCAACGCTGCGTGGCGCCGTGTATAACACGACAGTGTCCTCCACCAACGCTGCGTGGCGCCGTGTATAACACGATAGTGTCCTCCTCCAACGCTGCGTGGCGCCGACGTCCCATCTCAGATAGCCATGGCCAAGACACTGCGTTGTATATTCTGTCCGGCTCAAGTTCGCCTCAGGACACATGTCGCCGCATCGAGGGTTCGCCATCGACATCGACAGCACGGTCCCACACTCTGCGCCGAGACGGATGCAGGGAGAGGGTGTTGGGAGAATGTGCTCCCCACGGAAAGGTAGCGCCACCCAGACCGGAGAGGCTTCAGGAAGACCCTGAACCCCACCCTTCCCCTCAACGGATTTGTCTCACAAAAATGTCCTTTCCAGAACACAAGGCACCCTTTGGGGCGAAAACGCCAGACGAAAACGTTCTTCGCTTTGTTCGAGTGTACCCCTCCCCCTTTCCCCGCCCGCTCCCCAGCTTAAAAAAGAACTCTCCTCGGAAGGCGCCCCGCTGCGGTAATGTGTCCCCTCCTGAACATGCCCCTGGATCCGCCCCTGACTCTGCGCCCGCCTCTAACTAAGAGTGATGACGTGTAAGCTGGTCGGTGATTCTCGACATCCGACGGATGTCTCGCTGATTAACCGCCCGGTGTTGCAGACGCTGTTGTTGCAGTTTGTTTGCCGGCGGCGCTCTTCAGACAGACGGGACGGGCTACTGGAGCGGCTTGTGGGGAGGGGAGAGGGTGACGGAGGATTCTGACGAGGGAGACAGCCTGACTGGACACCCTGGGCGAGAGGGAAGGGAAGAGGGTGACAAAGGACTCTGACGAGGGAGGAAGCCTGACTGGACACCCTGGGCGAGAGGGGAGGGGAGAAAGTGGCGAAGGACTCGGACGAGGAAGGAAGCCTGACTGGACACCCTGGGCCAGAGGGGAGGGGTAAGAATGACGAAGGACTTTGATGAAAGAGGCAGTCTTACTGGACACCCTGGGCGAGAGAGGAGCAAGTGATGGCACCTGACACCCCACACAGGTGTGATCTGCTATTCGGAAAACATTGATACCCAACAATGTCACGCTTTGGATCGAGGGGAGAAGAGGGAGCTTGAGTTATTTAACCATGCATCCGGCTGCTGAGGTAAATGAAGGTGAATACCGGCTGCCATCGTCTCACCTGATTGATCGAGAGTGGATCTGAAATCAAATCGACAGTGAGCGTCGGACACAAGCTCTTGGAGCATATGGAACATAAGCTCTTGAAAATAAACCTTTAGACATGAGGCCAGCCATTTTGCTACTGTACTTGTGGCCGGTGGCGCTCTGAGTTAGAGGAAGGGGTGAGGAAAACATGACGAAAATGGAAGGAGATTTTGATATGGTGTTCAATTAGCAGGTTAGCAGGCTGGTGCATGGAAAGAATCGCTGGGTGACAGCGGTGTGTGGTCATCGAACGGGTCGATTAAAATGTCTTGCACCTCCGTCTTTTGTGTTGCCTTCTCTCACTCTCGCTCTCGCACTCCATCTCTCTCTCCATCTCTCTGTCTCTCTCTGTCTCTCTCTCTCTCTCTCTCTCTCTCTCTCTCTCTCTCTCTCTCTCTCTCTCTCTCTCTCTCTCTCTCTCTCTCTCTCTCTCTCTCTCTCTCTCTCTCTCTCTCTCTCTCTCTCTCTCTCTCTCTCTCTCTCTCTCTCTCTCTCTCTCTCTCTCTTCTCTCTCTCTCTCTCTCTCTCTCTCGCTACCTCTCTCCCTTTCGCCCTCTCTTTTCATTGAACGCGTACCTACACGCACACACAAACACACACAAGCTCTCTACCTCTCCCTCCCATACCGTCTGATCTGTCGTTGTCCTCTTGCAGTGCTCTTCTGAAATACAACGGCGCAGTCAGCCTCGGTACTAAACAGTGACGAAAGCCACCCTGCGCCCGGCTTATTTGCAATAAAGCCCGCCGAAGCTGGCTAATCTGCAGCGGCCGTCAATGGTCCCCCTCCCCCCTCCCACACCCCCCACCCGATCCCCAGCCAGTCGACTCGGGCTCCGCTCCGCCGCTGGTCGGATATGGTCACAGTTCGGACCGTCTGCTGGCCGGGTAGGCTGACAGCACGGACCGCCTGCTGGTCAGGTAGGCTGACAGCGCGGACCGCCTGCTGGCCGGGTAGGCTGACAGTTCGGACCGCCTGCTGGTCAGGTAGGCTGACAGCTCGGACCGCCTGCTGGTCAGGTAGGCTGACAGCACGGACCGCCTGCTGGTCAGGTAGGCTGACAGCACGGACCGCCTGCTGGTCAGGTAGGCTGCCAGCACGGACCGCCTGCTGGTCAGGTAGGCTGACAGCACGGACCGCCTGCTGGTCAGGTAGGCTGACAGCTCGGACCGCCTGCTGGCCGGGTAGGCTGACAGCACGGACCGCCTGCTGGTCAGGTAGGCTGACAATTCAGACCGCCTGCTGGTCAGGTAGGCTGACAGCACGGACCGCCTGCTGGTCAGGTAGGCTGACAGCTCGGACCGCCTGCTGGCCGGGTAGGCTGACAGCACGGACCGTCTGCTGGTCAGGTAGGCTGACAGCTCGGACCGCCTGCTGGTCAGGTAGGATGACAGCACGGACCGCCTGCTGGTCAGGTAGGCTGACAGTTCGGACCGCCTGCTGGTCAGGTAGGCTGACAGCACGGACCGCCTGCTGGTCAGGTAGGCTGACAGTTCGGACCGCCTGCTGGTCAGGTAGGCTGACAGCACGGACCTTCTGCTGACCGGACGTCACCTTTCCCCGACCATGAATCTCATCACCACCACACAGTCTCGGCCAACACGGACGCTTGCTTGCTTCACAATTCGCCAAACTCAGCACAACACCTGTGGCGCGTCATGGAAGGAATCGACCCGAATCTGCCGCTGCCTCTGACAGGTGATGCCGCACGTTGTGTGGCCTATTCCTCTGGCAGGTGACACCGCACGTTGTGTGGCCTATTCCTCTGACAGGTGATACCGCACGGTGTGTGGCCTATTCCTCTGACAGGTGACACCGCACGTTGTGTGGCCTATTCCTCTGACAGGTGATACCGCACGGTGTGTGGCCTATTCCTCTGACAGGTGACACCGCACGGTGTGTGGCCTATTTCTCTGACAGGTGACACCGCACGGTGTGTGGCCTATTCCTCTGACAGGTGACACCGCACGGTGTGTGGCCTATTCCTCTGACAGGTGACACCGCACGGTGTGTGGCCTGTTCCTCTGACAGGTGACACCGCACGTTGTGTGGCCTGTTCCTCTGACAGGTGACAACGCACGTTGTGTGGCCTGTTCCTCTGACAGGTGACACCGCACGTTGTGTGGCCTGTTCCTCTGACAGGTGACACCGCACGTTGTGTGGCCTGTTCCTCTGACAGGTGACACCGCACGTTGTGTGGCCTATTCCTCTGACAGGTGACACCGCACGTTGTGTGGCCTGTTCCTCTGACAGGTGACACCGCACGTTGTGTGGCCTGTTCCTCTGACAGGTGACACCGCACGTTGTGTGGCCTATTCCTCTGACAGGTGACACCGCACGTTGTGTGGCCTATTCCTCTGACAGGTGACACCGCACGTTGTGTGGCCTATTCCTCTGACAGGTGATACCGCAAGTCGTGTGGCCTGTTCCTCTGACAGGTGACACCGCACGTTGTGTGGCCTATTCCTCTGACAGGTGACACCGCACGTTGTGTGGCCTATTCCTCTGACAGGTGACACCGCACGTTGTGTGGCCTATTCCTCTGACAGGTGACACCGCACGTTGTGTGGCCTGTTCCTCTGACAGGTGACACCGCACGTTGTGTGGCCTGTTCCTCTGACAGGTGACACCGCACGTTGTGTGGCCTATTCCTCTGACAGGTGACACCGCACGTTGTGTGGCCTATTCCTCTGACAGGTGACAGCGCACGTTGTGTGGCATATTTCTCTGACAGGTGACACCGCACGTTGTGTGGCATATTTCTCTGACAGGTGACACCGCACGTTGTGTGGCCTATTCCTCTGACAGGTGACACCGCACGTTGTGTGGCCTATTCCTCTGACAGGTGACACCGCACGTTGTGTGGCCTATTCCTCTGACAGGTGACATCGCACGTTGTGTGGCCGCCGTTCGGAGTCACGCTGAGCGTAGTCCCCTCCGGCTCTGAGGCGATCCTACTCTGGCAGTGGTGTGTGTGTGACCGGGTCATCAAGTGACCTGACCTGACCCGGCCTCGAGCGGGAGTGACATCGCAGTCGCGAATGCGCAACGACGCACCTCGGAGACTATTGTCGGTAGACACACACCACCGGCAGAGCTTCGACAAGCATTTGTTTCCTGGCAACAAGCCTCATAAGAAATCCACCTAATCTTTCAGCCGGGGAGGTTCAAAATCTAATTTAAAGGCAATACGCTGTGACAACAGTGGAGCGTGTACCGCAGATGTGACTCCCTGCCCGTCTGAGGTGTCTCCCCTCACAGCACGTCGTGAGACAACAGCTGACTCTGTCCGCCAGCTGTGACTCCCTGCCCGTCTGAGGCGTCTCCCCTCACAGCACGTCGTGAGACAACAGCTGAGTCTGTCCGCCAGCTGTGACTCCCTGCCCGTCTGAGGCGTCTCCCCCCACAGCACGTCGTGAGACAACAGCTGACTCTGTCCGCCAGCTGTGACTCCCTGCCCGTCTGAGGCGTCTCCCCTCACAGCACGTCGTGAGACAACAGCTGACTCTGTCCGCCAGCTGTGACTCCCTGCCCGTCTGAGGCGTCTCGCCCCACAGCACGTCGTGACAGCAGCTGAGTCTGTCCGCCGGCTGTGACTCCCTGCCCGTCTGAGGCGTCTCCCCCCACAGCACGTCGTGAGACAACAGCTGACTCTGTCCGCCAGCTGTGACTCCCTGCCCGTCTGAGGCGTCTCCCCTCACAGCACGTCGTGAGACAACAGCTGACTCTGTCCGCCAGCTGTGACTCCCTGCCCGTCTGAGGCGTCTCGCCCCACAGCACGTCGTGACAGCAGCTGAGTCTGTCCGCCAGCTGTGACTCCCTGCCCGTCTGAGGCGTCTCCCCCCACAGCACGTCGTGAGACAACAGCTGACTCTGTCCGCCAGCTGTGACTCCCTGCCCGTCTGAGGCGTCTCCCCTCACAGCACGTCGTGAGACAACAGCTGAGTCTGTCCGCCAGTTGTGATCCGCTCGACCGGGTGCCGAGCCAGCGGCTCGCCTTTACCGCTGACGCGGCCGAGTGCCGGCCAGAGCGAGGCTTTATTGCAAATCTGCCGGCCGTTGTACCGCTCCGGGGGCTCGCCGGCTTTTGATGCCCGGCGCAGTGATTTATTTCGAGACGACGCCAGACGAGGCAGAGAGAAACAAAAAACTTAATAGGGGAAGAGGAGGGAAAAGCGGCAGCGACAAGCCGGCAAACAGATGCAGAGAAATAAATGGAACACAAACGAGTGGGAGATCTGGGGGACAACGCAGAAAATGGAAACAACGGAGTATACCCATTATATATAGATAAATAGATAGATAGATAGATAGATAGATAGATAGATAGATAGATAGATAGATAGATAGATAGATAGATAGATAGATAGATAGATAGATAGATAGATAGATAGATAGATAGATAGATAGATAGATAGATAGATAGATAGATAGATAGATGGATAGATATATAGATATATAGATATATAGATATATAGATATATATATATATATATATATATAGATACATAGATAGATAGATAGATAGATAGATAGATAGATAGATAGATAGATAGATAGATAGATAGATAGATAGATAGATAGATGTGTGTGTGTGTGTGTGTGTGTGTGTGTGTGTGTGTGTGTGTGTGTGTGTGTGTGTGTGTGTGTGTGTGTGCGTTTGTATGCGCATACACCATTATAACCTGTTCTTCTCTGACCTAAGCTGTACATTATCCCTCCTCGAAGTTCTTTTTTATGAATTTTCACCTGAGCATGTTGGAGGATACCACGAGGAGCGGACAACCGAGCAACAATTTCCACGCTGTCGCGCAGTGTTGTGCTCGATCACATCCACTAATGTGGGCGTGCTCGACCATGTCCGACGCCTCGTGACGTCACACTCGACGTGTCCGGCCACCAACGATAGCTGAGAACTGAAAACTGAGACCTGACCTGACCTGACCTGACCTGAGACCTGATAACTGAGACCTGCCCTGACCTGCCCTGACCTGACCTGATCTGAGACCTGACCTGACCTGAGACCTGACCTGACCTGAGACCTGATAACTGAGACCTGAGAACTGAGACCTGAGAACTGAGACCTGACCTGACCTGACCTGAGACCTGAGAACTGAGACCTGACCTGACAACAGAGCTGGAGTCCACTGCGGCGGTGTACTGCTCCGGCCGGCTACAGCCACAGAGCGCGCCGCTCAGGGTTCCGGCACTGCACAAGCGACGCCGTGAGACTCCCGCATCACAGGCAGAGCACTTGAGACTGTAGCGGGCACACAGCCTGTGAAACTACCTCAACTGGACTGTCCCGGAGGTTCCCGGAGCAAGTATGACGATATGGTGGCAAATATCGGCGGAATGGCGGGCATTTCAGAAATGCGTGCAACGGATTTCGGTGCGGTGCATCGAAGCAGACGCGTGCACCAGGTGCGGTGAGCTCCTGGTGCAGCAGTCGAGAGGGCCGGCTCAGGTGAGCTCCTGGTGTAGCAGTCGGGAGGGCCGGCTCAGGTGAGCTCCTGGTGCAGCAGTCGGGAGGGCCGGCTCAGGTGAGCTCCTGGTGCAGCAGTCGGGTGGTCCGGCTCAGGTGAGCTCCTGGTGCAGCAGTCGGTAGGGCCGGCTCAGGTGAGCTCCTGGTGCAGCAGTCGGGTGGTCTGGCTCAGGTGAGCTCCTGGTGCAGCAGTCGGGAGGGCCAGCTCAGGTGAGCTCCTGGTGCAGCAGTCGGGAGGGCCGGCTCAGGTGAGCTCCTGGTGCAGCAGTCGGCCACGCTGACGAAAACGATATTGCTTGATTCATTCGTGAGTGATTGGATGCCCGACAGTTAAGGCCTCGGTTTGGTGGCGAGCTTGACTGACTGAATGATGAGTGACTGGTGAGTGACTGGTGACTGACTGGTTACTGACTGGTGACTGGCTGGTGAGTGACTGGTGAGTGCTGACTGTCGCGAGCCGTAAGTTCGATACATCTGGGAGTTGTGTAGGGGTGCGTGGCTCTACAAACTCTGCATAATATACCATGTACCCTTCCTGTTCCCTATTGACGTTATATCTAGGAATTGTGTAGGGGTCGCATCACTCCGCTTACCCCTCCCTTCCACCCCACCTGGATTTATGTGACTATCACTCTCACACCTGTCTGACTTCCACGCCACCCGGCCCATTCCCTCCCTGTGACTATCACTCTCACACCTGTCCTTCCCACCCCACCCGGCTCATTCCCTCCCTGTGACTATCACTCTCACACCTGTCCTTCCCACCCCACCCGGCCCATTCCCTCCCTGTGACTATCACTCTCACACCTGTCCTTCCCACGCCACCCGGCCCATTCCCTCCCTGTGACTATCACTCTCACACCTGTCCTTCCCACCCCACCCGGCCCATTCCCTCCCTGTGACTATCACTCTCACACCTGTCTGACTTCCACGCCACCCGGCCCATTCCCTCCCTGTGACTATCACTCTCACACCTGTCCTTCCCACCCCACCCGGCCCATTCCCTCCCTGTGACTATCACTCTCACACCTGTCCTTCCCACGCCACCCGGCCCATTCCCCCCTGTCACTATCACTCTCACACCTGTCCTTCCCACCCCACCCGGCCCATTCCCTCCCTGTGACTATCACTCTCACACCTGTCCTTCCCACCCCACCCGGCCCATTCCCTCCCTGTGACTATCACTCTCACACCTGTCCTTCCCACCCCACCCCGGCCCATTCCCTCCCTGTGACTATCACTCTCACACCTGTCCTTCCCACCCCACCCGGCCCATTCCCTCCCTGTGACTATCACTCTCACACCTGTCCTTCCCACCCCACCCGGCCCATTCCCTCCCTGTGACTATCACTCTCACACCTGTCCTTCCCACCCCACCCGGCCCATTCCCTCCCTGTGACTATCACTCTCACACCTGTCCTTCCCACCCCACCCGGCCCATTCCCTCCCTGTGACTATCACTCTCACACCTGTCCTTCCTACCCCACCCGGCCCATTCCCTCCCTGTGACTATCACTCTCACACCTGTCCTTCCCACCCCACCCGGCCCATTCCCTCCCTGTGACTATCACTCTCACACCTGTCCTTCCCACCCCCCCCCGCCCCTTCCCCCCTGTGACTATCACTCTCACACCTGTCCTTCCCCCCCCCCCCGGCCCATTCCCTCCCTGTGACTATCACTCTCACACCTGTCCTTCCCACCCCACCCGGCCCATTCCCTCCCTGTGACTATCACTCTCACACCTGTCCTTCCCACCCCACCCGGCCCATTCCCCCCCTGTGACTATCACTCTCACACCTGTCCTTCCCACCCCACCCGGCCCATTCCCTCCCTGTGACTATCACTCTCACACCTGTCCTTCCCACCCCACCCGGCCCATTCCCTCCCTGTGACTATCACTCTCACACCTGTCCTTCCCACCCCACCCGGCCCATTCCCTCCCTGTGACTATCACTCTCACACCTGTCCTTCCCACCCCACCCGGCCCATTCCTCCCTGTGACTATCACTCTCACACCTGTCCTCCCCACCCCCCCCGGCCCATTCCCTCCCTGTGACTATCACTCTCACACCTGTCCTTCCCACCCCACCCGGCCCATTCCCTCCCTGTGACTATCACTCTCACACCTGTCCTTCCCACGCCACCCGGCCCATTCCCTCCCTGTGACTATCACTCTCACACCTGTCCTTCCCACCCCACCCGGCCCATTCCCTCCCTGTGACTATCACTCTCACACCTGTCCTTCCCACCCCACCCGGCCCATTCCCTCCCTGTGACTATCACTCTCACACCTGTCCTTCCCACCCCACCCGGCCCATTCCCTCCCTGTGACTATCACTCTCACACCTGTCCTTCCCACCCCACCCGGCCCATTCCCTCCCTGTGACTATCACTCTCACACCTGTCCTTCCCACCCCACCCGGCCCATTCCCTCCCTGTGACTATCACTCTCACACCTGTCCTTCCCACCCCACCCGGCCCATTCCCTCCCTGTGACTATCACTCTCACACCTGTCCTTCCCACCCCACCCGGCCCATTCCCTCCCTGTGACTATCACTCTCACACCTGTCCTTCCCACCCCACCCGGCCCATTCCCTCCCTGTGACTATCACTCTCACACCTGTCCTTCCCACCCCACCCGGCCCATTCCCTCCCTGTGACTATCACTCTCACACCTGTCCTTCCCACCCCACCCGGCCCATTCCCTCCCTGTGACTATCACCTCACACCTGTCCTTCCCACCACCTGCCCTTCCCCCTGTGACTATCACTCACACCTGTCCTTCCCACCCCACCCGGCCCATTCCCTCCCTGTGACTATCACTTCACACCTGTCCTTCCCACCCCACCCGGCCCATTCCCTCCCTGTGACTATCACTCTCACACCTGTCCTTCCCACCCCACCCGGCCCATTCCCTCCCTGTGACTATCACTCTCACACCTGTCCTTCCCACCCCACCCGGCCCATTCCCTCCCTGTGACTATCACTCTCACACCTGTCCTTCCCACCCCACCCGGCCCATTCCCTCCCTGTGACTATCACTCTCACACCTGTCCTTCCCACCCCACCCGGCCCATTCCCTCCCTGTGACTATCACTCTCACACCTGTCCTTCCCACCCCACCCGGCTCATTCCCTCCCTGTGACTATCACTCACACCTGTCCTTCCCACCCCACCCGGCCCATTCCCTCCCTGTGACTATCACTCTCACACCTGTCCTTCCCACCCCACCCGCTCACTATCACTCACACCTGTCCTTCCCACCCCCCGGCCCATTCCTCCTGTGACTATCACTTCACACCTGTCCTTCCCACCCCACCCGGCCCATTCCCTCCCTGTGACTATCACTCTCACACCTGTCCTTCCCACCCCACCCGGCCCATTCCCTCCCTGTGACTATCACTCTCACACCTGTCCTTCCCACCCCACCCGGCCCATTCCCTCCCTGTGACTATCACTCTCACACCTGTCCTTCCCCCCCCCCCCCCCCACTATCACCCACACCTGTCCTTCCCACCCCACCCGGCCCATTCCCCCCTGTGACTATCACTCTCACACCTGTCCTTCCCACCCCACCCGGCCCATTCCCTCCCTGTGACTATCACTCTCACACCTGTCCTTCCCACCCCACCCGGCCCATTCCCTCCCTGTGACTATCACTCTCACACCTGTCCTTCCCACCCCACCCGGCTCATTCCCTCCCTGTGACTATCACTCTCACACCTGTCCTTCCCACCCCACCCGGCCCATTCCCTCCCTGTGACTATCACTCTCACACCTGTCCTTCCCACCCCACCCGGCCCATTCCCTCCCTGTGACTATCACTCTCACACCTGTCCTTCCCACCCCACCCGGCCCATTCCCTCCCTGTGACTATCACTCTCACACCTGTCCTTCCCACCCCACCCGGCCCATTCCCTCCCTGTGACTATCACTCTCACACCTGTCCTTCCCACCCCACCCGGCCCATTCCCTCCCTGTGACTATCACTCTCACACCTGTCCTTCCCACCCCACCCGGCCCATTCCCTCCCTGTGACTATCACTCTCACACCTGTCCTTCCCACCCCACCCGGCCCATTCCTCCCCTGTGACTATCACTCTCACACCTGTCCTTCCCACCCCACCGTTTACTCTCACACCCCACCCGGCCCATTCCCTCCCTGTGACTATCACTCTCACACCTGTCCTTCCCACCCCACCCGGCCCATTCCCTCCCTGTGACTATCACTTTTCCCACACCTGCCCACTCTCCTAGACTATCACTCAACTTCCACGCCACCCGGCCCATTCCCTCCCTGTGACTATCACTCTCACACCTGTCCTTCCCACCCCACCCGGCTCATTCCCTCCCTGTGACTATCACTTCACACCTGTCCTTCCCACCCCACCCGGCCCATTCCCTCCCTGTGACTATCACTCTCACACCTGTCCTTCCCACCCCACCCGGCCCATTCCCTCCCTGTGACTATCACTCTCACACCTGTCCTTCCCACCCCACCCGGCCTCCCTGTGACTATCACCCCCCCTCCCACCCCACCCGGCCCATTCCCTCCCTGTGACTATCACTCTCACACCTGTCCTTCCCACGCCCACCCGGCCCATTCCCTCCCTGTGACTATCACTCTCACACCTGTCCTTCCCACCCCACCCGGCCCATTCCCTCCCTGTGACTATCACTCTCACACCTGTCCTTCCCACCCCACCCGGCCCATTCCCTCCCTGTGACTATCACTCTCACACCTGTCCTTCCCACCCCACCCGGCCCATTCCCTCCCTGTGACTATCACTCTCACACCTGTCCTTCCCACCCCACCCGGCCCATTCCCTCCCTGTGACTATCACTCTCACACCTGTCCTTCCCACCCCACCCGGCCCATTCCCTCCCTGTGACTATCACTCTCACACCTGTCCTTCCCACCCCACCCGGCCCATTCCCTCCCTGTGACTATCACTCTCACACCTGTCCTTCCCACCCCACCCGGCCCATTCCCTCCCTGTGACTATCACTCTCACACCTGTCCTTCCCACCCCACCCGGCCCATTCCCTCCCTGTGACTATCACTCTCACACCTGTCCTTCCCACCCCACCCGGCCCATTCCCTCCCTGTGACTATCACTCTCACACCTGTCCTTCCCACCCCACCCGGCCCATTCCCTCCCTGTGACTATCACTCTCACACCTGTCTGACTTCCACGCCACCCGGCCCATTCCCTCCCTGTGACTATCACTCTCACACCTGTCCTTCCCACCCCACCCGGCCCATTCCCTCCCTGTGACTATCACTCTCACACCTGTCCTTCCCACCCCACCCGGCCCATTCCCTCCCTGTGACTATCACTCTCACACCTGTCCTTCCCACCCCACCCGGCCCATTCCCTCCCTGTGACTATCACTCTCACACCTGTCCTTCCCACCCCACCCGGCCCATTCCCTCCCTGTGACTATCACTCCACACCTGTCCTTCCCACCCCACCCGGCCCATTCCCTCCCTGTGACTATCACTCTCACACCTGTCCTTCCCACCCCACCCGGCCCATTCCCTCCCTGTGACTATCACTCTCACACCTGTCTGACTTCCACGCCACCCGGCCCATTCCCTCCCTGTGACTATCACTCTCACACCTGTCTGACTTCCACGCCACCCGGCCCATTCCCTCCCTGTGACTATCACTCTCACACCTGTCGACTTCCACGCCACCCGGCCCATTCCTTCCACCACCCGGCCCATTCCCCCCTGTGACTATCACTCTCACACCTGTCCTTCCCACCCCACCCGGCCCATTCCCTCCCTGTGACTATCACTCTCACACCTGTCCTTCCCACCCCACCCGGCCCATTCCCTCCCTGTGACTATCACTCTCACACCTGTCCTTCCCACCCCACCCGGCCCATTCCCTCCCTGTGACTATCACTCTCACACCTGTCTGACTTCCACGCCACCCGGCCCATTCCTTCCCTGTGACTATCACTCTCACACCTGTCCTTCCCACCCCACCTCACGCAGCAGTGCACTCCCTCCCACCTTTCCCACTTGACCCCCCCCCCTCCCTCCACGCTCACCCTCGGACTCGTATCGCTCCGCTTTCCCTCCCCCGTCCCCCGGGAGCGGTGTTGGCCGCTAATGGCGCCAACACCCCGTGGAAATGGCGCCAACACCCCGTGGAAATTCCCGGCGGCGGGGCGGGCGCCGGTCGCCACCCGCCAAAAAAACCCGCCACCCGGCTGATTAGCGGGATCAGCGGCCGTCCGTCGGACAGGGGC
Source organism: Ashinkailepas kermadecensis (assembly GCA_034440615.1). Lineage (NCBI taxonomy): Eukaryota > Metazoa > Arthropoda > Thecostraca > Neolepadidae > Ashinkailepas > Ashinkailepas kermadecensis. Next base: position 92,549 of record JAOTOM010005045.1, on the reverse strand, counting down.
CACACAGGGGCACACTTCTGGACCGGCCGCCGCCGGGTCGATGACCGTCGCCGCGCACACAATGCCCACCGCCGGAACCGCCTCCGCTTCCACCTCTCGGCACGACCGCTGGCCGGCCCGGATGAAGAAGCGGAAGAGCCGTGGGCTCCTTTGTGACGCGTTCCACCGCCAGATCGGAGGCCGGCGGATGTGACGCCGCTCGGCGATAACCGAGGGTCGTGTTTCACGGTGGCTAGTGAGGTGGCTAGTGAGGTGGCTAGTGAGGTGGCTAGTGAGGTGGCTAGTGAGGTGGCTAGTGAGGTGGCTCGTGAGGTGGCTAGTGCCGGGCTTTGCACGGAAATCAGTGGCGAGAGAGGCCGACATCTGTATTTTAAATACTGAGAGGTCGTTGTTCCCAGGCACAAGACATGCCGCACCTCCGTCAAAAACAAACCCTGTGGTAACACTGCATTACAAGCTAGTGTAACGTTGATAAGAGAAGGCCGGACTATAACTAACTAACGAACTAACTAACTAACTAACTATACTAAGTTACAGCACAGTAATAGTACACTAATAATACTAAGTAATAATACACATAAGTACAAGTAATGCACATGCACACAAGCAATAATACATGTATTGTCTAAGTCATAATACAGTAATAGTACACCAAGTATACTAAGTTCAGTAACAACATTAACTACACGAACACTACTAACCAACAAACTCCTCTATGTATTAAAGAAAAGTATTATAGCGTATAAAAATGAATCGTAGGCCAACCAACTGTTTGCAGCATTGCAATACATGCAATACATGCAGTACATTACAATACATGCCTCTTTTGTGCTGGAAATTATCCACTCCCAGACTACCAAAAAATATCCAGCCAAGATAAATCGTTCATATGTCACAAACTGTTTAGATAACAGATACTGTAGCCACGCTCAGAGTTCTGCTGTGAAGGCATGTACGGTGTTTGTGAACAGTAAACGTTCCGCCGGAGGGCACAGTCAGGTCGTGGTGCGTCGACCACGACGCCAGTCGTGGCCACTTCTGCAACTTCGATACGTTCCGCGGGAAGTTCTGCTGGTGTTCCGCACCATGAATTCCATTCGTGGCAGAAAATGACGCAAAACTTTCCGACGTAAAAACGCAATGTCATCATAGCCGGCCGTCCGAGCAGTAACAATAACCGCCCAGATTGGGACGGCAGCCAAGGTCGGGCCGTCAGAGCAGTAACAATAACCGCCCAGATCGTGACCGGCCGTCAGAGCAGTAACATAACCGCCCAGATGGGGACGCGAGCCAAGTTCGTGCCGTGGCTAAGGCTTCTCGGGACTGGAGAATTCTTAGAAAATCGGATAATGGACAGAGGAATGCAAGCATCTAATCTCTCGACTAACATGAAGTTCAGCCCTTCCTTAGTGGTGCCTATGCCTACCATCCCATCATTGTGCCTATCATTGTGCCTATGTCTATCATCCCATCAGTGTACCTATCGCTGTGCCTATGGCTATGCCTATCATCACTAAGCCAGGTGCTGTAATGTTGTAGTACTCAGCGTCTCGTGCAAGAATGACTTTAAATGACAGGAGGTGTCTCCTGCCAATCAACATTATCCAGGCTCATGTTGCAGGGGCAGGAGCGTGGAACATATACATGCATGCACATGTTGACCTTACTTTTAATGTTGGGTGAGGGATTAGCTGGAGAACGAGATTTTGGACCGATGTCTGCGCTCCACGATTCACTAGCTGATGTGGAAATCCAGCATGAGGCCTAGGATCCAATTGCAATCATGCACCCATGATGGAAAGTATTTTTCAATAAATGTGTAGATTTATGTGCCCACGTAGGCGAAAATCAGAAGAGACTGCTGAAAGTTTTGCCTGCAACGACTTATCGTTTCGCATCCAGTTATCGTTAGATCTTCACTGCTATTGCACTCACCATGCAGTCAATTGAGTGAGCGCTTGCTCAAAATGTGCTTAGCAGAACTCCGCACCACGTGCTCTTCAGCTTCAGCTGACAACCATTCCATCCTGAGTGCCAATGTCGACTTCCTTCTGAAAACCCATCTTCTGCGGACGCGGATTCTCCGTCCCCTGTTGTCCCGAAGGACCCCCCCCCAGGGTGTCACTCCACTCCTATTTACCCCCAACCTCCCGAGTGTCACCCCATGTGTGCCCTGAGCAGCTGGCGCTCACCTTGTCTGTTTGTCTGTTTGTTTGTTTGTTTATTGGGTGGTTCACGACGCACATTGCGCACAATCATGGCTAATGGCGCCGCCCACTCTGTTTCGCCGGTGGGCCGCGAGATTGGGAAATGTCCCAAGTGGTGCTCACCTGGTCTGCGCCTCGGTGAAGTAGGTCGGCGTGAAGCACTCGATAGGGTCGCCGGCGAACTGCTTGGTGACCAACGGGAGCGACAGGAACAACAGCACCTGCGGCAGGTCGCCGAGGTCACCTGGAGGTCGGCGAGGTCACCTGGAGGTCGGCGAGGTCACCGGTCTCGCCGAGTGGTGTGGCGGTGCCATCGATGTCCGGGTGGCTGGCAGACGCTCGTGAACACAGCTCCAGAGGCGTCGTCTGTCGATAACTGTCGGATGGGCACATCAAGTTCATTACACAGGACAGAGGGGGGTCTGTCGATTACGAGCCTAGGAAGAGTCGTCTGTCGTACACAGCCCAGAGGCGTCGTCTGTGATAAAGAGAGGGTTCTGGATAACTCATGAGTTCATAGGAAAAGGAGGGGATTACGGCATAGGAAGATGTTGCCTGCGCCGCTGGAGAAAGGGAGAGGAGGGAGGGGAGGAGGAGGAGAGCTGGTGCGCGCTCCGATTTGTTTCGGACTGAACTTTGGACAATTTAGCATTTGAAGGGCACAATTCAACATCGGAGGAACACGTGCCCTTACAAAAGTCTACAAAAGAAACGACACAGGTGGCACAGCTTCAGCAGAGACACCATTATTTGGCTGCTAATACTCGTTAATCAAGGGCGGATCCAGGAATTGTCAGGGGGCGCTTGTCTGGGGGGGGGGGTGGGCACCACTACGAAAGTACAGGAGTAACGCCTCTGGCTCAAAATTCGAGGGGATGCACTCGAAACTTCTCGGAGGTGTGCCTTTTCCCGGCCGGAGGGGTGCCACCTTCCATAGGGGACACATCCCCCCCCCCCAGTGCTCCTCCCTGTATCCGCCCCGTCAATAGTGGTCCTCACGATGCGAATTTGGTAGGTGGACGTGACTGGCCTTCAAGTTATTTTTTTCCTCGTCTGCTGCCATGCATTTTATCGTTCTTCTGTGCCAGATATTTAGAATCAATGATAAATAAATAAAAATTAGCTTATAAATATTTTTGAACATTCATTTCTGTTCGAAACGAACTAAGTTCACAATCAACCCTTCAAGGTCATTGTTTACTCCTACCGGAAGTTGTCAAAGGCACTGTTCGCTTTGCGTCGCCTAGCAACAGTACAAATACTAGCGCATATTGTGAAGAGTTATGATAGCGTTATGTCGATGATGCCCTGCATTCCTGAATTATAGCGCAATTGAACATTTGGTACACTAAAATATTCAAACAATTCCCAGAAACGTTGTCCTTCCTGATGATTAACTCTAATATTTTTTTAGTTAATTATTTATTTTTAACATATTATTAATTATTCTAATTATGTTATTATTTTTTGAAAATATATTATTGCTTTATTCAATTATATTATTAATTGTTAATTAATAATTATCCTTTCTTTATTAACTTAATTACTTGAAGCCACTATTGTCATCAAATTGCTTCCAAACTTTAGAAGGCTGCGGTGACGTCAATAGGCTTCAAGGCGAAATTCCATCTACTTTATGCGGAAATGCATATCTTGATCGATGGTACGCCATGGAGGTGAGGTCGCAGTACTTAACACGCGCACTGGAGGGGGTGGGCGAAATCCGCCCACCCCTCCGGTTATTCGTACACAACTGCAGATTTTGCCGGTGGATATAGGCGATTTTCTGCGTACGCGCTTAGAAATGACCGGCTCGTCGTTTAAAGCAAGACAAATTGAAATGGACCGAAAAATGTTCAAGTTACGGGCCTAAAAGTAAAGTAAAAAAATTGCGCCAGACCACACAAAATCGGCGCTGATGCGCTTCCCGTATATTCGCAAAAGGGAAGTGTTCTTGGTAATACTAGCGACTTGTTTGATGTATATTTATATGCTATACAGTTTCAAGGTCATGTTAGGTCACCGAAGTCGAGTCAGGTCAAGTTCATGACAGGTTAATGAACCAAACTTGATCAACTGGAATGTTGTCATAAATGCACGACTGTTTGTCATTTGTACTGTTTGGCATTGCGCTTCCATACTTTATTCATGTACTTCACTCCTTTCTTCGCTAAGACGATTGCGCCGAGCTGCCCGACGGAGCAGTCGGGCGGGCGGCCCGGTTCCGGTAACTGGAACAGGTAACTGACCTGATAAAGTGCTGGTATATAGGTGACCTGAGGTCAAATGTAGGGTCTAGTATCTGTATTACATCATAAGTAATGTCCAAAACATCATTGATGCCCATTTTGGAGCATTTAAACATAATCACAGCGATCCATAACAATTACAAGCCAAGCCAAGCAAAACAAGAAGATGTTGCCAAATGTGACCTGATTTGACATTGAAAATATTGACCTAAGGTCATGAACTTTGCACACGATAGAGATCACTACCGTACCCATCGACCCTGCGAATTTCGTTCCTCCAGCTTTAATAGTAGCCGAGATCTTAGGGGGCGGAATCCCCCCCTTCAGTGCGCGTAATTTTCAGAGGCCCTCCAGGGCGCGTGTTAAGGAACGGCACATGAAACAAAAAAATGCAATGTCAAAGGTCTATCGCACCCGACTGACAGCAACAGCCAGGCTGCCACCCGCAGAAATTCAGCGGCAGAAAACTGACTAATAACTAAATATCATGCACATGTATGTATGCACAGACACCCACAGATACAGCACAGATACCCACGCACAGTGTAAAATGTTATAATAGCGTTATGTCGATGCCCTCTATTCCCAAAATATAGCGAAATCAGAAATTTCGTAGAATAAAATATTCAAACATTTTCGAGAAGAAGCGGCACCCTTCATCATCATTAACTCATGAGTCTCGTAACTAGATATCATGGACATGTATGTCATGCATGCCGTTGCGCACTCACATCAGTCGCGGATCAGTCGCGGATCAGTCGCGGATCAGTCGCGGATCTCCAGCGATTGAAGAAATACCAGACGCCCACGCCCGCCGACAGGGCAGGTTTCCCGCCATTTGTTTGGCAGGCGGCGGCCCCGGTGGCGCGAACATCACCCACCAAACGCCGCCACTGGCGCCGCGTCGGCCACCGGCGCCCTGGCGCCCTGGGCGCCCGCCAAATGGCGGCAATGACACTTGGGACCTGTTTTGCATGCATTAACGTGATTCGTCTCGTGCGCCGACGGAAGCCCAGCCTTGGAAGTTGTTCTCACCGCACCGTAAGTGACAGAATGTCACACGTGTCGCATCGGATGTCACACGTGTCACATCAGATGTCACCCGTGTCACATCAGATGTCACACGTGTCACATCAGATGTCACACGTGTCGCATCAGATGTCATATGTATCACATCAGATGTCACACGTGTCGCATCAGATGTCACACGTGTCACATCAGATGTCACATGTATCACATCAGATGTTATATGTGTCAGATCAGATGTCACATGTGTCACATCAGATATCACACGTGTTACATCAGATGTCACATGTGTCACATCAGATGTCACATGTGTCACATCAGATATCACACGTGTTACATCAGATGTCACATTTCATACCATTGGTGCCTACCTACCGAGATGCCTAACATCAGGAACGTGCCCGGGGCATGGTGTCAAAGAGGGTGATGGCATAAAATAAATAAGGAGTTCAAAGAGTTCAAGAGTTCAAAAAACTTTATGAAGTATGACAACTGGAAGTTGATTTTCGCGCGCCTTGTTTGCTGCCACTTTATCTTAGAAAGGACACGATGTGAGAAGATTCCATTTATTATGAGCTATGGCTAAACACTGCATTGCATTATTTCATGGTCCAAGCTACTCTATTGCCTAATTATAATCACAGCATCGTATCCGACATGTCCCTTGGCAAGATGAATGTGCCGGACAAAATTGAGAACCCTTCAAAACGTAGACTGGTGCACGTCATTGTGTATCAATCATGACGCGCCAAACTGCCTTACTGCAGCTAGCAAATCCGGAATATCCGCCAAATTTTGAGGGCGGGAGGGGGAGATGGATGGGTGGGGGCGGAGCAATACTCACACCTCTCCACATACAGCCGGACCAACTTACACCAGTCTGTCAATGTGTAAAAATAACTGTCTATGCGATATGCTTTATCGCAATGTAAGCACATATTGAATGGAAAACAGCGCTGGGCGTGAATGGCAGATCGTGGCGGCGGCCCAGAGCCCCCCCCCTTCCCCTCTGCTGGCACACCACCCATCAGGCTCAGGTCACGTGGGAGGGGGCACCCTTCACTTCCGAGCGTCCAGCCGGGTACGGCCCAGAGCTCCTGCTGGCACACTGCCCATCGGGCCGGTATTCAGCTCAAGTCACGTGGAAGACGGCACCTTCACTGCCGAGAGTCCAGTCGGGGGAGGGTCAGGTGGTGCAGCACACAGCGGTCAGCTGGCCTGTGTGTGACCGCCCGTGTCGACACCACCTGCCGGCGACAGTCGCCTGACCCCTGGTCAGACGACCCCTGGTCAGAGGACTCCTGGTCAGACGACCCCTGGTCAGAGGACTCCTGGTCAGACGACCCCTGGTCAGAGGACTCCTGGTCAGACGACCCCTGGTCAGAGGACTCCTGGTCAGACGACCCCTGGTCAGACGACTCCTGGTCAGACGACCCCTGGTCAGACGACCCCTGGTCAGACGACCCCTGGTCAGACGACCCCTGGTCAGACGACCCCTGGTCAGAGGACCCCTGGTCAGAGGACCCCTGGTCAGAGGACCCCTGGTCAGAGGACCCCTGGTCAGACGACCCCTGGTCAGGGGACCCCTGGTCAGGGGACCCCTGGTCAGGGGACCCCTGGTCAGGGGACCCCTGGTCAGAGGACTGCTGGTCAGACGACCCCTGGTCAGAGGACCCCTGGTCAGACGACCCCTGGTCAGAGGACCCCTGGTCAGACGACTCCTGGTCAGACGACCCCTGGTCAGAGGATCCCTGGTCAGACGAACCCTGGTCAGACGACCCCTGGTCAGACGACCCCTGGTCAGACGACCCCTGGTCAGACGACCCCTGGTCAGACGACCCCTGGTCAGACGACCCCTGGTCAGACGACCCCTGGTCAGACGACCCCTGGTCAGACGACCCCTGGTCAGACGACCCCTGGTCAGAGGACCCCTGGTCAGACGACCCCTGGTCAGACGACCCCTGGTCAGACGTCCCTGGTCAGACGACCCCTTGTCAGAGGACTCCTGGTCAGAGGACTCCTGGTCAGAGGACTCCTGGTCAGAGGACTCCTGGTCAGACGACCCCTGGTCAGACGACCCCTGGTTAGACGTCCCCTGGTCAGACGACCCCTGGTCAGACGACCCCTGGGCAGAGGACTCCTGGTCAGAGGGCCCCTGGTCAGACGACCCCTGGTCAGACGACCCCTGGTCAGACGTCCCCTGGTCAGACGACCCCTGGTCAGAGGACCCCTGGTCAGACGACCCCTGGTCAGAGGACCCCTGGTCAGAGGACCCCTGGTCAGAGGACCCTGGTCAGACGACCCTGGTCAGAGGACCCCTGGCTGGTCAGACGACCCTGGCCAGAGGACCCCTGGTCAGACGAACCCTGGTCAGACGACCCCTGGTCAGACGACCCCTGGTCAGACGACCCCTGGTCAGACGACCCCTGGTCAGACGACCCTGGTCAGACGACCCTGGTCAGACGACCCCTGGTCAGACGACCCCTGGTCAGAGGACCCCTGGTCAGAGGACCCCTGGTCAGAGGACACTGGTCAGACGACCCTGGTCAGAGGACCCCTGGCTGGTCAGACGACCCTGGTCAGAGGACCCCTGGTCAGACGAACCCTGGTCAGACGACCCCTGGTCAGACGACCCCTGGTCAGACGACTCCTGGTCAGACGACCCCTGGTCAGAGGATCCCTGGTCAGACGACCTGGTCAGACGACCCCTGGTCAGACGACCCCTGGTCAGACGACCCCTGGTTAGACGACCCCTGGTCAGAGGACCCCTGGTCAGAGGACCCCTGGTCAGACGACCCCTGGTCAGACGACCCCTGGTCAGACGACCCCTGGTCAGACGACCCCTGGTCAGACGACCCTGGCCAGACGACCCCTGGTCAGACGACCCCTGGTCAGAGGACCCCTGGTCAGAGGACCCCTGGTCAGAGGATCCCTGGTCAGAGGACCCCTGGTCAGAGGACCCCTGGTCAGAGGACCCCTGGTCAGAGGACCCTGGTCAGAGTACCCTGGTCAGACGACCCCTGGTCAGAGGACCCCTGGTCAGAGGACCCCTGGTCAGAGAACCCCTGGTCAGAGGACCCTGGTCAGACGACTCCTGGGCAGACGACTCCTGGTCAGACGACCCCTGGTCAGAGGACCCCTGTTCAGACGACTCCTGGTCAGAGGACCCCTGGTCAAACGACTCCTGGTCAGACGACTCCTGGTCAGACGACCCCTGGTCAGACGTCCCCTGGTCAGAGGACCCCTGGTCAGACGGCCCCTGGTCAGACGACCCCTGGTCAGACGACTCCTGGTCAGACGGCCCCTGGTCAGAGGACCCCTGGTCAGACGGCCCCTGGTCAGACGGCCCCTGGTCAGAGGACCCCTGGTCAGAGGACCCCTGGTCAGAGGACCCCTGGTCAGAGGACCCCTGGTCAGAGGACCCCTGGTCAGAGGACCCCTGGTCAGACGACCCCTGGTCAGAGGACCCCTGGTCAGAGGACCCCTGGTCAGACGACCCCTGGTCAGACGACCCCTGGTCAGACGACCCCTGGTCAGACGGCCCCTGGTCAGAGGACCCCTGGTCAGACGACCCCTGGTCAGACGACCCCTGGTCAGACGACCCCTGGTCAGACGACCCCTGGTCAGAGGACCCTGGTCAGAGGACCCCTGGTCAGACTACCCCTGGTCAGACGACCCCTGGTCAGACTACCCCTGGTCAGACGACCCCTGGTCAGACTACCCCTGGTCAGACGACCCCTGGTCAGACTACCCCTGGTCAGACGACCCCTGGTCAGACTACCCCTGGTCAGACGACCCCTGGTCAGACGACCCCTGGTCGTCTGCCGGCAACGCAAGTTCGGCCACAGCCACCCAGAAGCGGACGTGGTATGATGTACCGACATATGATAGACGTGGTCTGGTGTACCGACATATGATAGACGTGGTCTGGTGTACCGACATATGATAGACGTGGTCTGGTGTACCGACATATGATAGACGTGGTCTGGTGTACCGACATATGATAGACGTGGTCTGGTGCACCGACATATGACAGCTTCGGTCTGGTGTACGGACGTATTCTGGTCATTAAAAATGGAAAGCAAGACCACCTTTGCCCATCGTTGCAGCACAACATAACAGCGATGCCAAGTTGTAATTTGTATTCACCTTGTCTCGCCATTTTGCCGCCCGGGGATTTCCAGTGTGACGTCACGTGGCCAGCTGAACGAGATGGTGGCTCGCCCTCCGGCTGATAAGTGCGTAGTAAAGTCATCGTGCACCACCGTGGCAGCAAAATTCAAAGAAGTGCGAAAGTTAACAAGGACGGTGTTACGTGGTGGCATAGTAAGATAGGATTGACTTTATTCCAGAAATTAAATAAATTCATGAACACCTTCAGTCGCCATGTAGTGCGGCTGACCCGCATCGGTCCGGCCTCGTCATTCGAAGAGGTCACGAGCCGGCCCTGACCTATGATCTCTCCGGCGCGTGTCGGCGGCTGAGATTTTCACACGTCCGACACATGTCCGTCCAAGCCGGCCTTGGCCTCCGATCTCTCAGGCACGTGTCGGCGGCTGAGATTTTCACACGCACGACACATGTCCGTCCAAGCCGGCTTCATTACCGCCGCGCACATTCATTACGGCCGCGCAAACACGACGTGGGCAGGCACGCTGACGTACGTGGCCACAATCACAAACACAGCGCGCGCCTGTCGGCGACCGGGGGGCGGGGGCGGCGGCGGGGCGGGGCGTGGATGGGGGGGGGGGTTGCCTTCAGAAAGACGTCCGGCCGCCTGCGAAAGTGAATGCGTAACACGACGCCAGAAGCGTAAAATGCGCCGGGGCCGCATTTCGGCGGCGAATAAACCGCCGAGACCCACTGTAAAAGCAGCCGTAAATGTTTCGACGCCGGGCTGCTGCTCTGTGCGCCAGGCGCCGTCTGTGTGGTGTGAGGGCGGCGGATCGTATTTCCTGAAGCTCACAAATTCTAACGTTCATAATTTCCAAATCGGAAGTTAACTTCCAAAAATTGCAAGTGGACTTCCAAAACGGCCCGGATGGGAGGAGTTCATAATTCCTACGTTAATAATATATAATTTGTAAATCTAGGCATGCCAACGCATTTCTGAGGCATTGGATTCTCCACCAGCAACACCATGAAGAGGCAGCCGATAAACGCTCGCCAGACCCAGCACATGTCCTGACGACTGTCCCTGTCCCTGTCCCTGTCCCTGTCCCTATCCCCGTCGCTGACCCTGACTGCTGTCCCTGACCACTGTCCCTGTCCCTATTCCTGCCCACTGTCCCTGACCACTGTCCATTTCGTCTGTATCTGACCACTGTCCCTGTCCCTGTCCCTGACGACTGCCCCTGTTCCTGTCCTTGTCCCTCCCCTGTTCCTATCCCTGTCCCTGACGACTGCCCCTGTCCATATCCATGTCCACTGTCCCTGACCAATGTCCCTTTCGTCTGTCCCTGTCCCTGTCCCTGTCCCTGTCCCTGTCCCTGTCCCTGTCTCTGTCTCTGTCTCTGTCTCTGTCTCTGTCTCTGTCTCTGTCTCTGTCTCTGTCTCTGTCTCTGTCCCTGTCCCTGTCCCTGTCTCTGTCTCTGTCTCTGTCTTTGACCACTGTCCCTGTCTCTGTCCCTGTCCCTGTCCCTGTCCCTGTCCCTGTCTCTGTCTCTGTCTCTGTCTCTGTCTCTGTCTCTGTCTCTGTCTCTGTCTCTGTCTCTGTCTCTGTCTCTGTCTCTGTCTCTGTCCCTGTCCCTGTCCATGTCCCTGTATCTGTCTCTGTCTCTGTCTCTGTCTCTGACCACTGTCCCTTCCCTGTCCCTGTCCCTGTCCCTGTCCCAGCCCCTGTCCCTGTCCCTGCCCTGTCCCTGCCCCTGTCCCTGTTCCTGTCCCTGTCCCTGTCCCTGTCCCTGTCCCTGTCACTGTCCCTATCCCTGTCCCTGCCCCAGCCCCTGTCCCTGTCCCTGTCCCTGTCCCTGTCCCTGTCCCTGTCCCTGTCCCTGTCCCTGTCCCTGTCCCTGTCCCTGTCCCTGTCCCTGTCCCTGTCCCTGTCCCTGTCCCTGTCCCTTCCCCAGCCCCTGTCCCTGCCCCAGCCCCTGTCCCTGTCCCTGTCCCTGCCCTGTTTTGTCATCCTTTGGTGGCCCCACAAAGCCGACGATGCACTGGCACGGGGCGCTGCCGTTTCCGTGTATACGGGCCACCCTCGGGCGCTGCCGTCTCCGTTTATACGGGCCACCCCCGGGCGCTGCCGTTTCCGTTTATACGGGCCACCCCCGGGCGCTGCCGTCTCCGTTTATACGGGCCACCCCCGGGCGCTGCCGTCTCCGTTTATACGGGCCACCCCCGGGCGCTGCCGTCTCCGTTTATACGGGCCACCCCCGGGCGCTGCCGTCTCCGTTTATACGGGCCACCCCCGGGCGCTGCCGTCTCCGTTTATACGGGCCACCCCCGGGCGAAATGTGTGGCCACTCCAGAGACCAGCCAGTCGCCGCTGGCCGGCGGGCAGGCCGCCAGTCGCAGGGCCTGGTGACGGTGTCATCTGGCCGACGGGCAGACACGGGTCAGGGGCGGATACAGGGGAGGACCGGCGGGCAGACACGGGTCAGGGGCGGATACAGGGGAGGGCCGGCAGGCAGACACGGGTCAGGGGCGGATACAGGGGAGGACCGGCGGGCAGACACGGGTCAGGGGCGGATACAGGGGAGGACCGGCGGGTAGATACCGGTCAGGGGCGGATACAGGGGAGGATCGGTGGGGCAGATACCGGTCAGGGACGGATACAGGGGGATGTCGGGGAAGACTGGTGGGGCAGATACAGGGGGAGGTTGGGGGAAGACCGGCGGGGCAGATACGGGTCAGGGGCGGATACAGGGGGCAGTCGGTGGAAGACCGGCGTGTAAGATATGAGCCAGGGGTGGATATATGGGGAGGTCGGGGGAAGACCGGCGGGGCAGATACGGATCAGGGGCGGAAACAGGGGGAAGTCGGGTCAGACCAGATCAATGGGTATATACGGGTCACAGGCTGCCATAAGAGACCAGGTGGCATACCAGCGTGGCATATACGAGTCAAGGGTGTCAAGGGTGTCAAGCAGGGCCTATTTTAACATGTTAACTGGGGTGGAAGCTTCCACCCTAGTCGCCCAGATTTCCACCCCAGTCGTCGAGACTTTCCACCCCAGTGAGGGCCCATGCCGAAGGATCTTTCTGAGAACCTGGCTGCCTCAGAAGTCGTTGGAACCATCAGAAACCTACATTTTTTTGTACTTGATCCGTACAATCAATGAGCCATCCAACGCTCACTGTGATATTTTTGTATCACTTTGATGTATTAAAGCACAGTACCTACACCATTGTGTATGCACTTACACTCGCAACGCTGTAGATACTCGTAAGTTTTGCACGGTACCACGCCGAGCCTCGCCGAGCATGGTATTTTATTACAAAATCCTTCGCGAGGAGGTGCGTAATAAAAACAAGCGCATGCCTCTCAAATTCATCCGTGCGGCGTGCCGCTGTGATGCTGCGAGTGAATTATCTGCGCGGCCTATGCTCATTCATTTGTGTCGCCGGTGCCGCCAGAGGGGTGTCGGTGGCTGCTAGTTGCTACGTTTGCTGTGGAATCAAATACAGCAGCGAAAGTAGTGTGTGGAAGTTTCCATTGAAATTATTTCACTTACAAGTTACATAAAGACTGCATATACAAGTACTAACAATGGAAGGATCGGGGCCCGTTAAAAAGAAACGTAAGACGTCAGGGGCGCAGGTCCAAAAACAGTGGGAGTCGGCAGCCCGGTCTTGTTCTACTCCATCAATCCTTCAATTTTTCATGTAAGTACCAGTCGACGATGCCCTGGGTCTAGCAAATAAGTTCACAGTCCAGTTCTGCGGGGGAGGGGATCCAAGATAATTCTCAACATTCGGGACAAATTCACCCTGTGGCGCCTGAAAGCTACCGGTAACATTGGGCAGGTACCTAAGTATTTCGTTCATGAAATGACGATACTGACACAAAATTAAAATAATTTCCTTCACTGCACTGAAATACAAAGCAAATGTCATGGATCTCTCACATTTCGTTGATCGCTAATTGACTCGTTTGTAGGCCTGCATCCTCCGGCTCCCAGCAGCCGTCAGCCTCTGCCCGTCCTGCTGGTGACGGCTCCACGCCCGCTCTCAGTCATTGTACTGGTAAGTACACACCTATATACCATATAACTGTACCGTTGCGGCGCTCTTAAACCAAAAGCATAATCATCATAAGCAAGGGTGTCGCCACGAGGCGGAAACAGGTGAGGGGGAGGTGAAGGACTTTTGAAGTCAATTCTTTCTATGCAACGCCCATAGGCGTAATGCTTAAAATCCGAAAACCTGGGAGGGGCCGGGGGGCTGTGGTTACGCCCATACATACAACAATGTTATCGGTAGTCGGTTCCATATCATAACAATAAGTAACACTAAGATAGATGTTTAATGTGAGGGGATGCTGTTTGCCGCCTGATAGCCTGACATGGGCACCTACATATTTTTTTCTTCAAAGTATTCAAAATACGAAAATAATTAATTGCGGCCTTGTGCTGACCTGCTGATTGTAGGTGCGACATATAAGGTCTATGGTTTTCGTATCTTAGTTACCTACCTACTTATAGCACAAAAATGCCCAACATACCTATTTATAACGTAAATTATCCTCCATAAATTAAGAGTTTGGCTAGTTCCGCAAAAACTGTCATTGATCTATCTCCTGCAGGATCGAACTGGTACAAAGGGTACAAACTCGACCTGCAATGGCTGATATCCAACTGCAAGTCACTGCGAAGGGAGAGCAGAAGGGGACCAAACGGCGGTAAAACAGGGCCTACATCGTTTGTGAGGTTTGTCAGAGCCAGCAGGATGCGGCAAACAAAGCGTCTGCCAACGGAGTCGTCGGTGCGGCCTCAGGCATGCTTACAGAAGGTGTGGAGAAACTCTGCCGTGTTGTGGACCACCTTCTTGGTCGTCCTCACCACGCAGCTGCTGAGGCTCAGAAGCTGGAAGAGAAGTGGAACAGACAAACCGACAAACACCCGTGGCTCAGCATCATCAAGCGGCACAAGTCAACTGCCATAGAGACCCTCATTAAGCTGGCTGTAGACGTGTACAGCGATTCCATGATCGAGACTCCGTCGGCGTGGTCATGGCCGTGTCGTTCGCTGGCTACAATGCACAGTAGTCGGCTCCTGTCCACCATGTCAGACCATGGGTGGGAGTGGGAGTTCACACCCACAACTCCCTCTGGAACAGAGCTACACTACCTCTATCCAGCCGTGTACCGTGGATATGCTATCCAGCCTCTATCCAGCCGTGTACCTCTATCCAGCCGTGGATATGCTAGAGTCAGTTGCAGCTGTGGAGGCAGAAAAGCTAGCAGACACCATCAACGCAGGCATCTGTTTCAGTATCCAGGTGGATGGAAGCGTGGATCGGATGCAGCTGGACACCAAGTTCGTCACGGCCCGCACAGTCTCAGAGAGCGGCAGGCTCACCTCTCTCTTTCTAGGCGTAGTCGAGTCTGAGAGCGGGGGTGAAGAGGGCTTGCTGGAAGCCACTACGCTCGCCCTGAACCATGCCAAGGCGGACACCGAAAAGCTGGTCAGCATAACGACAGATGGGGAAGCCGCGAACACTGGCCGGTCCAGTGGCCTCTGGAAACGCCTGGAAGACCATGTCAAGCACAAGCTGCTGGTGATGTGGTGTGTCTGCAACCGCTCCGATCTGGCTGTTGAGAGCACTGAAAACTCTGTCCCGGAGCTTCGGCTGTGGAAGTCTGACTTGCTGAGCGTGGCCACATACTTTCGCTCATCGAAGCCCAGGACGAAGATGCTAAAGAAAGCGGGAGCAAAGTATGCATTTCCAGCATACTTCGAGGTGCGGTTCGCTGAACATCTTCTCAGTCTGGTCAACGCCGTGCTGGCAAACCTTCCAGCGTGTCGAGAAGTTTGGAGAGAAATCGCTGCCTCGCAAGAGAAGAAAGCCAAGTCGGAGGCACGAGGGTACCTGGCCAAGTGGGAGGATGGAGGGAGATCCCACTACCTGACTGCGGTCATGGCGGACGCGATGACGTCAGTCCGCCATCTGCAGAAGCGCCTTCAGCAGGACAGCCTGACAATCCCCGACGTCTTGGAAGCACGTGATGGAACGAAAAACTATCTGGAGCTGATGGAGGCCGCTCCCGTGCCAGGTGGCAAAGAGGAGGCTCTCTTGGCGTCTACCGCGGGAGAAGCCGGGACCAGCCAGACCGACGGGGAAGACAAAGGTCATCGGAACGTAAAAAACAAGTACGTGACAACCTCGAACCGATCGATAGCAGCAGTTCGCACAAAGATCGTGGCAGCAACCAAAAACTTCTTGTGTGAGCGACTCAACATTGACCAAGAGGAACAAGTAAAAGTGCTGATGACGCTCCTCACAGCCGAGTCCGTGACGGAGTTTATAAAGGAAGGTCGAGGCCTGGTGTCGATGCTGTTCGGAGAAGAAGCTGTGGCCAAATTCGCAGTCGCTGTGGCTGACAACTGGCGACGCATGTGTGGCGCTCGTGATGGCTGTGTGTCGAACGGGACAAAGCTGCAAGCTATGGTGGCTACCAGCTCCGGTGTCTGCCAGAAACTCCTGGCTGCATTCATGTGTCTCACCCCTCACAGCATGGGAACTGAACGAGTCGTATCACACTATAACCAGATAAAGTCAAGTCATCGTCTCAACACTATGATGGACACAGTTCTCGGCCGTATGCTTGTGTCAATGAATGGAACAGGAGTTGGCCGCTATGACCCGAGACCTGCCGTCGCTCACTTCCTGCAGAAGAAAGAACGCCGTTGGGGAAACCCGACGCCTGAAGTGTACATGAAGCAGGAGTTCGCAAAGGGCTTCTATCGCTCTGGGGCCGTATGAAGTAGAGCTGCAGAGATGTGTGCTTGCCACCGCTCCGATCGGCTTGCTGTTCGGCATCCGATCGGCATTGTATCAATTCATATACTTTTCAGTGGGCCCTCGCCTCCCCCTCCCGGACAGTCCTCCCGAGTCGTCTCCCTTCCGGTCAGCCCCAGAGCCGTTTTTGTAAATTGTTATTATAAAATATCAAAATAAAAATAAATATCAAATTTTGGTAGATCGAAAATAAAGTGGCCTAAATCCGTGGAGAAAATTGAAAATGGGGGTAGGTTGGGTTCAGCTGGAGCCGCAAGTGCGTCCCCCAACCTCAGACTTGTGGCGGACCACATATGTTCCACCCAGTGAAATTCTCTTAAATTAGGCCCTGGTGTCAAGGGTGTCATGGGTGGGCGTAGGAGGAGATCGTGGGAGACATAAAGTCGAAAGCCACGCCTTGCTCTGCAGCATGGATTCATATGCTTCCTCCTCCTCCTTACCAGAATAATGCACAGATAGAAGTTGAAAAACAGGACCACTGTTTGTCCACCACTGTACTCACCAGTATGGTGTACTTGCGGTGCAGTCTGCCCACCACTATACTCACCAGTATGATATACTTACGGTGCAGTCTGCCCACCACTGTACTCACCAATATGGTGTACTTGCGGTGCAGTCTGCCCACCACTGTACTCACCAGTATGGTGTACTTACGATGCAGTCTGCCCACTACTATACTCACCAGTATGGTGTACTTGCGGTGCAGTCTGCCCACCACTATACTCACCAGTATGGTGTACTTGCGGTGCAGTCTGCCCACCACTGTACTCACCAGTATGGTGTACTTGCGTTGCAGTCTGCCCACCACTGTACTCACCAGTATGGTGTACTTGCGGTGCAGTCTGCCCACCACTGTACTCACCAGTATGGTGTACTTGCGGTGCAGTCTGCCCAACACTGTACTCACCAGTATGGTGTACTTGCGGTGCAGTCTGCCCACCACTGTACTCACCAGTATGGTGTACTTGCGGTGCAGTCTGCCCACCACTGTACTCACCAGTATGGTGTACTTGCGGTGCAGTCTGCCCACCACTGTACTCACCAGTATGGTGTACTTGCGGTGCAGTCTGCCCACCACTGTACTCACCAGTATGGTGTACTTGCGGTGCAGTCTGCCCACCACTATACTCACCAGTATGGTGTACTTGCGGTGCAGTCTGCCCACCACTGTACTCACCAGTATGGTGTACTTGCGGTGCAGTCTGCCCACCACTATACTCACCAGTATGGTGTACTTGCGGTGCAGTTTGTCGACACTGTCGTCGGTCGGCGAGCTGCCGCCTAACACGTAGTCGCTGAAGTGCAGCAGGAAAGACATAAGCGCCTTCTCTGCCTTGGTCCTCTGCTTCGGTCATTGGCTCTGTGCTATTGGAGGTGACCTGCGGCGAGATGAGGACGACTCGTGCGCGAGACCGCCGGCCCCGCGGGCCGCCGCCGCTCCTACAGCCATCGGTGCCGGCCTGGGCAGGAGCAGGTCACACAGGTCACGCCGCCGGGCACTGGCTAGGTCGGTGATGTCACTGACCCTGGCGGCGGTGGCGTCGTCGTTGGCGGGTAGATTTGGCGCGTCAGCGGTGGACTGTGCGGGCGTGTAGCTTCGCACTGTTTGGTTCAGGTCGTATTCGTGTTCGTGTTCACGTTCGTGTTCGTGTTCGTGTTCGTGTTCGTATTCGTGTTTTTATGGCCTGTCACTCGGTTTTGACGTCAGCTGGGACTTGGCTCTCGTGTTCCACAATCGCATCGGTTCGTACTTCGCTGTCGTGAAGATCGTTGATGGGTTGGAATTTGACGCGAGTTGGCACGTGTTTAGTCGGTTTGATTATCGCTCGTGGGTTCGCGCGCTTTCTGTCGCCGTGGCGTAATGTTCCTCTCGCACGATCTGTCGCTGAGTATCGGCTTAGCGATTTGGCGCGGGGAGGAGAGTGCGGCTGTACTGGTGATGCTGTAGATCACCGACTGCTGAAGCCGGCCGACCTCGAGTGTGACGTCATCTGTCAGAGAGCGTGTCGGCCATATCTCCTCGCTTCCGCAGAGCCGGTTCGATTGTCCGCCGTCGCCTCCACCTCTCCCTCTCTGCTCACTTCCCACTTCGTCGCCAGTGAAGCTGATGAACCCGGTCAACCGTGCGCCAGCCGACCACGTTATTGAAATGTAGCCCGAGGCGTTTCTCCGCCAATGGAGCGCCGCCGCCAGTAGCCGCGGGCGCCGCTGCCAACTGGGTCGAGACGCGCGTTAATCCGGCAGGCGAGGCGCCGCGCGCGCCGGCCACGGTGTCCGATTAAGCCGGCCGGCCGGTCGTCTTGTTTATCGGCCGGTAGCTGGCGCCCGCGGCGGCCGTCTTCGCGCTGCGAACCAGAGATACGACGCGGCTTAGCGAGACTGCTGCCAGAACGAAATGCAAATCGGCCGACGTTCGACAGGGCGCGCGCGTGTAAATGAGCGCCAGTCGCCGACACACGGGTCAGCAGCTCTCCTGCAGCTTCCGCTACGACTCGCTCCGTCGTCAGACATTGCCATTCTCTCGCGGCACATGGCCACGAGAAAACTGACAAACTGCGCACAGCCAGCACGATTTGAGCATAGTCAGCCTGTCCAGCCACACAACGGACGTCACCGCCTCCATCCGACCCTACAGCTTCCTCATTTGGAGGATTAATTCTCCTGAACAGTAATCAAGGTTGCACAAGCATAGGAACTGTCCTTAGGTGTAGGGGGGGGGGGGGTCGAAAGGCAACTGGAAGTCAATAATTTCCCTGCGGCGCCCATGGGGTCAATGCTAAACCAGTCCGAAATTCCCCCCCCCCCTGCTCCCGTGTCTTACATTCATGCCCAATAGCGCTCTGAGTAGAAAATACTGGTGTAGAAGTTACATACTTCCAGGGGCGGGAGTGACCGGGTGGTTAGGGCGCTAAGCTCTGAATACCAAGGTCCCGGGTTCAACACTCGCACCACTCTGGACATTTCACAATACCGCGGCCCACCGGCAAAACAGTGTGGGCGGCGTCATTATACGCGATCGTGATCGAAGTGCGTTGCAAACCATCTAATAAACAAACAAAGCCGCATG
The DNA here is from genome assembly GCA_034440615.1 of Ashinkailepas kermadecensis. Lineage (NCBI taxonomy): Eukaryota > Metazoa > Arthropoda > Thecostraca > Neolepadidae > Ashinkailepas > Ashinkailepas kermadecensis. The sequence continues at coordinate 73,042 of JAOTOM010005045.1, read as the reverse complement.
CTGCCATGTACGGTTTGATACCGGAAAGGGGCGTGACCTCTGCTTCGGGGATTGGGGAGTATAATTTTGAAATCGTCTTCATGCAACGTCCAAAGGACTAACGTTAAAATTGAAAGTAAAATAAGGCGAAACGTTTTGGCCCACATTGACAAGGAATGCTGTGGTTTTAATAAAAATTAGATATGTTAGATCTCAAACTTTTCGATCATGGATCATTTTCAAGAGTGACAATATTTTGTACACATCAATTCATGACAAAAATCATACACTGAAATCACGCTCCGAATTCGAATCGCATCCTCGCATATTTTGTCGCCTCAACAAGAAATCACCTTCACATCTCGCACGCACGAAGATCAACATACACGTATGGTATGCACATTTCCCAATATCATACATCACACGGATCTCACAATTTCTGCAATCGCCGCCCCTATCGCTCTCTTGTGCCTTAACCCTCAAATCGCAGTACACTGACGCTCCCTCTCCCCCTCTCTCTGTAACTATATATATATATATATATATATATATATATATATATATATATATATATATATATATATATATATATATATATATATATATATATATATATATATATATATATATATATATATATATATATATATATATATATATATATATATATATATATATATATATATGTAGTGCAAATACCATAAGAAGTGCCTACATAGAAGGAGTTGTTCGCTGACGACCAAAACCGGCATTTTTCTTCAACTGGCAAGCGCGTAGCTGCTGCTTTGCATTCTTTAGGGGATTTAGGCCCAAATACAGCGCATCAACCTCGCCCTCCGCGCGTTGTTAGCTCAGCATTCAAGCTGAAGCCCGCCACTCTTCCCGAACTCTCTCATGCCCTGCGTGATTTAAATCCTACCAGTGCTCGTGGTAACGACAATGTGTCCCTGAAATTGCTCAATATGTCGTTTCCTTCGGTGTGTGTACATATTTTGCACATAATCAACTTTAGTTTATCGTCATGTACTTTTCCGGAACTGTGGAAGTTGGCTGAAATCGTACCAATCTTCAAGAAAGGCTGCCCTGACGATCCCAAGTGTTATAGGCCCATCTCGATCTTGAGTAACGTGTCAAAACTGTGCGAGAAGATAGTAGTCAACCAGCTCACTGCGTATCTCCACCGAAATTGTCTTCTTAACAACTCGCAACATGCCTATCGACCACTTCACTCTACTGAAACTGCCCTTGCTGATGTAGTAGCTTATGTCACAAATTGCATCGAAAGGCGCCGCGTTTGTCTGCTCGCATCAGTAGATTTGTCTAGTGCCTTCGATTGCGTGTCTCATAGCCGACTCTTGACCAAATTAGAGTGGTACGGCATCGACAGCTCTTGGTTTAGATCTTACCTTTCAAATCGCAGACAGGTAGTTCGGCCCGGAAGACTTGTATGCAACGTATCCTGTGGTGTTCCACAAGGAAGTTTGTGTGGTCCAATTCTGTTTTTGTTGTACACAAATGATCTTCTCTCACACATAGGTGATGTCTTTAAAGTCGTTGCTTACGCTGACGACACACAGGCGATGTTGTCATCGAAATTGGAGGACATAATGTATGCCAAACGCCGTCTCGAATCGTGCTTGGAAACTATGTGCTCGTGGTACCGTGTAAATCTTCTCAAGCTCAACCCATCTAAAACGCAATTTGTGATTTTTGGTTCTCGCCAGATGATCGCGCGGCTGCCTAGCATCAGCCTCTCTGTTCTTGGATCGGATATTTCACGTGTCTCATCTATCAAAAACCTGGGTGTGACCATGGACGAATCGTTAACATGGAGTGAACAAATTGGCGATATTGCTAAGAAATGTAACCGCATTATCTTTCCTCTAGCCAAGCATGTACGTTCTCTTACTGAAGAAACGCTGTCGAAGTTAGTGCTTGCACTGGTTTTCCCCCATGTAATGTACTGTTGCTCAATCTGGTCTGCTGCATGTGACACCGAGCGCGTGCGAATCCAAAAAGTCATAATGAGGGCGGCTAGGATCATAACTAGGACCTCTCGCTATGGTCATATATCGCATGTTATTGAGCGGTTAGGCTGGCCTAGCTTACAACGCTTTGTCGACATTAGGGATTGCTCACTGGTTCATCTTGCAGTGCATCACTCGGGAGCACCTGAAACCCTGCGTGATCTTGTGACATTGAGAAGTGATGTCAGCTCTCGATCTACGCGATCAACACCGTTTTCAGTAGAGCGCCCACGCCTGAAAACTTCTTTTGCGCAACGCTCTTTCATGTACCGTGCTGCAGTTCTTTGGAACAGTCTCCCCGAGGAAGTTAGGGCCGAGAATATGCGACTGGCTTTTAAGTTTAAGTTGAAGGAGGCGCTGAAAAGAGCTGTACGTGGGAATGTTTGAGTATTGTATGCATGTGTTTTTAATGTTTTAGTAGCCTCCTGTCCCACCCCTTTTTTAGCGTTTTTGACATTTGATACTGAGTGTCTCTTGGTACCAATACAAGGATTGATTGATTGATACATGTGAAATAATAAGGTTAAGTGATGTACCATGAGGAGTTTTGGGAATTCATGGTGGGATGTGTGTCTCGAATACATAGGGACTCCAAAACCTTCAGATCCGCGTTGTCTCCAGCTGACCCTAGTATCTCTACATAACAATTTTCCTTGGTCTCAGAATGTTCCATGGATGGGTGGCTTTCGAGCATGTGTTCGCCCATGGGAGTGTAGGGGCGTCTCAAACGTGTGTCACTGAGATGCTCATTGTATCGCTCCCTGATAGGTCTTTTAGTCTCTCCGATATAAAATTGGTGACGGCATGCTTTGCAAACAATTTTGTATACCACGTTCTTTTTAGTGCATTTCCCTTTCAGGCCATTGACACAGGTGTGGCATACACGGTTTCCAGAGGGACACTGAGGATTTTGCAGGGCTGACTTTACTAATCTGGATTTCAGTGTACTACACTTTACTAATCTGGATTTCAGTGTACTACACTTTACTAATCTGGATTTCAGTGTACTACACTTTACTAATCTAGATTTCAGTGTACTACACTTTACTAATCTGGATTTCAGTGTACTACACTTTACTAATCTGGATTTCAGTGCACTACACTTTACTAATCTGGATTTCAGTGTACTACACTTTACTAATCTGGATTTAAGGACTACACTTACTAATCCGGATTTTTACTACACTTTACTAATCTGGATTTCAGTGTACTACAATTTACTAATCTGGATTTCAGTGTACTACACTTTACTAATCTGGATTTCAGTGTACTACACATCCCACCATGAATTCCCAAAACTATTCGAGACACACATCCCACCATGAATTCCCAAAACTATTCGAGACACACATCCCACCATGAATTCCCAAAACTATTCGAGACACACATCCCACCATGAATTCCTAAAACTATTCGAGACACACATCCCACCATGAATTCCCAAAACTCCTCATGGTACATCACTTAACCTTATTATTTCACACGTAGGCACTTCTTATGGTATTTGCACTACGTATATATGTATCTATATATATAGTTACAGAGAGAGGGGGAGAGGGAGCGTCAGTGTAGTGCGATTTGAGGGTTAAGGCACAAGAGAGCGATAGGGGCGGCGATTGCAGAAATTGTGAGATCCGTGTGATGTATGATATTGGGAAATGTGCATACCATACGTGTATGTTGATCTTCGTGCGTGCGAGATGTGAAGGTGATTTCTTGTTGAGGCGACAAAATATGCGAGGATGCGATTCGAATTCGGAGCGTGATTTCAGTGTATGATTTTTGTCATTAATTGATGTGTACAAAATATTGTCACTCTTGAAAATGATCCATGATCGAAAAGTTTGAGATCTAATATATCTAATTTGTATTAAAAGCACAGCATTCCTTGTCAATGTGGGCCAAAACGTTTTGCCTTATTTTACTTTCAACCATGGCAAGCAAGGAAATCGTCCATTTCTTCTGACAATTAAACGTTAAAATTGGTCGAAGTTGGTGACAGTTCTATTGGTGTGCCGCGCTACTTTGACACGGATTTGTGAATATTCCATTGCAGCTCCGACGATACCTCAATATCACCTGAATCACCTCATTGAGATGAGATTAGAATTTCAGGCGGAGCTGCGGCCAGGGGGTTCGGTCCGCCCCCTCCCCTTATCAACCAAAGATAGGCCAGAAGAAATAATAATTTTTGAGATTGTCAAGATGGATAGTCAGAAATGTTCTGCTCGCTTCGAGCGCCGAAAATTGTCTCTGTTTCATGACAATTTTTTTTGGTCGGACCCCTCAAGAAAATCCTGGCTGCGCTCCTGATCATAGACGAACTGAATCATAGACGAACTGATCATAGACGAACTGAACCCTCAATACATGTGCTGGCCTGGGGAGCTGTTAGATCGCACCATACAGCTGACTGAATATCTGTACTTAATGGTGGAGAACCTTCCTGCCGCGCATTGTTAGTGCTTCTGCAGATGTTGAGCACGAGCGCAGACTTGAAATAAAACTTTAGTGTAGCAAATCAAGTTAGTTAAATGAAAATGAGCCTGAATCAGAGCATTGGAAATTATTTCGCGAAGAGAACAAATTGTTCAGCGAAGGGAAGATGAAATGCTCTCTGAATCCTTGCTCAAGTTTGGACGTGCACAATTTTGCCAAGCTGGCTTGACAATATTGGTGTTGCATGCAGCATCACAGAGAGTTGTTAGATTCTGTTGAATTTGATTTGGTTATTCCTACAGCATGTGTTTTTGTCTGTCGAGTAGTGAAGCTCAGGCGAGCCAAAGCGAAACCGTAATTTACCTGCAAATTGGCAAATCGTAATTAGACACAGGATGTGGGTACGTGAATATTACAGCTAGATAATTGCCTTCTTCGATGGCATAGTGTGCTTGCCTTGCAACGGCTGCCCTTGTGACGTGCAGGGCATGACCCAGTTTGCTGTGCGCATGCGCATGATGTGGCCGCACCATTGCACACCCGTCAGAAACATTCGACAAATTACAAACCAACTTGGCGCAGTAATACAAACGGGAGTCGTTAGCTCGCAGAAGAAGCCCTCATCACCTGTGAGCTCTGAGCTCCCCGAGCATTCCTGTCAGCCCTCCCCAGGGGTGCCCGGCTCTGCAATGGCTCCATCGTGATGAAATTCTGCTCTTCGTCACCGACTTTGGTGCAGGCGTCGGGCGTGTATTCGCCGGCGGCGGTGCACAAGACACGGTGCACACGACACGGCCACGTTTGCGCGGCACGTGAACTGGTGCGACGAACGTGCGACCCATCATCTCGCGCGCTGCCACCAGAAATGGCGGGAGGTAAGGGTGGTGCTCGGGCGTGCTTGGACTGCATAGGGCGCTTCATATGGGGCGAATTTATTGGGTCGTCGACGAGGATGCTGATGACCCTGTTCTACATAACTTGCGCCGGCAAGCGTCGCATGATGGAAGATGGCGAGATCAGGGAAGTGGACCGGATAAATTAAAGGGCAGACGAGCAGCTTGGGCGGAAATTTATCAGCGCCACTTAGACGACACAATCAATTTTGCATCCGCTGGGGACATCGACCCGAGCGTAACCGGATTCCGAGCTGAGAAAAATGGTTATTCGTTGTCTTTCTTGTGAGACCCGTCCGTAGTTGTATCCGATGTTTACTCTTGTACATTCCAAACAATATCAATGGCTTTACAAACTTGACGGTTGGCCCTGTATTGCAAATGAGTTGACAAACATGATGACGTGACAAATTAAGCCGTGACAATAACATCAGAACACAACAGGCCTTGGATGTACGCACTGTTACTGCTTATGGATGCTCCTGGTGCGTGGTAGGCTGTCGTGTGCCGTGATTACTTTCAGGCATCCAACCGTGAATGAGACGTGAATGCACCGTGAACGTGCAGGTGAACGTGAAGACGTTCACCACCTCCGCCTCGAGTCGACAGCCGAGCGACAGACGACCGACGAAGATATCACAGATGACAGAGCAGTCTGACAGATGACAGAGCAGCTAACAGATGACAGAGCAGTTCAACAGATGGCAGAGCAATCTGCCAGATGACAGAGCAGTCTGACAGATAACAAAGCAGTCTTGCTGGTGACAGAGAAGTCTGACAGATGACAGACTTCTGACTGGCATGCCGCACGGCTAATGTACTCCGGAACATCTGATCAAACAAAACACAAAGTAAAAATAATATCCTGCAGAAAGGGCTTGCAACAGCCTTGTAGGCAGTGACGTAGGAATTTAGGTAGGATTGGAATATATTGGCCAGGAATCGGGAAGGAAACTACCCCTCCTGACGAAATATCGGCCACAATTGTGCCATAGACGTTTTATAGCATATCCACATGACGTGCATCATCACCGCAGGTTTGCAGCCGGCACTGTGTCACATGGACCGATGGGTTACAGCCGGCACTGTGTCACATGGACCGATGGGTTACACCTGGCACTGTGTGACATGGACCGGTGGGTTACAGCCGGCACTATGCCACATGGACCGATGGGTTACAGCCGGCACTGTGTCACATGGACCGATGGGTTACAGCTGGCACTGTGTCACATGGACCGATGGGTTACTGCCGGCACTGTGTCACATGGACCGATGGGTTACAGCTGGCACTGTGTCAAACGGACCGATGGGTTACACCTCGCACTGTGTGCATGGACCGGTGGGTTACAGCCGGCACTATGTCACATGTACCGATGGGTTACACCTGTCACTGTGTCACATGGACCGATGGGTTACAGCCGGCACTGTGTCACTTGGACCGATGGGTTACAGTCGGCACTGTGTCACATGGACCGATGGGTTACACCTGGCACTGTGTGACATGGACCGATGGGTTACAGCCGGCACTATGTCACATGGACCGATGGGTTACAGCCGGCACTGTGTCACATGGACCGATGGGTTACACCTGGCACTGTGTCACATGGACCGATGGGTTACAGCCGGCACTGTGTCACATGGACCGATGGGTTACACCTGGCACTGTGTCACATGGACCGATGGGTTACAGCCGGCACTATGTCACATGGACCGATGGGTTACAGCCGGCACTGTGTCACATGGACCGATGGGTTACAGCCGGCACTGTGTCACATGGACCGATGGGTTACACCTGGCACTGTGTCACATGGACCGATGGGTTACGGCTGGCACTGTGTCACATGGACCGATGGGTTACAGCTGGCACTATGTCACATGGACCGATGGGTTACACCTGACACTGTGCCACATGGACCGATGGGTTACAGCTGGCACTGTGTCACATGGACCGATGGGTTACAGCCGGCACTGTGTCACACGGACCGATGGGTTACAGCCGGCACTGTGTCACATGGACCGATGGGTTACGGCTGGCACTGTGTCACATGGACCGATGGGTTACAGCCGGCACTGTATCACACGCACGGGCGTGCTGACTGGCGCACCCAATAGCCCGCGATCATGGGTGGAGCTTTAATAAAGTAGGTGGTGCTTAATTGGCCGAAAAACTTCTGAGTTACCCCGTTTACATGAGCAGGTCAGCCGTAAACGGAAGTTTTCGATTCGGTCGATTTGCAAAAGTTCCGATCGCGCACCCGGTTTACAAGAGCAAGCCAGCCACCTAATCGGATTTTTGCGATTTGGCGGCTGACGCGATGTGGTGAAAAGTGCAGAATATTTGGTGCATTTTTGCGCTTCTGACGCACCTGCTTCGAGCAACGGCGCACACAGGAACAAGGTATCATCAGTGATCCACGTAGCTAGAGGTTGTTGGGCAGAGAGATAGGGAATCAGTGTATCTGTGAATTAGAATGATTCACGTAGCCGATGACCCGTCGATGACAGCATAGCCATTTCTTCTTCGTGAGTTCAATTGTGCATGACTCCATTGTAATGTAAGGTATTGTAATGTGTCTCCAGACTACATCGACTATGTGATAATTAAATAAGCAGGCTAAATCGGGTTAACTACGCAATCCAAAAGATAAATCAGCAAAACACAAACGCTTTCACAAACCCGCAAGTTAGAACGCTCCGCCAAATCGCGAAACTCACGGTTGGGGCACGCACTAATAATGTGACTTCTCAGCGCCGCTTTGAGCTGATGCGTGTCTGATTTTTGTTTCACGACTATGTTTGCAAAACTAGAATTAAAAACAAGACGCTTGTTTTTCATAGTTATCCGAAATTTGCTCAAATCTTAGCAGAGACTTGCTTCAAGAAGTTGCATGACCCCTGCAGTCATATCGTTAATTGTTTATGGTTTTCGCTGATCGCAAAATTCCACCTACTGAAGGGTACATTTGCGTAAATTTACAAGAACATTATTTTCGCACGTTTTTCAAATCGCATCGTATTCGGAAGTTTTGATGCTCATGTGAACGGAGTAAGTTAGGGCTGTTGGCTGAGTAACTAGTCAGGGCGGTAGGGCTGTTGGTTGAGTAACGAGCCAGGGCGGTAGGGCTGCTGGTTGAGAAACTGGTAGAACATAGCATAGGACGGTAGGATGATCACTTAGGATTAGGATAGGATGATCACCCTACTAGGGTTGATGCGTTCCATCTTCTTGTGTGCGCGCACCACCTAAGTACCAACAAGGCTGCAATCCGCCCATGGGATGAAGATGAACAATTCGCCGCCAGGTGTCAAGGTGGAAACACGTCGCTGTGGAGCTCCTGCTTTCGAGATAAGTCGTTGCAGAACCGGGCAGTATACTAGGCCTAGCTGTGGATGGGTATTTAGCAATTACTTCTGTGCATATATTTGCATAGTTTTATCTCATAAGTTTCTTTTTTAGCGAGCTGATTGTAATATTTATACCTAGAGACGCTGCCCAGCGCCATTTTGTCCATTCTGTCTGTCTTTGTCTAGTGTGTCAGTGTTTTCAGCTATTTGTTTCATTTTTGGCAGTTATTCAGCGAGTGATTTCTTCTTTCTTTAAAACCACTGTCAACTTTCTGCACAGTGATTACCTTGTAAGTGCTGCATAGTTAGGAACTAGCATACACCTAAGCTTTGTCGGTTATTTCGCTCTGCTCTGTTATTTGGTAAATCATTTTGCAGCAAGTTACTTTTCAATCTCAATCTAGGAATAAGCTGCAGCCTTTAGGATGGTTAATACCAGGATGCAGGCACTAGAGGATGAGGTTAGGGCCCTTAAGGCAGAGCTTTCCAAGCTCAAAGCTTCCCTTGCTTCACAGGGCAGGCCAGAATGTAAGGGGCAGTCTGTAGCCGGGGCATCCTATGCCCAGGTGGTCACAGGCCACCAGGTAACTGTAACTTCCCTGCTGGGGAGGTGGCAGGGAGATCTGAAGAGATAAGTGTTCCTAGTGAACATAATATTTATAGTTGTAGCTCACAGGAGGGGCAGTGTTTTAAAGTCAGGGGGTGGAGGATTTGGAGGCGTGAGCCTAAGCAAGGGGGCAGTCAGTGGCAGGTGGTAGGTGGTAGGAGTGGGAAGCAACCTAGTGAAGCAGCTCAACAGGCAGGAGTAGAAACATCCAATAGGTTCCAGGCATTGGAGGACTGCCCCCAGGATAGTGATAGCAGCAAGGAGAAAGTGCTAGTCGTAGGAGACTCTCGTGTGCAGCATTTATACAGGGTATTCTGCAAAGGTCGGAGACGTAGGAGGTGCATCACCAGGCCTGGTGCCAAGGTTAGAGACCTGGTCCAAGTGGTCGCACAGGCCACCAGTGAAAACCAGTTTAGTACAGTTATAGTGCAGGTAGGAGTGAACAACATAGGTCCTGCTAGGAGTGAGGAGCTGAAGCAGGACTACAGGGCCCTTCTGGCCACCCTGAAGCAAAGCAATAGCAGAGTTATTGTGACAGCTATTCTGCTTAGGGCTGGAGTCTCCCCTGAGTGGAGATCTAGGGCACTGGCAGCCAATGCCAGGGTTGTGGGAGAACCGGGCTATGTGACGTGGATTATGCTGCCATATAATTGGCAGCTCGGTGACGGCCAGACCGAAGGTGTCCTCGGTTTGTTTTGGCTCTTTGTTCGGACTCTTACCGTGACAAGCAAGCGGAATACACCAGTGCTGCGGCTCCCGGTAAAATCTGTGAGTTATTTGTTATCACCGCCAACATATTGGTCCTCCGGGCCGGATGCGAGTTGCACATCAATACTCGCTGATTCATATTTGTTCACCAATAGGTACTTGTTTAGTTTCACGTGTTTGAATGAGTTTGTCAGTATGACCAAGAAGACAAACATGGAGGAGTTGAAGAAGAAGAGAATGGTATTGAGAGGAAAAGCCACCAAGATAGTAGGAGAATTGAAAGAAATGTGTGGCAGCTCGTGTGATGAAGATGACCTGGCATACAAGATAGTAGTGGCAGAGAATCTTTTCAGTAGTTTAAATGACGTTACCATTGAACTTGCGATGGAGGAAGAAGATCGTCAGACTGAAACAGAACATGTTGACAAAATGGAGGAGGCAATTTTCCGCGCAAAACGTATGTTGGCTCGTCTTGAAGCAGCATCGACATCATCATTTTCAGCAGGTGGGAAATTCCAGATTGACTTCAAATTGCCCGTTTTCAATGGAGATATTATGAGATGGCCAGAGTTTTGGGAGATGTATACAGTGGCAGTTCACGGTAACCACCGATATGCTGCAGTTGAGAAGTTTGTCATTTTGAAAGGACGACTGAAAGGCGTTGCCTATTGTGCCATTGAGGGTTTACCGGTGACCTCAGCAGGGTACAATGAGGCAATTGAGATTTTGAAGAGCCGTTTTGAGCAAATCATGAGTAGGCAACAGATGCTGTTGAGACAGCTTTTAACGATATCACCTGCCACTGATGATAAAAACTTGGCCGCTCTGCGGAAGTTCGTAGATACCATTGTCGTTAATGTGAGGGGCCTCAAGTCCCTTGAGGTGACCCCTGCAGCATACTCCGTCCTGCTGCAGCCTGCTGTACCGGACCGTTTGCCTCAGAGCTGGAGAGTGGAGTGGGGTCATAGAAAGGCTTCTGGAATCCCTGACACCTTTGAGGGTCTCCTCAGTTTTCTTCAACAGGAGGTGCAGATACAGGAGGAGGCAGCACAGCAGCATGTCCTCTCCACAGCAGCCATAAGACCACCACCTAAGCCTACTTCTGGATGTTCAGTTGCAGCAAGCTTGATGTCCCTACAAGATGCTAATACAGCATGTGGTCGGAGCACTTGGCCAGGTACTACCCGCAACTGGATTTGTGCAGCTTGTAACAAAATGAAGCATGGACTGCTTGCCTGCTACATGTACAAGAAACAGGATGTTGCTGCTCGTTGGGACACTGTGAGAAAGGCTGGTGTTTGCTTTAAGTGCCTCGGCCCCCATCATGCTCGTGATTGTCGAAGTGTGAACTGCCCCCTGTGCGGAGAAGCTCATCATTCATCACTTCATTTCTCGTCAACTCATCAACAGAAACCACCACCTTCTAGAGGAGACAGGTCATCTGCTGCAGCAGTACACCAGCAGAGAGGACTGGTCAGCACCACACCTGCAAGTATTGCATTGGTGCATGCTTCTCTGGCAACTGCTGCACAAGCTACTGTACCCACTGGTGTATCTACCAACATGTGCAGCCACCAACTGGTACTACCTTCAGTTGAGGCACCAGCAGCACCTGGTGTGGCTGCAGATGATGTAATCTGCGCTAACCCCAATGCATGTGTTGCTCCATTTTCCAGTGTTTATCCCGGTGTACAGCCTACTTGCTACCTGACAACCTCACACCCTGAGTCTGACCTGTTCTCAGCTGATTGTGAATCACACCTGCTTTGTGTGCCTGATCACTCAAATGACCACCTCATCCACAGCCAGTCAGCTGACCCCGGTTCCCTCCCACCTAATGCTGGTCGGAGTTTGCAGCAATGCAACAGCTCACGCTCTCGAGACGGCAAATGTTTTGTACAGACGGCACTGGTAGAAGCTACTGGACCAAGGGGATCATGCATGTTGAGAGCTCTACTTGATGGCGGCTCGGATGCGTCTTACATTCGGTCGTCTGCAGCAGACTTGCTGGGCCTCCTGGTGGTTGAAACAGGAACTTTTGCTTGCCTAGGTTTCCAAGAGAGGGGAGAAGAAGCCCATGAGTATGACAGGGTGCAGGTTGGTCTCAGGAGTCGTCACGGTGGGGAGCAACATCAGCTTCAACTGTGGAAGACTGATCGCCTCTGCTCCCAGCCAACCCCATCCCAGCTGCCATCTGTTACCTACGATCCACAGCTGTGTCTTGCTGACGACTTTGCAGGTGGCCCTGTGGATATACTGATTGGGGCAGATCAGCTCTATTCAGTTGTGCTGTGGGAGCAGGTGGCATTGACAGAACATTTGCGAGCTGTTGACACCATCTTTGGCCATGTGATTCATGGCAGAGATGATTCTCCCATCACCCCACAACCTACTCGCTATGCATATCGTTGCAGCCGACAAGTGGAGCAGATGTGGACCCTGGATGCTGTGGGTGTTACAGACTCTCAGCTAGAAGAGAGATCTCATCCTCTGCCACTGTGGAATTCCAGTGAGAAGAAGTATGAGATGGGCCTCCTGTGGGCGACAGATCAACGGCCTGTCAGCAACCGGCCAGCAGCCTATGCACGCTCTAAGCGATTGGTGGACAGAATGGAACCAGCCCAGAAAGATGAGTATGATAAGTACATCACCACATTACAGCAAGATGCAATCATCGAGTCATCGCCAGTGGAAGTGTCCCCCACTGCCTTCTTCTTACCACACCGAGGACTACACCGAAATGGTAAATTAAGAATTGTTTTTGATGGTTCAGCTGAGGATGCCACTGGCAGGAGCTTGAATGACTACCTGGACCCTGGAGTCAACCTTCTCCAGCACCTGCCTGCTGTTGTGCTCCATTTTAGAAACGGTGCTGTTGCCTGTCAGGCAGACATCCGTGCTGCCTTCCACCAAGTTGCGGTCACGCCAACTGACCGCAAGTATCTGCAATTGCTGTGGGCTGGCAAATGTTTCAGGTTCAGACGAGTTCCGTTTGGGCTCAGCTGTTCTCCATTCATGTTGCTGCAAACCATCTCTACTCACCTTGACAGGTACCACCACTCTGACAATCGGCTCTGTCTGAAGCTGAAGGCGGGGTTGTATATGGATTATATTTGCACGACGCATGACAGTGAACAAGATGCCAAAGAAGATATGGACAGGGTAGTCGAGATATTCGCTGAGGGAGGTATGGACCTGCACAAGGTACGGACCACAGGAGACTTTACACCTGAAGCCAAAGTACTTGGAATGACTTGGAACACAACCACAGATCGTCTCACTGTGACTGTGCCCGACCTGGGGAATCCCATCACCAAACGCCAGTTGCTAGCAGCGGTGTCCAAACCGTTCGACCACCTTGGACTGCTGTCTCCATGGCTCATTGGTGGCAAGTTTCTGTTCCAGCAGGCATGGAGGGAGACTGCGGCTGAGGCGTGGGACGAGAAGTTGCCATCGCTTATTCAAGAGAAGGTGAGAGTGTGGTGTTTGGGTACAGCCAACGAGAAGGCTTCATTCCCTCGCGCCGTCTGTACATCCACGTCTGCACTGACCTTCCACGTGTTCTGTGACGCCTCAAGGAGGGCGTACTGTACTGCGATCTACACCGTAAATGGTACAGAGTCCAATCTTCTGATTGCAAAAGCTCGACTGGCTCCCCTTGACAGCACCCTCATGGTTCCCAGGCTGGAGCTGATGGCGGCGCTTATTGGCGCTCGTCTCATGGACTTTGTCGGGCAAACATTGAAGATTACAGAACCTCAAATCACATACTGGACGGATTCGATGGACGTGCTGTATTGGCTTCACAGCACCAAACCGCTAAAGGTGTTTGTTCAGAACCGTGTCACCGCCATATTGCAGCTGTCTGGACAAAAGCAGTGGCGGCATGTCCGAGGAGAAGATAACCCCGCGGATCTTGGCACCCGGGGAACGACGCTGTCGGCGATGCAGAGCTGCGAGATGTGGTGGAAAGGGCCTGTCTTCATCAGGTCCAGCCCTGCCACAGTCGTCCAAGTCTCTTCTGTCAAGTTTGACTGCTTCAAACAGAGTTCTGAGGCAAGTCAGGAGACGAAACGTGTAAAAGAGCTGACTACAGACGTCCACACGACGATGCAGTCCGTTCAACGTGATAGTTGTCTATTTGATGTCGCAACATGCTCCGCACTCAAACAGGTTGTGAACCGAACCGCTTGGGTGTACCGGTTCATCGAGAATTGTCGCACGTTAAAAGCGCGGAGGAAAACCGGTGCACTAACCTCGGAGGAAAGAAGACGAGCGCTGCACTACTGGATCGGAGAGGCCCAGGCGGATGCCTACTCCAGAGAGCTAGCATCCATTCGCTGTGCTGCATTATTGCCGGCAGGTTCAACCATCTCTCGGCTCCATCCACAACTTAGTGACCAAGGCCTCTTGGTGGCAGTGCCGCGGACAGGGGAGGAACCGTTGATCATCCTTCCAGATACGTCGCACATCACCCATTTGATCGTGGATGCAGCACATCGTAGATGTTTCCATCAGAGTACGCGCGTGACTCTCGCGCTGCTCTCGGCAGAATACCTGGTGCGTAGGCAGACGGTCAGACGTGTGGTGACATCCTGTCGCAGGTGTCGTCGGTACCGAGGTCTGCCCTACCGCTCTCCAGAAGGAGCACTGCCACGATTCAGGACCGAGCCTTGAGCGTTGAGCGTTGAGTCCTTTCGCCAAGGTCGGTATGGACTACTTTGGACCTTTGTATATCGACACTAGGAGGAAGGTGTGGATTCTACTGATTACATGTGCCACGTCAAGAGCGGTACATTTAGAGCTTGTTCAGTCACAGAACACTGCTGACCTTGTCCTTGCCCTCAGGCGATTCTTTGCCCTGCGGGGTACACCAGCCTTGATCTTTAGTGATAACGCGAGAACCTTCCATGCTGTTCAGAACCTCATCCCTCCAGCAGTGACCTGGCGTTATATCCCTGAAGCAGCCCCGTGGTGGGGAGGCTTCTGGGAGCGATTGGTTGGCGTCACGAAGAGTGCTCTCCGTGTAACCCTTCACCTGTCTCACCTGACCTTTGAGGCGCTGGCTGTCACCCTGTATGAACTTGCATTTTATTTGAACCTCCGTCCCTTAACCGGAGGAAATGGGGAAGATGTGATCACCCCCGCTCATCTCCTTTTCGGCGTTACCACCATACGCGGAGTCCTGTGTCCATCCCTCACTGTTACATCAGTCTCCAGGGCATGGAGGCACCGGAGGCGGGTGTGCGATCACCTCATCTCACGCTGGACCACTGAGTATCTGGAAGCGTTGAGAACTTGGAACGTCTCGCCAAGGGGTCGACCCAACCGCCTGCCCCAAGTGGGTGACGTTGTTCTGGTGCACGGAGAAGGACCTCGCGGCCGGTGGCCGCTGGCGCGTGTGACCTCGTTATTGCGCGGTGGTGACGGACGCTCTCGTGCTGCTATTGTACTCATGCGTGGATTTGAGACTCGACGACCGATCCGGAAGTTGTTCGCGCTCGAAGCATCGCCGGCTGAGGACAGTGACGAACCGGACGAGTGATTGAAGTGTTCAAGTGTTTGTATCAAGGAACCGTGTGCGGGTGTGATGAAAATTGAGCGTTACGTGCGCGCCTGATGAGGGCCTCTGCGGATGAGTTTTGAGCTTCGAAATGTTGCCGTACCATTTCAAGTGGGGAGTATGTGGGAGAACCGGGCTATGTGACGTGGATTATGCTGCCATATAATTGGCAGCTCGGTGACGGCCAGACCGAAGGTGTCCTCGGTTTGTTTTGGCTCTTTGTTCGGACTCTTACCGTGACAAGCAAGCGGAATACACCAGTGCTGCGGCTCCCGGTAAAATCTGTGAGTTATTTGTTATCACCGCCAACAAGGGTAGGTAGGCTTTGCAATGAGCTAGGTTTGACTTTTGTTGACAAGTGGTGTAGGTTTTATGGCTCATCTGACCTCTATCAGAGGGATGGCCTGCACTTCTTCGAGAAGGGTGTGCAAGTGTTAGGCAAAGAATATAAACATGTCCTTCAGGGAAACTAGATAATGGGGTGGGGAGGGAAGAATTGGCATTGCCATCTCAGGGATATGCCAATAGTGACAGCATAGGCAATATAACCTCACAGTCAGCAAATAGGGGTAGCAGTAGATCAAGGGGGCAGAGTGGTAGCTCATCCAGAGATGATAGAGCTATTCAACATGAAAAAGCCAAAGAGGGTGATGGAACTTTTGTTAAGTGTATGATGCTTAATGCTCAGAGCATTCGATCCAAATTTGATGAGTTCATGTGTTATGTTGCTGAGGAGAAACCAGATTTTGTTTGCATTACTGAGGCATGGGTCAGTGAGGGATATTTTGGGGATAACTTGCAGGACTATGAGATCCAGGGATACATTATGTTTTCATGCAATAGGGGTCCAGCAGTGAAAGGGGGTGGTGTAATGCTCCATGTGAATAGCTTATATAGTTCTCAAAAAGTAGCAGATGGGGTAAAAAATGTGTCTGTGGAGTCCATTTGGCTTGATGTTTCTGTCGGAAAAGGCAACAGCAATAAACTGAGGATAGGAGCTTTGTATCGATCAGGAACCTTGCCACATTCTCAGCAACTGGAGCTCGATAAGGTGATTTGTGAGGAAATCAGTAGAAACTTTCAGAGGAAATGTCTTCTTCTTGGTTACTTTAGTCTAAAAGGATATGAAAATGTTGGTGTTGGCTCCCCATCATGTAAACTGTTTAGGAAATGTCTTGAAGAGGACTTATTCTTACACCAGTTTGTAACGGAACCAACCAGGCAGGGCTCATTCTTGGACCTTGTCTTCTCGGATTTAAGTGATTTAGTTCAAGACTTGACAGTAGGAGAAACTCTGGGAAGAAGTAACCATAACATAGTGAGATTCAAGGCACAGGTATCAGGAACAATCAAGGATAATTTGGCAAAGATTCCAAATTTTAACAGGGCAGCCTTTGACTGCATGAGAGAGGCTTTAAGTGCCATAAAATGGGAATAAGAATTCTTTGATTTAAATGTCTGTGAAATGTGGGAAAAGTTCAAATCCTACTTGAGGGACATTCAGATTAGACATGTCCCCCAAAAGCAAAGGCGCAAAAGAAGGGTAGGAAAGCCAGCATGGCTTACACCAGATGTGATGAAAGCAATTAAGGCTAAGAAAGGTGCATTTAGAATATTTAAGGAAGCTTCAAATATCGTAAATCTAAGGTCGTATCGAAAATCTAGAGATGCTGTGAAGCAGAAAATCAGAGCAGTAAAGCGAGCAAAAGAATTGGATTTGGCTAGGAACTGTAATGGGGACAGTACAAATTTATTTAGTTTCTACAAGCTAAGTAAAGTTTCGAGCACAATTGGTCCACTGGAAGTAAATGGGACTATATTGAGTGAGGATGGTGAGATGGTTGAGGAGCTGAGCAAGCAGTTTAAATTAGTGTTTACAGTGGAGGATGTGACTAATCTGCCAACTGTGAACCACAGTTCAGTGACAGGTGATCAGATACACGATGTTGATTTCATTGATAGTGATATTGTTTTTA
Organism: Ashinkailepas kermadecensis; assembly: GCA_034440615.1. Taxonomy (NCBI): domain Eukaryota; kingdom Metazoa; phylum Arthropoda; class Thecostraca; family Neolepadidae; genus Ashinkailepas; species Ashinkailepas kermadecensis. Next base: position 55,505 of record JAOTOM010005045.1, on the reverse strand, counting down.
ATTATATCAGAAAAATAAAGCCAAACAAGGCAGCAGGACCCGATGGAATTTATGCTAGGGTATTGCGGGAAGCTGAAAAGGAAGTGGCAATTCCACTTAGTATAATATTTTGTAGATCAGTTTCGCAAAATGAAATTCTAACAGATCCGAAAAGGGCAAATGTAGGTCCTATTTTCAAGAAAGGAGAAGGAGGGAAAGTTGAAAACTATAGGCCAGTAAGCCTCACATCCCTAGTCTGCAAGGTACTCGATTAAATTATCAAGGCTAGAATAGTTCGTTTTCTGGAAGGAAACAGATTGATTCAAGTTACTCAACATGGGTTTAGAAATGGGCGATCGTGTCTCACAAATCTCTTTGACTTTTTGAATTTTGCTACAGAACAATTTGATCAGGGAAATCAGGTTGATGTAGCATATCTTGACTTTAGTAAGGCCTTTGACAAGGTATCCCATAAACGGTTAATGATGCAGCTTCAGGTCTATGGTATTGCAGGTAGCATCCTAAAATGGATAGAGTTGTGGCTTTCAGATAGACAGCAGAGAGTGATGCTAAATGGTACAAAGTCATCATGGCAAAATGTTCTTAGTGGAGTCCCCCAGGGGTCGGTACTGGGGCCACTAGTGTTCATTATATATGTGAATAGCATTGAATGTGGCCTAAGCAGTAAGGTTTTGAAATTTGCGGATGATTTGAAGATCTTTAGGGCAATAACAAGGCACAATGAGCAGGTTTTGCTGCAGAAAGACTTAGACGAGCTAGTGAAGTGGTTCGAAAAATGGCGAATGAAGTTTAATTTTGATAAGTGCAAAGTCATGCATGTAGGTAGGCAGCATATGACGGCTCCATACTCGATGGGTGGCCAAGTGCCAAGTACTGTCTGTGACTCAGCAGGAGAAGGACTTAGGTGTTATTTTGAACACAAAATTGGGGGCATCAGAACAGACCAAAGAAGCCAGGAAGAAGGCACTTAGAATGCTTGGAGCAATACAGAGGAATGTGTCATACAAAAGTGAGGAGGTCATCAGGAAGCTTTCCTGTGCATATGTCAGGCCACATTTGGAATACTGTGTCCAAGCTTGGTCCCCTAGTTATGAGAAAGATTGTTGGCTTTCAGAGAGAGTACAAAAGAGGGCAACAAAAATGGTTAATTGTATAGGCAACCTGGCATATGGGGAAAGACGGAAGAAATTGAATATGTTTTCACTTAGATATAGAAGGATGAGAGGAGATCTCATCGAGGTTTTTAAATTTGTTCATGATCAGGAACAGGGATATCTCAGGGAAATGTTTGAATTTAACAGAAATGATGCAATTAGAGGTCATCAATTCAAAATTAAAGTTAATCACAGCAGGACAAGGTTAAGACAGTCTTTCTTCACCAACAGGGTAGTAGAACACTGGAACCAGCTGCCAGGAACCATTGTCAGTAGCAACACACTGAACATATTTAAAAACGGCATAGACAATCATCATAAGAATAGGGGGATTGTTTTTCTGTATTCCAGGAAGGGTTGATCGACAGGGAGGAGTTGGGAGTTGGGAGGAGTTTGTAATTGTTGAGTGTGTTATGCAATAGCAAGTGAGTCTCTTATTAAGTCTAAACGCTTTATAACTTTATATAGGGTGCACCTAGCAGTGGATTCAGCACCTTCCTTCGGGATGTGGTACTGATGAGATTGTCTATGGTAGCACAATGGGTATGATGGGAGGAGTTTGTAATTGTTGAGTGTATTATGCAATAGCAAGTGAGTCTCTTATTAAGTCTGAACGCTTTATGAATTTGTGTGGGATCTGCCTAGCAGTGGATTCGGCACCTTCCTTCGGGATGTGATGCTGATGAGATTGTCTATGGTGGCACGATGGGTATGATGGGAGGAGCTTGTGATTGTTGAGGGTGTTATGCGGTAGCAAGTGAGTGGTGCTAGATAGGCTGGGATATATAGCTTCCTAGGAACTTGGGATAAGGGATTGATTGGGGTGGGAGTATGTACATTTCTAGTACATTTTCTAGATAGGCTTAACCCAGATGGGGCCCTGTGGCTCTTATTAAGCCTTATTACTTTATGACTTTATGAGTGTATAATACACTAAATAAGACCAAAATCTGGCTAAATCAGGCTAAATCAGGCTAAATCAGGCTAAGTCAGGCCAAATTAGGTTTTAGGTGCATGCCTCACAGATTGAAGCCGCATATATTTTGGCGAAGCAATTCTGAGCTTTGCCACCGCACAAACAGTAGCACAGCCAGGGCAATCCACCGAACCCGCGTCCACCAGTAGTTTTGTTTTCTTAAATACATGCTTTGGTGGAAGCTAGCATCTTGATGGCGAACATGGCATGGGAGGATTCTACAAAACCAAGGCGGGCGAAACTGGCTCCAATGAGAGCTGTTGGTCGAGGCTAGCTGGCGAATCAAGAACTATATTTTTGCAAGCGATGATGTTCGCCACTCCCCCCCCCCCCCCCCCCCCCCCCACCCCATCCACACCCAAAAAGGCGTTCTGGCCGTGCACCTGTCTACCGACATCGATGTTGGTAGATTCTGGTAGATTTTCGCCGCACCTCGCAGGCTTGCGGCCAGGGGCGGAGCCTTCTACGCTTTCGGTGGGGCCTGGGCTCCGCCATCTTTGCATTGGCCCCACCAACTTCTCGCTCTTTAAACATGGAACCCTATGGGTTGGGCCCCAGCAACAAAATTGACAGCACTCATTGCCTCCATGCATATGTCCAGGCTGGATATTTCGGGCGGGTCGGAGAATGGGGGTCCAGATCCCTAGTTTGGTATGTACCCTGCCAATGGGAAGCTTTCATTAGTAATTTCCTATCCAATTTGAAAATGTTTCCTGGAAATTAGGACTTGGATCTCCTGGCTTTGCAAGCGACCTCTAGCCTTGCCTCCATGCATTGGACCCAACCAACAATTTTCCAACTTCTCCACTCATTCTTACATTCCTGATTGCGCTCTGCGATTTCCCAGCCCACCATGCGTCATGCAGGGCTCAGGCAGACAAGCAATGACATAGCCTATCAGGATACATGTGACCCCAACCTGGTGGTGACCTCGGATGTGAGCATTTTTACTCCTCCCCTTCAGTTTTGACTCCTCCCCCTACCCCTGCTGATCACCGCAAGCCGGAAGGGTCTACAATCAACTTCATCGATATATCGATGAGTCGATGCTCAGCTGCTACGACGATCGTTCGGCACTACTCACCACTGTAAGCCGTCTTCTCCTTCGTCTTGATCCTTCCTGTGTGTCGTTCGACTCTGTGGTCTCTGTGGTCTCTGTGGTCTCTGTGGTGCTCTACGTCATTCTCATACGGTTGCTTCAGTTTTCACTTCGATATCCTTCTCGATTTCTGGACAATCTTCCCACCTTTTTAGGTTGTATTATTTCCGTTATTGGTTGGCAATGTCCCTCTTCTTGGTGTCGTAGGTCTCTCCCACAATCATTCAATCCTTACCTGGTGATCTTGCACAACTTGTAGAGTACGTCGCTCTCTGAGCACTAAAGCGCCCGGGGTCTGATTCCGTCCGGCTCGGCGACGGAGGGAGTTGCTGCAGACGGGCCTGCCATCTGCGTCTTGTGGACCTCAGCAGTCTTGTGCACAGTCTGGCCGCTGCAAGGCTGTGTAGATCCAACACTGCCCGCCTACTCCTGTCACGCCCACTGTCAGTCTAGGCCCAGGAGATCCTGCAGTCACTGTCGATGACCCTGCAGTCGCGGTCGAGCAGCCTCACGAGATCGCTTGCGTCCACCAGGCCGTGCGGGTGCTGCAGCCGACGGAGGCTGATGACGGCCACAACACGCAGGTGTTGCTGCAGCGGCAGCAATTCCTGCAGGTGTTGCAACTGCCGCGTATCTCCCGTGGGTCCCGCGGCGGCTGCGGCAGGTCGGCAGGTCCCGTGGGTGGTGCAGCGGCTGTAGCCGCTGTAGGAGCCGTAGTTGCCGCGGCGGCTCCGGTAGGTCGGTAGGCCCTGTGGGCGGTGCAGCTGCTGTAGCCGCTGTAGGCGCCGTAGTTGCCGCGGCGGCAGTGCAGGTGTCGGTGTCGGTAGGATGACTGGCCGCCCGTCTGCCTCCGCCGCCGGCCACCGGTCCGGACCGCTCGCGCCGCCTCCTCTCTTCTGTCTGACAACGGCCCGGTTAAGCCGACTAGACGCGGCGGCCGATAGGCTCCCCGGGGTTCATCACGAGGGGGTGGGGGGGGGGGCGTCGATGCGCCGTCGGCAATAATTTCAACCGCTCATCGTCGCCGGCAGCTAATGGGATTGACCGGCGCCGCCGACGCCGAGGAGAATGGCGGGGCGAGGCGCGAGGCCACTGACGGCGGGCCGGCGGGGGGGGATACGGGGGGGGTCGCTTTGCAGCTTGGCAGTACGCCACCGCGTTGATTTTGTGTCGAGATTCCGCCTCGCAGCCTCGCATCACCAGTAGCAGCCAGACCACCCCACTACCACCCCCACCGCCCTCACCTCCACCGACACCGCCACCATCACCGTACAACCACCCAATCATCCTCACCACCGTGCCACCACTACCACTCCCACCGCCCTCACCTCCACCGATACCGCCACCATCACCGCACAACCACCCCACCGCCCTCACCTCCACCGACACCGCCACCATCACCGCACAACCACCCTACCATCCTCACCACCGTGCCACCACTACCACCCCCATCGCCCTCACCTCCACCGATACCGCCACCATCACCGCACAACCACCCCACCATCCTCACCACCGTGCCACCACTACCACCCCCACCGCCCTCACCTCCACCGACACCGCCACCATCACCGCACAACCACCCCACCATCCTCACCACCGTGCCACCACTACCACCCCCACCGCCCTCACCTCCACCGACACCGCCACCATCACCGCACAACCACCCCACCGCCCTCACCTCCACCGACACCGCCACCATCACCGCACAACCACCCCACCGCCCTCACCTCCACCGACACCGCCACCATCACCGCACAACCACCCTACCATCCTCACCACCGTGCCACCACTACCACCCCCACCGCCCTCACCTCCACCGACACCGCCACCATCACCGCACAACCACCCTACCATCCTCACCACCGTGCCACCACTACCACCCCCACCGCCCTCACCTCCACCGACACCGCCACCATCACCGCACAACCACCCTACCATCCTCACCACCGTGCCACCACTACCACCCCACCGCCCTCACCTCCACCGACACCGCCACCATCACCGCACAACCACCCTACCATCCTTACCACCGTGCCACCACTACCACCCCACCGCCCTCACCTCCACCGACACCGCCACCATCACCGCACAACCACCCCACCATCCTCACCACCGTGCCACCACTACCACTCCCTCCACAGCGCCATCTTCACCAGCTCCCCCCCCCCTCTGATCGCCACTCTCACCCCACAGACCGATTACCAACTGCGTCTGTGGCAGCTCAGGATCGGTGCCGACTTTTGTCAAGGTTCAACATCATCCGAGGAGATTGATGAGCAAATTGATCGTCTTTAGAGAGCCGCCGGCATTGTGAGGGTTTGCCACTGAGTGTGGCACGGCACCGACTGTGGCATCGAGTGTGGCACTGAGTGTGGCACGGCACCGACTGTGGCATCGAGTGTGGCACTGAGTGTGGCACCGAGTGTGGCACCGACTGTGGCACCGAGTGTGGCACCGAGTGTGGCACCGAGTGTGGCACCGACTGTGGCACCGAGTGTGGCACCGAGTGTGGCACGGCACCGAGTGTGGCACTGAGTGTGGCACTGAGTGTGGCACCGAGTGTGGCACCGAGTGTGGCACCGGGTGTGGCACCGAGTGTGGCACGGCACCGAATGTGGCACTGAGTGTGGCACTGAGTGTGGCACTGAGTGTGGCACTGAGTGTGGCACCGAGTGTGGCACCGAGTGTGGCCTCAGTTACCTGGCGGGAGATGCCAGCTTACCTGGCGGGTGATGCCAGCATACCTGGCGGAGAATACCAGCCTACCTAGCCGGAGATGCCAGCTTACTTGGCGGGAGATGCCAGAATACCTGGCGGAATATACCAGCATACCTAGCTGGAAATGGCAGCTTATCTGGGACGGAATGCCATGTTACCTGGCACGGAATGCCGGCTTACCTGGCACGGAATGCCAGCTTATCTGGCGGGAGATGCCAGCTTACCTGGCGGGAGATGCCAGCATACCTGGCGGAGAATACCAGCATACCTAGCGGGAAAAGCCAGCTTTCTTGGCGAGGTATGTCAGCTTACCTGGGGTGGAATGCCAGCTTTCCTGCCTGGAAATGCCAGCTTACCTAGCTGGAAATGCCAGCTTATCTGCCGCGGGTGCCAGCATACCTAGCGGGAAAAGCCAGCTTTCTTGGCGGGGTATGTCAGCTTACCTGGGGTGGAATGCCAGCTTTCCTGCCGGGGAATGCCAGCTTACCTGGCGGGGTGTCAGCTTATCTGGCGGTGGTGTCAGCTTACCTGGCGGGGTGTCGGCGGTGGCAGTGGCCGCTCCGGACGGCCAACCAGCTGGTCTGGTTGTACGGCCAACCAGCTGGTCTGGTTGTACGGCCAACCAGCTGGTCTCGCTGCTGCCGGACGACCGACAGGGATTTGACCCGGATTCCGGCGGGATTTGACCGGCCGACTGGCTGTGTTGTCGGCGGATGGCCGGCCGACTGGCTGTGTTGTCGGCGGATGGCCGGCCGACTGGCTGTGTTGTCGGCGGATGGCCGGCCGGCTGGCTGTGTTGTCGGCGGATGGCCGGCCGACTGGCTGTGTTGTCGGCGGATGGCCGGCCGACTGGCTGTGTTGTCGGCGGATGGCCGGCCGACTGGCTGTGTTGTCGGCGGATGGCCGGCCGACTGGCTGTGTTGTCGGCGGATGGCCGGCCGACTGGCTGTGTTGTCGGCGGATGGCCGGCCGGCTGGCTGTGTTGTCGGCGGATGGCCGGCCGACTGGCTGTGTTGTCGGCGGATGGCCGCTCGCAACGACCTTACTCGCGCCCAACGAGGCGCTTCCACACACACTCACGGTGAGCTCGCTGAAATGGCGCGTTGATGAAAAGTCAAAGTCGTTGCAAATGAGCGGCCGTTGTCAGTGCTGTCGGCTCGCTGTCACCACTGTGTCGATGTCGTCAATATCGTCCATATCGACGATATGGACGATAGTTAACTGAGAGAGATATCGGCTCGCTTCGCTCGCTGAAAGCTTTCTGCTTGATTGAATTGTTTTGGTCTGCCCCCCCCCCACAAGGAAAATCCTGGCTGCGTCACTCTCAATCGAAATGAGTCCAGGTCGACATCGAGGTCGAGGTCTAGATCACACGATATCCCATCAGTAGTTGGCCGTTACCAGCCTCTGTAAAGATATATATATATATATATATATATTTCGCATAGCCTGCGGCGACGCACGTCCGGTATCACGGAGCCCAATAAATGCGTGTTTTTCGCGAAAGTGTGCATTTTTTATTCTGCCTCTGAGTCGTCGTCTAATGCGACGGGGTCGTAACCAGGCTCGCGTTCAGCAACTTCTCGGCAGTGCGGGAGGACAGAAAGTCGATACAAAAAAAAATGAACAGGAAGCCCACAAAAATATGTGGCAGGAAGTCAACAACAAATAATTTTCCAAGCATTTCAATCGTTACAATCATCATGTGGAGGCGAATATCGCACCTTCAACGTCGCCCTTGTTTCACTACGTGAAGAATAAGTTGGATCAGGCAGGAGGCAAGAAAACGCTGTAAGTGCATCGTCAGTTCCCTAGTTGTGACTACTGCCATATCGTCAGCTCCCTAGTTGTCACTACTGCCCTATTGTCAGCTCCCTAGTTGTGACTACCGCCCTATCGTCAGCTCCCTAGTTGTGACTACCGCCCTATCGTCGGTGCCCTAGTTGTGACTACTGCCTATCGTCGGTGCCCTAGTTGTGAGTCCTACCTATCGTCGGTGCCCTATCTGTGACTACTGCCCTATCGTCAGTTCCCTAGTTGTGACTACTGCCCTATCGTCAGTTCCCTAGTTGTGACTACATCCCTATCGTCAGCTCCCTAGTTGTGACTGCTGCCCTATCGTCAGTTCCCTAGTTGTGACTACTGCCCTATCGTCAGCTCCCTAGTTGTGACTACCGCCTTATCGTCAGTTCCCTAGTTGTGACTACTGCCCTATCGTCAGCTCCCTAGTTGTGACTACTGCCATATCGTCAGCTCCCTAGTTGTGACTACTGCCCTATCGTCAGCTCCCTAGTTGCGACTACCGCCTTATCGTCAGTTCCCTAGCTGTGACTACTGCCCTATCGTCAGTTCCCTAGTTGTGACTACTGCCCTATCGTCAGTTCCCTAGTTGTGACTACTGCCCTATCGTCAGCTCCCTAGTTGTGACTACCGCCTTATCGTCAGTTCCCTAGTTGTGACTACTGCCCTACCGTCAGCTCCCTAGTTGTGACTACTGCCCTATTGTCAGCTCCCTAGTTGTGACTACCGCCTTATCGTCAGTTCCCTAGTTGTGACTACTGCCCTATCGTCAGCTCCCTAGTTGTGACTACTGCCCTATCGTCAGCTCCCTAGTTGTGACTACCGCCTTATCGTCAGTTCCCTAGTTGTGACTACTGCCCTATCGTCAGTTCCCTAGTTGTGACTACTGCCCTATCGTCAGAGTCCCCGTTGTGTCTACTGCCATATCGTCAGTTCCCTAGTTGTGACTACTGCCCTATCGTCAGCTCCCTGGTTGTGACTACTGCCCTATCGTCAGTTCCCTAGTTGTGACTACTGCCCTATCGTCAGTTCCCTAGTTGTGACTACTGTCTTATCGTCAGTTCCCTAGTTGTGACTACTGCACTATCGTCAGCTCCCTAGTTGTGACTACTGCCCTATCGTCGGTGCCCTAGTTGTGACTACTGCCCTATCGTCGGTGCCCTAGTTGTGACTACTGCCCTATCGTCAGAGTCCCCGTTGTGTCTACTGCCATATCGTCAGTTCCCTAGTTGTGACTACTGCCCTATCGTCAGCTCCCTAGTTGTGACTACTGCCCTATCGTCAGTTCCCTAGTTGTGACTACTGCCCTATCGTCAGTTCCCTAGTTGTGACTACTGCCTTATCGTCAGTTCCCTAGTTGTGACTACTGCCCTATCGTCAGCTCCCTAGTTGTGACTACTGCCCTATCGTCGGTGCCCTAGTTGTGACTGCTGCCCTATCGTCGGTGCCCTAGTTGTGACTACTGCCCTATCGTCAGTTCCCTAGTTGTGACTACTGCCCTATCGTCAGCTCCCTAATTGTGACTACCGCCTTATCGTCAGTTCCCTAGTTGTGACTACTGCCCTATCGTCAGCTCCCTAGTTGTGACTACTGCCCTATCGTCAGCTCCCTAGTTGTGACTACTGCCCTATCGTCAGCTCCCTAGTTGTGACTACTGCCCTATCGTCAGTTCCCTAGTTGTGACTACTGCCCTATCGTCAGTTTCCTAGTTGTGACTACTGCCCTATCGTCAGTTCCCTAGTTGTGACTACTGCCCTATCGTCAGCTGCCTAGTTAGGACTACCGCCACCTCCAGACGTCCACCCGGTGTCCCCCTTCCGACACCACGAACTACAAGTCCCAGCGCGCCGTCCGACATCTTCTGCACACGACCATCGACTATGCTCTCCACACGGTTGTGAGGCCGGCTGTGAGGCGATAATCAGCCGACGGGCTCTCAGCTGGACCGGCAGCGCAATTAGGGGCCTGCCAGCGCCGGCAGAGGACTGAAGTGGTGCTGCGACACGGTGACGGGCGGGTAACGCCGCGTGATGGCGGCTAATGGCGGGTAATGTCAGGTAGTGCGGGTAGTGGTGGACCATGTCGGGTAATTGCGGGTAATGTCAGGTAGTGCGGGTAGTGGTGGACCATGGCGGGTAATGTCAGGTAGTGCGGGTAGTGGTGGACCATGTCGGGTAGTGTCGACATCGATCGAGTGGCTGGTAGTAGATGGTGATGACGTGCAATGGGGGGTAATGTTGGTGAATGGCATGCAATGGGGGGTAGTGACAGGTAATGGCGGGTAATGTCAGGTAATGTGGGCAGTGGAGGACCATACCGAGTAGCGGTGGGTAGTGCCGACATCGATTGAGTGCCTGGTAATGGATGGTGATGATGGGCAGTAGGGGTAATGTCGGTGAATGTTATGTAATGGCGGGCAGTGTCGGGTAGTGGCGGGTGATGGCGAGACCGACCGAAGCCGACCGGTCGGGTGTTCGGCTGCGCCCCGTTCACACCGTCACGTGGCGCTCCACCATAACGTGACCATAACGTGCCACGTGCGATCACGTGGCGTGTCCGTGTCTGGCCGGTTTACCGATGTTCGTTGACTGTTGAGAAATCAGACGTTCGGTGCTGAGTTAGGCTGAGTCAGGTTGAGTCACGCTGAGTTAGGCTGAGTTAGGCTGAGTTAGACTGAGTTAGGCTGAGTTAGGCTGAGTCACGCTGAGTTAGGCTGAGTTAGGCTGAGTTAGGCTGGGTTAGGCTGAGTTAGGCTGAGTTAAGCTGAGTTAGGCTGAGTTAGACTGAGTTAGGCTGTGTCACGCTGAGTTAGGCTGAGTCACGCTGAGTTGGGCTGAATCTAGGCAGAGGGAGGCGCACGGGAAACGGAAAATCAGAGCATTGCGGCCCTGTGCCTATCGTAAGTGATACAATCTAACCGTAACCGTACCCTAGGTGACAATTTAGAGTAACCGTCCCGTAAGTGATACAATGTAACCGTAACCGTACCCTAGGTGACAACTTAGAGTAACCGTCCGGTAAGTGATACAATCTAACCGTAACCGTACCCTAGGTGACAATTTAGAGTAACCGTCCCGTAAGTGATACAATGTAACCGTAACCGTACCCTAGGTGACAACTTAGAGTAACCGTCCCGTAAGTGATACAATCTAACCGTAACCGTACCCTAGGTGACAACTTAGAGTAACCGTCCCGTAAGTGATACAATTTAACCGTAACCGTACCCTAGGTGACAATTTAGAGTAACCGTCCCGTAAGTGATACAATTTAACCGTAACCGTACCCTAGGTGACAACTTAGAGTAACCGTCCCGTAAGTGATACAATTTAACAGCACACCTAGATGTTTGCTGCAAAATACGGCATAACTTAGATTTCATGATCCATCCGGTTTCGTGTTGGGCTGGGTTTGAATGGGATCAGATAAAAATGAGGAGCCATTTTGAGACTGGACGGGAGTACAGGCCCGTCTGGAAGCCATTGTTATCGCTCCATGAGCAACATTTCTCTTGAGTTCACAGAAAACGTCATGTTTAAACTGATGGCAGCATTTGTGCGTGGGACTGGACAGACTGTTCTCATCGGACCTGCTGACTTCTCATCGGACCTGCTGACTTCTCATCAGACCTGCTGGCTTCTCATCGGACCTGCTGACTTCTCATCGGACATGCTGACTTCTCATCGGACCTGCTGACTTCTCATCGGACCTGCTGACTTCTCATCGGACCTGCTGACTTCTCATCGGACCTGCTGACTTCTCATCGGACCTGCTGACTTCTCATCGGACCTGCTGACTTCTCATCGGACCTGCTGACTTCTCATCGGACCTGCTGACTTCTCATCATAATTGCTCACTTCTCATCGGGTCTGCTGACTTTCCGTGCCGCTGGTGTGAACAGTTATTAAATGTTGTCATGTACGCCTGTGACAGCCATTATTACTGATTACCTTTGTCTTAAAACTCGACAATAGGCTGTAACAGCCATGAGTCTATTGTGGATGGGCGGAATATACGTGTATATATGTCTTATATATATATGTCTTATATTTATATATGTCGATGTCTTTGTCTTTGGCATGCTGTGCTGCCAAAGACTATATTGAGAAGGCTATATCTCGGGGTATGTTTCAAGTACTGTTTGTGGCTATATTTCAGGCTACATTCCAGGCTGTGTTTCAGGATAATATCAGGCTATATATCAGGATATATTTCAGACTATATACCAGACTATATTTCAGGCTATATTTCAGGCAATATTTCCAGGCTATATTTCAGGATATATTTCGGGATATATTTCAGGATATATTTCAGGTTATATTTCCGGATATATTTCAGGCTATATTTCAGGATATATTTCAGGCTATATTTCAGGCTATCTGTCAGGCTATATTTCAGGCAATGTCTAAGATTATATTTCAGGATATATTTCAGGCTATGTTCCAATGCCAGGCTAGTTTGCAGGCTTGTTGGGGCAGGCTCTGTGATCCAGGATGCACACCAAGGTAAACGCACGTCAGATGCATGTTTCAGCGATACTTAACCGCGCTGTCTCGGGGGGTTGATATGCACCCCCGCCTCCCTAAGGTTTTCTGCGGATTGTGAAAGAACGGCGCGTGGCAGCGCGCCGACACTTGGAATACCTTTTCCATATTAATTTTGCATGTTGGGTCAAAATTTTGAGGTCAGGTCATCTACGGTATCGAGTTGGTCTAGGTCAAGTGAGGTCACTCCAGAAAAGTTCAACCAGTCATCACGCTTTAACGGATAAAGATATTTTAATGAAACTTTCAGCGTTTGCTTATCTTTAGGGACGAAACAAAACGCACCAGAGGATTTTTTCAGTTTTTGATTCCTTATTAGTGTTGCATATTTGTCAATTAGAGCTAAAATCGAAGATTCTGGCTAAAGTAAGCATTTTTATGAGAGTAAGCTGACTTCGAACAACGTTTTTCGGTCCGCTCTACCCGTTAAAAAAGGAAAATGAAAGAAAACTTGAAAACTCAGTTTTGAAATTTCAACAAAAGAAATTGATTTTGGGGTGGCAAAAATGTTCAGGTCTGGTCGATTTCGCTCTCCGTTTCTGATTCCAAATAATTTTATGTTTTTTTATCTCTCATATCACCCAAAAATTTAACTACAGAGCCAAAACCATGAGGTAAGTCGTGAAAACCTAGGCCCTCTAGTGACGTCACTCTTCGGGTGAAAAAATTAAGGTTATGTTTGTCTCTACTCGTCGAGCGCTTTCCGATAACACTTCTTTCGCCTTCGTGCGACGATTAGTTTGGAGATTAGAGGGGGTTTGTATCAACCACCGAGACGGGGGTGTGAGGATATGACCGGAAAGACGGGGAGGGTACTTTACTAGTACTTTAGTGATACTGCGCGCGATACTTAGTATATATATGCACGCAACATAAGGCAGTGCACAATGCCATGGTCGCCAACATTTACACTCTTGGCCTACATCGCTCCAGGATGAATTCGACAAACTTAGTATGGCTTGCAGCCTGGGTGGGTTTAATTTCGTCAGTTGATATCCAAACCCCCAAAAAAAAAAAAAAATTTTAAACAAAAAATGTTATAGCGCCGGACCAAAAAAATCGGCGCTGATGCGCTTCCAGTATACTGACAAAAGGGAAGTGTTCTAGGCAACACTAGCGACTTGTTTGATGCGTATTGATATGCTGTATAGTTTCAAGGTCATATTAGGTCACCAAGGTCAAGTCAGGTCAAGTTCATGACAGGTTAATAGAACCAAACTTGATCAACTGGAATGTTGCAATAAATGCACTACTGGTTGTCATTTGTACTGTTTGTCATTGCGTTTCCATACTTTATTCATGTACTTCACTCCCTTCTTCACGAAGCCGATTGCTCCGAGCTGCCCGACGGAGCAGTCGGGTGGGCGGCCGGTTCCGGTAACTGGAACAGGTAACTGACCTGAAAAAGTGGTGCTATATAGGTGACCTGAGGTCAAATGTTGGGTCTAGCATCTGCATTGCATCATTAGTAATGTCCAAAACATCATTGATGCCCATTTTTGAGCATTTAAACACAATCACAGCGATCCATAACGATGACAAGCCAAGCCACGCAAAACTGGAAAATTTTGCCAATCTGACCTCATTTGACCTTGAAGATATCGACCTAAGGTCACGACAATTGCACACAATAGAGTTCATTACCGTGCCCATCCACCCTGCGAATTTCGTTCCTCCAGCTTTACTAGGAGCCGAGATCATAGGGGGGGCGAATCCACCCCTCCAGTGCGCGTAATTCTCAGAGGCCCTCCAGGGCGCGTGTTAATAAGAGCCACAGGGGCCCATCGGGGTTAAGCCTATCTAAAAAAGATACTAGAAATGTACATACTCTCACCCCATTCAATCCCTTATCTCAAGTTCCTAGGGAGCTATATATCGCAACCTATCTAGCACCATTCACCCGATATTGCATAATGTTCTCAACAATTACAAACCCTTCCAATCATACTCATTGTGCTACCATAGCCAATCTCATCAGTATCACATCCTGAAGGAAGGTGCTGAATCCACTGCTAGGTACATCCTATATAAAGTTATAAAGCGTTTAGACTTCATACGAGACCCAAGGGCCCATCCAGATAAGTATGTAAATGGAAGATACCATAAGCCTGGTAAAACGACCCACCCCAACCATGACCACGTCATGAAGAAACCATCCACTAATATCCAACACACCTATCAATGCCTATCTTCCCTAGTTATCCAGCCCTACTCCCCTGATCCCTCTTAACACATGTGGATTGAATGCCTTACCAATAGCCTTCAAACTGCATCCATGCCTGCTTAAAAACCTTTCCCATATTCTAAGTTACCTATTCCACTGATGAGTATAGTTGCTTTGAGCTGCACTCTTTCTAGCATATCCGTATGTCTTTTTCTAGGTATGGGCTCCATGCCTGTACATAATATTCCAAGTGGGGTCGCACATATGCTAAGTACAGTTTTTTCATGACTTCCTTGCTCGTATATACCACACTTCTATTAATGAGTCCCAGCATTCTGAGTGCCCTGTTCCTAGCTGAGATACATTGTTTTTCGGCTTTAAGGTCTTTTGAAACCAACACACCTAACTCCCTTTTCTCTTCAATAACATCCAGTTCCCTCCCCCATTGTATATCTGAAAGTCTCACCTCCAGACCCCAGATGCATAACCTTACACTTGTCATAGTTGAAAGACATCTGCCATTGAGCAGCACACTTTTTTAGGTCAACCAAGTCTAGTTGAATATTTCTAGATTGATCACCACTGTTTGCCACTCCTACCAGCTTGATGTAATCAGAAAATTTGAACACTCTATTCCTCAGCCCTATCCCAATATTATTCACACAGATGATAAAGGGAAGTGGCCCTAGAACAGAGCCCTGTGGTACTCCACTCAGAACATCCTTCCAATCAGATTTACATCCAATTTACACTACCATTTGTTTCCTTCCCCTCAGCCATGCTTCAATCCAACCTATAACTTTTCCAACAATCCCATGTTGCAGTAGGTGATGAATTAGCCTCCCATGTGGAACTTTATCAAAAGCTTAGCTAAAGTCCAAGTACACAACATCCATCCTGCTTTGATTGTCTACTTCTTTAGTAACATACTCCATGAACTCCAAAAGGTTAGTTAAACAAGACCTTCGAGATCGATAACCCTGTTGAGTATCCCTTAAAAGGTTGTGCTTATCAAGATGAATCTGAACATTCTGTTTATCCAGATTTCCTAGTACCTTGCAAACTGTTGAGGTCAAACTGACTGGCCTGTAGTTTCCTACACACTTCTTACTTCCCTTTTTGAAAATTGGTACTACATTTACATTTCTCCAATCTTCAGGCACTTCATAATATTCCATAGACCGCCTGAAAAGTATACCTAGGGGAACTGCTAAAGCTTTAGCACACTCTACTAAGACCCTAGCATATATATCATCTGGTCGAGAAGCTTTATAAGGTTTTATAATATGCAGCTGCCTTTCTACAGTTTCTGTAGTTATTGTAAAATCCTCCAGCCTATCATCTGTCATGGCATAAGCTTCAGTTGTTTCTATTCTACCAGAATTATCCTTAGTAAAGACTGATGAGAATTGCTTGCTTAGGGATTCCATAATATCACAATCATCAACCACTATTTCCCCATCTACCTCTAGTGGTCCCACACTACACTTTTTAGCCTTAGACTTGTAGAAGCTAAAGAATCTCTTAGCGTTACCTGCTGAACATTCTCGAGCTAATTTGATTTCAGCCAGTCTTGTAGATGCCCTAACACACCTCCTAACTTTATTTCTAGCTATTTCATATGATTTGAGGTTTACCTCAGCGTTAGCATCTTTTAGTTTCTTGAATTCCTGTTTCTTTGACTCCAGTAAATGCTTCACTTCCCTGGTCAGTCATGAAGGGTGCTTAACCCTGGTTAATCTAATTTGCCTATTGGGAATGAACCTACCTTGTCCTTGAAATAATTTATGTTTTATAATTATCCACATTTCATAAGTATCCAAGCCCTTCAATAAGCCTTCCCAATGAATTTCATTCAAGGAAGATACTGAAATCATTGTAATTCCTTTTAGCAAAATTTGGAATCAATGTTTCATTGGTTCCTACACTTCCAACATACAATGAGAAGCGTATAATGTTGTGATCACTATTACCAAAGGTCTCTCCTATGTTCACATTTTGTACAACATTTTCCTCATTAGTAAGCACAAGATCTAATTTCTCATTTTCCCTGGTAGGTTCATGTATCATTTGAAAGAAGACAGTTTCCTCAAAACAATCCATGAAACTTCTTCCTGATTTGTTTAGACCTATAGTTTTGCTTCCCAATCCTGTTATGTTGAAATCCCCCGACAAAACAGTTCTCTCCTGCACTCTCCTACTTATCTCTTCCTGCATCAACCTGTCCATGTTTTCATTCTGGTCTGAAGGTCTATAGAATGCCCCAATCCTAAATTGTCTTCCATTCTTCAGAATGACATCTAACCACATGGATTCTACTCCTTCATTATGGATACTATCCTCTATGGAATGACATTTCATTATTTGTCGGACAAACAAGAGTATACCTCCTCCATCTTTGCCTTCCATTAATAAGCATGCATGTCGTAGCCCGTGAATTCAAATTCTTGCAAATTGTCTCCAAAAATGCTTTCATTAACCCATGCCTATGTTATACATACCAAATCTAGCTTTTCAGACAACATATATGCATGCAGTTCCACAATTTTGTTCCTAACACTTCTGGCATTGAGATAAAAACATGACAAACTATTCCTTCCCTTGCTTGCAAGACTTCTCTCATTATCAGCCACATCTCCCCATGACCTGCCTAGTTTCCCTGTTTCCTATTGCGAGCCACCTCATTTGCTCAAATGTAACCCATCCAATGCAAAAATTTCAGTTTTCCCCCAGAAGCTCCCCCCCCCCACAAATCCAAGAACCTCACCCCAAGCTCCTTGTAAATTTTGGACACCCTGGTATTCAGCCCAATGGCCCCCGAGTACCACTCTACACTTACATTTACCATAGGGAGGATGGATGTTACCATTCCTCTGTTCCTACTTCTTGCCAACCTACCTACCAAAGCCCTATACTCTTTTATTGTTTCCTCTGTTTTTGCTCTTCCTACATCATTTACACTGAAGGACGTTTTGGTATAACGATCTTTTTGGGGTCGCCTTCACACTTTCGAAACATTTCGCACCCCCACCCCCTGATTGGCTATTCAAAATCTGCGGGCCAAGAGTTAATCTCAATACCAGGGATGTTGTTGTATATGCTTTTGAATAGACAAGTTGCCCCTCAATGTTGGCTTTGCCCCCACCCCCACTCACACACAAATAATTTCAACATTTAGCATTGGGCCCTATGGAGTATCCCCTCCCAATCAATTTGGGCCCACCCATTACCTTCGTGAATTGTGCTCACCCTCCTCCAAGAATTCTCAATTATCAACGCCCGTGCTCAATACCCCGCTCACCACACTCTTAGGCTGCTCACCACACTCTTAGGCTATATCAGGCCAAAGCGATTTCAGCAAACGTGGCTTACAGTCTGGGTAGGTCCCATTTCGTTAATTGTTCCCATAATCGGTTGCTCAAGAACTAAGAACCACGAGTTATGATTCAGATTCGAGCGCGTAACCTCAAGGCAAAATATACTTACAAACAGCGATGTTGGCGCACATACCTACTGTTTCACCAGACCCGCCTTTCTGCGGGTTCGGTAATGCCATCCTCTGCTGCCCCGACAGCTCAGTTGGTGAGAGCGCCGACCTGCACTGGTCTTCCACGTCCTGGTAACACAGCGATCGAGTCGCTTCCACGTCCTGGTAACACAGCGATCGAGTCGCTTCACGCGTTCGCATATAGCCCCAGGCTGGGCAGGTCGACTGGCAACTGGCCCGACAAGGCCGGGAAACCCGGCTACGTGGTGGATATCGCGCGCCAGCTGGATTTGGCTTGCTGATATTGACTTGTCCTGTTGTCCTGTTGGTTCCAAGGTCTCCTAGAACCTTGGGTTCTTTTACGACGCATTCAACCGCCAGGTTATATAGCGTTGCCAGCCTCTCACGCCGATTGGTCGCGGGTGGACTCGGTAAATGCCGTCGGTTGTGAGAATCGAACCCACAATCTTGCGATCAAGAGTCCGAAGCTCTACCAACTGAGCTACCGCGGCCCAAGATTTAATTTGACTTGATTTGACACTTGTTTCGGGCTTACTCTCACTTCGGCTTGTCACCATGCGAGTTGCTGCCCCTCGCTTGCACTTAAGCACTGGTGGCATTTCCCGAGTCTGACTATCCGGCGTATGAGCATGTACTGGATATTATAACCAGTTGCGCAGCCAGGATTTTCTTCAGGGGACCGAACTCCGAAAAAAAATGTTATGGAGCAGAGGACGCTTTCAGCACATTTCGGGCGCTGGCGAAGCCTGGAACTCGTTTGTATAACTCGTTGGAACTTTCAACTCGGAACTTTATACCCGTTATAACTTTTAACCCGTTGGAACTTCGAATCCGTTGTAACGTTGAACTCGTCGGAACTTTGAACTCGTTGGAGCTTTGAACTCGTGGGAACTTTGAACTCATTGGTGCTTTGAACACGTCGGAACTTTATACTCGCTATCACTTTGAACTCGCTGGTGGTTTGAACTCATTGCTACTTTGAACTCGTCGGAACTTTATGCTCGCTAGAACTTTGAACTCGTTGGTGGTTTGAACTCATTGGTACTTTGAATTTGTTGGAACTTTATACTCGTTAGAACGTTGAACTCGTTGGTGGTTTGAACTCATTGGAACTTTGAATTCGTTGGAACTTTTAACACGTTGAAGCTTTGAACTCGTCGGAACTTTGAACTCGTTGGAATTTTGTACTCGTTGGAACTTTGAACTCGTTGGAAATTTGAATTCATTGGTACTTTGAACTCATTGGTACTTTGAACTCGTTAGAACTTTGAACTCGTTGGAACTTCGAACTTGTTGGAATTTTTAACTCGCTGGAGCGAAATTGTTCCATGCTCCATAACTCGCTGGACGTGGAGTGCCAAGGCGCTAAGCAAAATTATTGTCCGTCGTTACTCTTTGACTTACTTGTGACAATATTGTAAGAGTATGTGCTTCTGCCCTGTCACCCGATATCTAGTAGACGGTCAGATTTGGGGTCGTAAGCTGAGTTGTCGACTACCTCCAATTCTACAGTGAGGGTTGTTGATGCGCGGTAGGATCAGATGGCGCAGCCAGGATTTTCCTAAGGGAGGACGACCAAAAAATGCAACGAAACAGAGAAAGCTTTTGGCTCGCTCCATGTGGGATTTGTAGGGCTTCAGAACGATTTTCCTGGACCGGATTGATTTTACGGGGTCTCTGTTTAATTACTCGCGGCACTATCTTGATTCTTTCGGGACCCAGCGTGATTTTCGGGGCCTCAGCGCAATTTTTCCGAACCCTGGCGCGATTCTTTAGAGTCCAACACCTCTGATGAGGCCCTTCGGTACACCTCTGGGACCACGTCGTTAAATGCGGACCCCGACCTGCTTTCCAGGACCTCATCCCATCTTTTCGGTCCAGGTGTGCTTCGAGGGCCCCGGGAATTTTGAGCACCTTCGGTGTGCCTTGCAGGTTCGGTGTGTTTTGAGCGGCCCCGCTGCGCTTCCTGGTCTCCCGGTGTGCTTCTAGAGCCCCGATCTGTCGATTTGCGGCTCCTGACGCGAATTTGAGTGTCCTGTGATACGAATATTTGGGACCTCGGCGCGATTTTTGGAACTCCCACGCAAGTTTTGATTCTCCTTTCTGACCCGATGCGAAACGACTATTTAGCCCACCCCACGTTAATTTGTTTGGGCATAACCGGAATTTGGTATCCCCAACTTAACCTTTGAGGCCTTGCACTGGTTTTTGATGTACCACTGTACACATTTGGGCGGTCCAATGCGATTTTGAGAGGACGACGATAATTTTTGGGACCCCAGCGCAATATTACGGGGCTCAGGTGCGATGCGAGTTTTGAACAAAACCCCGACGGTCCGTAAATCACTAGCAGGAGCATTGGCTCTTTACGACGTTTCCTTCTACGAATCTAGTTAAATCTATTACGAATCTTAAATCTAGTCTAGTTAAATCTAGTACGAGTCTGTCGATATGGAGGAGGAACAGAGTCTCTAGCTAGATGTACATACCACTGAGCTGTTTGACAAAATGTTTTTTTTTCACGAAATCCCGACACTAGCAGATAACCAGTGAAGGCAAGGCAAGGCATAGCGGTCGTTCATTTTAAGGAACTCGACGATAGGAAGGACACTGTGCTGGATTGTTGACCCAGGGTCAACTTAGGCCGTTAAGGGTGCATCTAAAGTTATCTGATGTTAGTTATGGGTGCTATGTGACCAGTGCAGTCGATGCGTCCTTGAAACACAAATAACTAGCTAAGTTTATCTGAGGGTACTTCGACTTACGATAGAGGCACTGTAAAGTCAGTATGGTGCACTTTCAGCAGAAGCAGTGATATTCCACTTTGCTAGGGCATTTTGAGGAGTGAAGGGCATGTCTGGTCTCCCTAATCCACGCCTTCGCGATCCAAGGCGTGATCCAATGCGTAACCGGAGCTGGAAAAGGGGCGCAGCCAACTGTTAAGGGGTACTGGAAGGGGTACTGAAGAGTGGCGCAGCCAACTGTTAAGGGGTACTGGAAGGCTTTGGAAGGGCACTTTAATCTGAATTAAAAGCAACGTAATCTGCTAAGGGCGGATCTAGGTCTATCTGAGTGCACTTCGACTTACGAGAGAGGCAATGTAAAGCCAGCAAGGGACACTTTGACTCGCGGCAGGAACATGGATTGGGGGTAGTTTGAGCTGTGGAGGGCATCCTTGACATTCCAAAGCCCCCACCTATCCTCTCAGTGGGCAATCTGAGCTACCGAAAGGACACAGCAAACCATCAAAGGGACATTCGAAGGCTTCAGAAAGGCACTTCCAGCAGGACTGAGGGCATCTGAATCTGCTAAAGGCCGCATCTGAGTGTATCTGTGGGCACTTCGACTTGCGAGAGAGACACTGTAATGTTAGCAAGGGGCACTTTGAGCAATGGCAGGGACATTCCACTTTGCTTAGGGGAACTTTGAACTATGAAGGGCATATCTGATATTATCAAGCCCCGTCCTAGCCGTCCACCGGGCAACTTAACACGCGCACTGGTGGCGAAATCCGCCCACCCCTCCGATTTTTCGTACAAAACTCCAGATTTTACCGGTCGATATACGCCATTTTTTGCATACCTGCTTAGAAATGACCGGCGCGTCGTTTAAAGTAAGAAAATGGAAATCGGCCGAACAATTTTCAAGTTAGGGGCCATTAAAATTTTCTAAAATCGTAGCGCCAGACGACAAAAATCGGCGCTGATGCGTTTCCCGTATACCCGCAAAATGGAAGTGTTCTTGGTCACACTAGCGACTCGTTCGATGTATATTGATATGTTATATAGTTTGAAGGTCATGTTAGGTCACCGAGGTCAAGTCAGGTCAAGTTCATGACAGGTTAATGGAACCAAATTTTGTCAACTGGAATGTTGTCATAAATGCACTACTGTTTGTCATTTGTACTGTTTGTCATTGCGTTTCCAAACTGTATTCATGTACTTCACTCCTTTCTTCGCGAAGCCGATTGCGCCGAGCTGCCCGACGGAGCAGTCGGGCGGGCGGCCCGGTTCCGGTAACTGAAACAGGTAACTGACCTGATAAAGTGCTGCTATATAGATGACCTGAGGTCAAATGTCGGGTCTAGCATCTGTATTGCATCATTAGTAATGTCCAAAACATCATTGATGCCCATTTTGGAGCATTTAAACACAATCACAGCGATCCATAACAATGACAAGCCAAACCACGCAAAAGAAGAAGATTTTGACAAATGTGACCTCATTTGACCTTGAAGATATTGACTTAAGGTTTCAAAATTTGCGCACAATATAGGTCACTACCGTACCCATCCACCCTGCGAATTTCGTTTCTCCAGCTTTAATAGAAGCCGAGATCTTAGGGGGCGGATTCCGCCCCCGCCCCCGGGGCGAAGTGTCAACGTACTAGACCCCCATCCAAAAACTCATCGGATTTCGCCCACTATATTTTCAGACCTCGATAATTATGATTTTTTATTTGACGATGTGTATGTTCATGTTTGTTCAGCATCCTCGCGAACGGGCAAAATCGTCCAGTAACAGGTGAAGTCACCTAAGCAAAAGAGCAGTACACAGTACATGTCAACATAAAAACTTTGAGCCATAGCATGCGACTACAGAGTCATACAGTGGACTCGGGTCCATCGTCATCATCAACGTCACCGTCATCGTCAACGTTACCGTCACCCTCCCTTCACTCTACACACCAACAAACACACACCGGCGTAAGTAAAATACTTATGCGCCCATATGTAGGCTAAAACACACCGGCCTTGATGAAGCATCGGAGCACAGCAGGCCTGAACTGTGATGACGATGGGTGAAGGTATTTCCTTGGTGCCTAACATTAGGGAGGGGCTAAGCCAAAGTTTTAGTGGGGTGAATTCAGCCTCCACAAAAGCATAGAAATAGAAAACAATGTCCTCTGATCAAACATGTACATTGATGTAGTCATCGTGATCGCCGAGTCTAGTCAGTCACCACACACGACACCAAGCAAACTAAAATGCGCAACGGATCACAGACATCAATCAGGGCAATCGTCCTACTACTTTTTTTATAACAGTCTAAAACTCCACCCGTACCCAATGGCGCAGCCAAGAGCAAGAGTAGGACACACTGGGTACATGCCTCTTCGGTCACGGCCAACGAGTCCAAAAAGGTCAGCTCAGGAGATTCCCAGAAGTGCCATTCGACGGTTTTAAAATGGATATGTCGGCTCGAATGGTTTCTTTGCTAGAGTCGGAAGTATAAAGTACAAAACTTCGGAAAGTGGGAATAATGGCAGAAATCAAAGCAGTTTTCAAATCGGCGGAATTGGAATGGTCCCCGCACCAGGTGTGTCGCAATGGGGAATTTTCACTGCAACCCTGTTAGTACTTGTAATCCTTTCCTTCCAAAAGGTTAAGTGCGGAGTTTTCTATACCTTTGGTGGTGCTTGGACCCCACCATATTTGCCTTCTTGACCTCATTCACCAATTTGATTTCTAATTCCCCTTGAAATTGACTTGGGACCGATCAAGGAGGATAACATTCCAAAATCTCCAAAATGCCGAGATTCGCAGTAGTTGCAGCATAGCAACACCAAATCTAGATCATACTGTACTTTCATCAAATCAAATAACTCTGCTTTCCCAAAATTTTAATCAAGGCCCAGGTTACTAAACGGAGGTCAGGTCAAATTCTCTCTTCTTATCGCAGTAAGGGGAAAATATTTCGTGCCGAACGTGATGAAAGAATGATACAAACATTCGGCTTTCAAATATGTGACGAGGTCAATGGTGTTACGTCAGGTCAAGTATTATGCATATTCTACACTGCCGTCTTGTGTGTGGAGTTGGGATTTCTGTGCGCGTCAGCTGCCTTGGCGACATTGCGCCCGCAATGTCGTCTGATGCCGAATGCTCCTTGTGAATTGAAATGTTAATTCGGTTTTAGAGCAACCGAATTAGTACACCATGACATTGTGTGAACAATGATCCGAGATGACCCGACTTCGTGTGACCGGACCTTATCATATTAAGCAAACATAAAGCATATACAGGGCATATATAAAGAGATGCAAAACGTCGGACAGTAGGAACACATGGCAGACGTAAGGAGTCTTCATATAGACACGAATAAGGCCACAAGGATGCCGCATCCAAATGCATTTCTGGCCGCGCTGTTGTCAGTACCTGTAATCATTACCCTAGGATCATTACCCTGGAAGAAGGTCAGTCTCGCTGCTGACAGAATTTGCTTTTCTGATGGCATCAATATTCATCGCTCGAAATGCACAAGAGAAGCTGTGTCTGAAGCAGATTCAATGGCTGTGACGAATTGGTAAATATTAATACATGGGTGACATTGGTACCTACTTATGGTAAGGTGAACGGTAGAATGCGGAGAAAATGACAACTAATGCACACAAAACTGCTCGGAAAGATGATGCAAAGCCGTGACTAATCCCACACCGTTCACTGTGACTCATCAGGGCCGTGGAGCACGCACCGTCTACCACGGCTGGATTTATAATTTTGCAATCCTGGGTGAGGAAAGGACAATTTCTGAGTGATGGAATACGGAGAGGATATTTTCCTTCAAACCTTGGCATCAGAATCTCACTTTGAAGTTTCAGGTGAATCTTGAACACTTTACCACAGGACAATTCATTGTCGAACAACACCATCAAACATCCAAATTGAAAACGCATGGAGGAAACAACATGGAGGATAATTTTGCGAAGAGGATAATGCTATAGATGACAAAATCCAGGAAAGACCAGTTTTTCGGCCCTGACGTCTACTGTGGCGGGCCAGGGTCGCAGAGCAAACTGTCCACTGTGGCGGACCGGGGTCGCAGAGCAAACCGTCCACTGTGGCGAACCGGGGCTGTGGAGCACACCTTCTACTATGGCGGACCAGAGCCGCGAAGCACACCGTCCACTCTGGCGGACTGGTGCCGCGAAGCACATGGTCCACCGTAACGGACCGGAGCCGCGGAGCACATCGTCCACTGTGGCGGATCAGGCCCGTGGAGTACACCGTCCATTGTGGCGGATCGGGGCCACGGAGCACATCGTCCACTGTGGCGGACCGGGGCCGCGGAGTACACCGTCCCTTGCGGCGGATCATAGCCATCAACAGGTCAAATTATGTCATGCCATGACAGTGGCGTACCTAGAATTTGCGAGAGGGGGCAAACTGATTTGAAAGGTGCTCAACTACCCCCATTTAGAAACGTCCCCGGATTTCCACCAATATATTTTTTTCTCAAAGGGGGTTCCTTATATTTTTGTTGTATAATAATTAGTGGCCAAATTAACTGGCCTGTGGAGGGGACCAAATACACCACCATTATTTCTAAATCACCGGATTTCAACCCTAACTCCCCCCATCCTGTTTGAAGGTTTTTCTTTTGGTATCCCTTAAAAAGTCACCTCGCACTGCTGAAATTACACCTGAAAAAAAATCATTCAAAAATGTAAAATTTGGCAATATCAGGCATTCCAATTAAAAACACCCGGTCGCCAAAACGCCAAAGTTCGTGCACATGTACACCTGCCTTGCGCAGTCGGCGCATTCGCCACTCTACGTGCGCTTCTCCGGTTTCTGCTAGGACTCCCACGTTTTGCTAATTACTGTCACATGATAGTCTTGTGCCACATTTGACATGTGGAATGCCTGGTATGGCGACTCGCTGGGAAAAAAATCGATAAATTCAATTCGATGTATTAGTTATCTTCTTCTCACATTTTCTCGTGATTAAGAAATCCGGAGACACAATGAGCTTTGATGCACCTCATCTCTTTGGTTAAATAAGCTCCCAGGTTGTCTACCGAGCCGTGACCTTAGCTACTGTTCGTTTTTTACCTGTTGCGTTTTTCTTCTTCTATGGATGTCTTTTAGGGCTCTAGCCAATTTTTGTTTCAGGCCCGGCACATGTTCGAGACCCGGCTCTTCTTTTACAGCTTTGTTGCCTTTTTATACACCGATGATATTTTTCTGGTATCGGCGCGTTTCCGAAGACGCCGATGTGTTTATTTAGTACCCGGTCTATTTGTTCCTTGTCTATGATCAATTCCATTTGTGAGGGACCATCCTGTTTTTCAAGCCCCGTGCGGTCTCATGGACCTGGTGTGCCTTGAGGGTCTCCGTTATGCTTTTATTTAGCCCTCCCGGTGTTTATTTCGAGCTGAAGCGCATATTTTAAGGTACTGTCGCTTTTTGCGAAACTCGGTACGCTTTTGTTTACCGACATTAAATTTTGGGATTACCGACGGAATTTTTCACCCCGAACACGATATTTGGGGGCCCCGTGGTCACTTGTTGGATCCCTAGCTCGAGCTTTAGTAGCTAAGACACGTTTTTGGGTGCCCAACACGTTTTGTGGGCTTTTGGAGCGGTTATTGGGACCCCAGAGTGATTTTCCATGTCGGGACTGCTTTTCGTTGACCCAGCTTCATTTGTTGGGTAATCACAATGAGACTTTTGGAGCCTCGGTGAAACCTGCCATGCCCCTAGCGTGATTTTCAGGGATCCGGGCGAGACTTCTTTGTACCCCTAGGCTCAGCGTGACTTTCCGGGGTCCCGGCCCGACCGTTTGTGGCCTCCGTTGTGATCTTCTTGAACCCCAGCACGACTCTTTCGAGCGTGATTTTCAGGGGCCCATATTAGAACTTTTGAGATCCCAGCGTCCTTTTCAGAAGCCCCTGCGTGATTTTTTGCCCCCAATGCGATTCTACGGGGCCCCGGTGCGATTATTGGGGGCCCAAACGGGATTATTAAGGAGACTGGCGCAATTTTTTTCGGGAGCTCGACGCGATTCTTGGGGCCCCACAACCTGTCAAGGGGCAACGGCCCACAATGTCCCCTCCCAATTCGGCATGTTACTGTGTCATGTAATTCTGCAACATAAGCATGTAGGAATAGCTCATCTGTTTCATCACTCACACGTGATTTCTACTCCCAAGTTCTTCAGACAGTTTGAGGAAAGTCAAACATCTCCTACATGGATAGGCAAGGATGGACTATTAGGCAGCAAGGATCCCACGGAATTCAGATCATAGTACTTTTGATGCAATACATACCTTGTTCCGCAGGCTGCTTTGGAGATGGATGCGCTCCTGCAGTTTGGTCAGGGTTGGAGTTGGAGGTGGATGGAGCAGCACTGTGAAGGACATTACATATGATTCAAAGGACTTCTTTCTGTTTGCATTAACAATGCAGGTAATGAAGTAACACTTTCATTAAATGACTTCTATAGTGTCCTGAGTGAGCAGTATAATTGAGATGGGTTCTTGTGATATACGTTATAGAAGTAAGGCTATGATGGAGCTTTTAGCCTCCAGTGGGAATGGTATGGATTCACTCATTAGTGAATCCATAGCATAACCTAATAACCATAACCAACATAACCTAATCTAGCATATCCTAACCTCCCTTTGCAGACAAAACAAAAAAATTTTAATAAAAATTAGAAAACAATTTTAAGCAATATACGTTCTGTAACTTTTCAAAATCACAAAACCGAACCCAACCTAACCTAACCTAACGTCAGCCACTTTTGAGGGAAAAATTCCCGATTTTTAGAAAATTTTCGAATATTTTTGAAAAATTTCCCAACTTAAAAAAACTAAACTAGCCTAACTTAACCAAACCGGTAATACTGTGCTTTAAGGTGGTAACAAGACAAGTTTTTACACACATTTGTCTCCATATAGCAAACAAATGGGTTAGGCTTGGTTAAGTTAAGTTAGTTTAGGTTTTTCAAGACTTTTCAAACAAACTGGAAAACTTTTCAAACAATTCCAATACAGTTTCCTCACAAACTTACAATTATTTGGTAAATTTTCAGTTTGAGGTGTTTTTTGTTGTTGATTTTTTGGAATTTTTCTTCAGAATACATGTTTATGAAGGTGACTAAGATTAAGGGACCAATTATTTTCTGTGCAAATGCTTACTTTTCAGGTTGTAAGCAAAATATTGCCAAAAAGGCTTTGAGTTAGGTAACATAGCATTAAAAAGAAATGTTTTTTAATGCATCAAAACCTAACCTAGCCTAGCCTAATCTACCTTTTGAGAACAAAAAATAAAAAAGTAAACTTATAAAATGTCAGGAAGCAATATATGTTCTGAAAATTCTCAACATTAAAAAAGAAACCTAACCCAACCTAACCTAACCTCAGGTGCTTTTAAAAAAAAAATCATGTTTTGTAAAAATGTTTGTACAATTTTTGTGACACTTTTCGGTATTATTGTGCTTTAAGGTGGTAACAAGGAAAGTTGTTTATGGGAGCTGTATGACCAACAAAGTCAATGCGGCAGTAAGCCCAAATAACCAACCAACCAACCAAGAAAAGTTCTTACACACATTTGTCTCCATAAAGCAAACAAATGAGTTAGGTTTGTTTAGGTTAGATTAGTTTCGGATATTTAAGTTGAAAAATTTGTCAATTTTTTCAATAATAAAAATGCAATTGCACAGCAAATAAGTGGTCCCATTATCTTAGTCACCCTCATGAACATGGTATTCTGAAGAATTCCAAATAAATAAATAAAAACGCCTTCAACTGCAAATTTAAAAATATTTTTTTCTTCAAGAGCAACTCATGTTAGGTTAGGTTAGGCTGGGTTCGATTTGTAAATTTTGAAAATTTTCAGAACATAAAATGCTTTAACTTTTTCTAATAGTATTATTTTTTCCCTCCAAAGGGAGGTTAGACTAGGTTAGGTTAGGTTATGCTGAAATTGTATTCTATTTTTTATACATTTATTTTATGCTATGCTACCTAACTCAAAGCCCCTTTGTTGGTGTTATTTTGCTCACAACTTCAAAAGTAAGCATTTGCACAGAAAAAGAGTGGTCCCATCATCTTAATCACGTTCATAAACATTGCATTCAAATGATAAATTCCAGGAATTCTAAACCATCTTAAAGCACAAATTTACCACAAAACCTAGCCCATTCGTTTGCTCTATGGAGAAAAATGTGTGTAAAAACTTGTCTTGTTACCAGAATACTCAAATATGGTAGGTAGGTACCTAGTTAGGTATCTGGCATTAATATAGAAACACCGTGCAGAAATCAGAAAAAGGCACGGACTGGACTTGTTAAAGCTTACTTGCCAACTTCTTCCCTTATTGTTTCCTTGTGAATTAAATATCAGCAAGTTATTCACTGCTTAAAACCACACCAATCGGCAGAGACATCAGGTGTGAAGTATAAAAAAATGAAGCAGCGCGACGTCACATGAGTTTAGACACCGGATTAAACATCGCGCGCAATTGCACCACAAATGTCTCACCTCCGTCATATTTGTCGATCAGAATCGCTAGTTTGAGATTCTGGGATTTTTGTACTTTGGCTTTTTGTCTTTGGATGCCACGGTTTGGGATGTTCTGAAGAACAGACATCACGACCGGTGGCCGCTATACCCCAATTTTATTTTTCAAGGAGGGAGACAGGAAATTTGCAACTTCAAACACGTAATTACTATATTGCTGCTAATTCCTGGTTATTGTTGCGTGGTATTGTCTTTCCTCACTCAAACGCCTCAATGAAAGCATTCTCGGACTATGCCTAGCTGCGCCAGCATGAAAATACAAATACAGGGTAGTCCTCCGCTTTGTCGAGAAAAAAAATCATATAGCGTGCAAAACTATATGGGCAATGCATCAACTTCGTATGTCTCATGCGCAGCCCCAACCCCACCCAAACTACAAATTACTTTGTTGAGGAGTAAAGTAAAATTAAAACCATCTAGACATTAGGGGGATGTCCCCATCCTAGCCCCGCCTTCAGCGCCTAAAATATCACACAAACTATAACGTAAAATTCCCTTTACGTAAACGTCCACCTGCCTGCACCTTGATCGCAAACACCCGCTTTTATAGTCAGACATGTAACGTACTCGCTTCAAAGGCGGCGCAAATGACCTCTATGGTCCGGTACGCCTGAAAAAATCACTCCCCACCCATGTGCAGTGAAATTGAAACATGCCTGATGCTACCAATTTCTGCAATATACGAAGAAAAAGCTGTGACGTCACCAAGGTTTGAAGGCGAACTTTGGTGTACCTTTTAAAATAATGGTATTTTTGCGGCGTTTAATAATGGTGTTTTTGCGGCGTACGAGACATTGGTCTTGTCAAGGCTATTTCTTGTATAGCATTGGTCTTGTATGACTGTAAGGTTTGCTTTAGAAGTCATGTGAGCCATAGCTTTCTTTTTTTTCTTTTAGGAATACCAATTATAATGCAGTGTCCATGCAGCTTCTTGCTGACTTTTCTCTGTCATGGTATCATAAGCTGGCAGATTTGCCCACACATGGCTCTCGTTTTTCCCCATATCAATATTGAATGCATGCATTGTCATTGGGCATGTAGGTAGGTACCTAGGTAAATATCAAGCTGATGGTGTGATAGGTGGGCTGCTGAAGATAATTATAGTTTGCATATCCACAATCTCAATGATAATTGTCATTGTTGTTCACTGGACAATGCAAGTTTGACAATGACTGGAAATTAAGAATGGAATTATTCCTGTTCAAGCTCATATGCATGTGGTTTTGCCATTGGTGGTGTGTACAAACATCAGTATGACAATCCAATTGTTGTTTTGTGGCTTAACATTTTTTTAAAAGACAATCTGGTTTAAAATGCATCATCAGCGAATCTTAACATTTTATGCTGTAAGTTTTCCTTGCACAGTGGAGGGAAATCCAGCTATTTTGTTTTTTTTGCACATAATTTTGAATTGTGTAGCAAAAGGTGGATAGTCAGTCCACTATCTAATCCAAATCTGTTCTTTTTCAGTACAAAATGTGCTGGTTAACATCAACTAAGTTTTCTATGTACCTAACACAGTGTTTTTCTTCTTTTTTCCTTTAGCTTTTTATCAGCATAAAAATAGCATGGGTTATTGGGGGGGCCCAAATCAACATTGGGGGGCCAAGATCAACATTGGTGGGGCCATGGCCCCCACAAAAGGATACAAATCGACGCCCCTGCCTCATCCCCCTCATACGAGACACTCCACGAAACATTCCATGAACCCCGTACAAAGCATTCCATGAACCCCCATACGAAACATTTCATGAACACTCATACGAAGTATTCTGTGAACAACGTACGAAGCATCCCATGGACCCGAATTCGAAGCACTCAGTGGACCCCCATACGAAGCATTCAGTGGACATAAGTAATGTCTTGTTAAAGGGAAACATCGCATTACCTCGAGTGATGTTCTCGAGTGATGCGATCCCACGGTTGCCTTCAAGGGAAAGCATGTGGTATACGATCATCCATAGTCGCCTATTTCTCGCATACATGCGAACGAAAGGAAATATTCGTCGGAATTGATTTCTTTTCCTTTACAAAAACAAGGTAGACGGTACATAAAGGTGGTTTGAATTTTTATAGAATACAGGCAAAATGAAAAAGTCGATGTCCCACAGTGGTATAAAATCGGTAAATCAGACAAATCGTCTTCGGGAATTCAAATCATTGAGGACGCCTTCCTCAGCGTATGCCAGGTTGTCACGGTGAAAGGTGGACGGTAACTTGTATCCTGACGAACGCTCAAAATATTGAGACCTAATGTCCTGAGCAATCGATCACTTCTCCTGATGTATTGCACCAATCTCACTGGTTCCAATCACCATGAGCACTCACCACAAACCAGACAGGCGTTCACTGGCAGCTGACCATATACACTGGGGACCTCCAGGGTATCGGCCGGGACCCCCAGGGTATCGGATCCCCAGGTACCAGGGACCAGGGACCTCCAGGGTATCGGTCGGGACCTCCAGGATATCGGGCCCCCAGGTACCTCCAGGGTATCGGCCGGGACCTCCAGGATATCGGACCCCCAGGGACCTCAAGGGTATCGGCCGGGACCTCCAGGGTATCGGACCACCAGGGACCAGGGACCAGGGACCCCCAGGGTATCGGCCGGTCAACAGCGCTGTGTGGATGATGCACTTCAAGTCGCCCCTCAAAGTGACACCCTGCACCGGCGGCACGCGGCACAGTTGTCGCCTGGGTCGGCACATGCACTCCTGGGTGACATCCGACAGGCTGCCTCAGCGATGGAGATGACGGAAGACCTGCCACAGCTGCCAGGGGTCACGTGAGTACGTGTTGAACCTTGTCTCGGTGTCCGGGTCTGACCAGTACCGGCGATGGCTGGTCCACCACCGCCGGGCGACGCTGTGAGCAATCGGCTGGCTCAGATGTAGTCGGACCTGAAGACCAGCGGTCATCTCAGTTAGGGTTAGCCTCATTGCCATGTACTTGTAGTGCTGGAACGACACTTCTTGCGGTGGTACCAGGTTCTGCTTTGCCATTCTGGCAGAGCTTTCGCGCCAGCCCGGAAAGCTCTCGTCCAGGGCCCGCACCAGCAGCGATGGGTTGGTCACCAGCTGGGCGAGGCCGCGCGGGGTGTTCAGCTCCGCCGACAGACCGGCCGGCCGCTCCGACGGTGGCCTAGTGAGCTGTCTGCTCCACCAGTCGAACACGGCCGGTGCGTCCACGAACATCTCTCGGATGTCGTCCGCCGTCAGCAGCCCCATCAGAGGCGCCACGTCCCATGTGAAGCCGCCCCCAGGGCACGGCGTCAGGCGTGCCCGACCGGCCACATCGTCCGGAGCCACGGTCATGACCTGCAACAGCCTTCGCCCCACGCTGCCCAGTGTATGCCGGGAAGAACTGCTCATCTCCAACATATCCCTGGTAGTTGAGCTGCGCAGCATCGTTGGAATTGGGCGCTCCGTAATGTCCAGTACTTGGTATTCAACCTCATTCTGTACGATCTTCACGATCAGGTTGCGTGCAACGCATATGCGCAGTTCACGCCCAGACAGTTGCCGGGACCGGTGAAACAGCATGAGCTTGAACAATTCATCATAATCCTTGTTCTGCACCATGTCGCGCAGCACCAGCCGAGTGAAATCTGCTTGAAGGACACCAATTATCTGCTGCATTGTTTCCAGGTCGGCTGGTGTGGCCTGTCGAAGCAGGTTGATGTCCTCACAGAAGAACGACGGCAACCGGCGAGCGGCAACGGCCGCCTGAAGGTAGTCGAGGATGAGCCGCGCACATTGTGTCGCACCGCCCCACTTGTGGCGCGGTGTTTGTTGGCACACCCAGAAGAGGGAGGTCTTGATGAAGTAGGACTTGATCGTTCGTCCGTGCTCCCCCAGTTGTCTCTTCGCACGTTTGAGAATAACGACCGCAGATTTTTGATCGTCTGGCAGGTGCCAGGTGGCTACCACCTCCGCCCTGGAGAAAGACATCCGCCACTCGGTCTCCTGAGTGACGCTGCCCTTGCATCCTGTCGGGACAAGGTGCATGCCGTACCGCCAGATGTCTTCTTTCGCGGCATCCGGCAGCCAATTGAGCGACATGGTGCTCGCGAAATGCTCACGGGACTGCTGCCACGGGACACGCAGACACGCCACGTGGTCGGTTTCCCCATCCGACCAAGTCGTGACTGCTGGTCCGGTGACGGTGATGGAGTCGGCTTTGGGAAAGATGACGCGGAGGACGTCGCACATCAGCTGCCGGACCCGTTCTGCCGAGAACGGCAGCGGCCGACCGTGGCGGCAGTCTGACCGCGGGATCTGTAGCACCCGGACAAATCCGGGGTTCTCGCTGGCTTCCAGCTTGAGCGACGGCACCGACGGCGAGCCGCCGGCCTCGCGAGGAGCGTCCAGCACCCAGCCGACAGGGCCCAGCTCGATCATCACGTCGTTGTCCGAAATTCGAAGTACGCCGTCGGTCATCAGGAATAACTCCTCGATAGTGCTGCCGGAGAGCGAGGAGCTCTGTACGGACAGACGTCCGAGCGGCGAACAGCCGCACTCGGCGGCATCCGCCTGCAACGCCTCCAGCAACGGCGCCGTGTCCAGACACTTGCGCATAATCAAACTGTTCATTGCTGCGCTTACTAGGAAATCCAGAGCGCCGTCGCGCCAGAACCAGGCATGGTCAATGAGCAGGTCGGCGTGCTCTCCGCATCGCTGCAGCAGCGTGTTGACTTGCCTGTCCACTTCCGGATCCATGGCCGGATCCACGTCCGGATCCATGGCCGGATCCATGGCCGGCGCGTGGGATCCGCCTTGCGAGAATTGTTGCACCTGTAACTGGCCGACGAGACCTGGACGTTCGCGCCGAATCGCGCGCCGGTCGACGCCGCAGCAGTCTGGCTCCGGCGCCAAGTCTCGGCCCGGCGCTCGCCTACCCGGGGCGGGGTCGGGGCAGCGCAGATCCACACAGGTCCGGCCAGCTCCGCAGGGTCTGTCTGACTGTGCGGCGGCCAGGCGCGGGGTTGCTCCGTAGGCCACATCCTGCCGCGATATGACTGTCCGCCGAACAACTCAGCCGGTGCACGATAACATATCGTGACGCAGCAGTGAGCGTATTGCAGCAACGCGACACGCCGAGCCCGCGGCAACCCATGCAAGGGTGAGATACGAGAAGGGCGGGCATGCTGTTGAAGTTGAATTTCAACAGGAAGGTATGCATTGGAGAGACTTGCCGTAAAATCCCTGGGGGATTTTATGCTGCAAGTTTTTATTAAAGACGGCAGCCGGCCGGCAACAGAAGGTGCCTTCACCCGGCGGGGAAGGGGGGGGGGGGGGGTGAGACGTTTGAATAATATATAATAATATAATGCCCCCTAGCCGACATATGCAATAGAACAGAACACCGGCAGAACGGTGTCAACGAAGCGGCTCAGAGGCAAAGTCAGCATTTGGCAGGATGTGAATTTCCGTGAATGCCACAGGTTAGTTTAGTTTTTAATACCTATAACCCGAGACGATTTTTACGGTCACATTTTCTAAAGTTTCATTGGACGGAAATCGTTGAGTTGTTCATTCCATGAGTTCATAAATATTTGTGTGAATCTTGGAAATTTTTGGAATTGAATATTGTTAGCTACACATATTTATACCTATTATTCATGCATATTTATATATCATATATTACGAATTAGTTATTTATTAATTAATTTTCTCTTGTATTTTGTTCAGACAGCACTTGCCGACTATACAATCTAGCTAAACGATGCTTCGCATCCACGATTAGTTACGGTTGGGGGGGGGGGTGAATATTGACGGAATTTTGAATTTTGACGCATAACTCGCGGTCGACCGCAATAATGTTCTGAACGTCTCTCTATCTCGAAAAAATGTAGGATCTACAGAGCAAATAGGAACACGATGTGATGTGTCTGAACAAGTTGCACTACAGATGATCACCTTCAGCTTATTTTACAAGACCATAAGAGCAGAAAAACAAAAACAGCGTTATATTAATCCAGAGCCACATTAACTATCTCAAAATTTCCGATGAAAAAAACGGCTGGCACTGTAGAGTTAAAGATATCTGCATATACATTCACTTTTGTACACTTCAAAGAGAACACCAGCAGGCCCGAATTTTGATATCTGTCTGCTCCAGGTTTGTGACTTGTTCCCCCCCCCCCCAGTTTTGTTTTAGGAAGAACCTGCACTATCTAACATTTCATCATATTTGAGCCCCAATAAAACTATCATTTCCGTTTCACTATTCGTTCTTGAAGTCGGTGGAGTAGCCAAGGGAGGGGGACGAAGGAGGCAGCCTCCCCCAGGAGGGTCCGAGGGGCTCTCAAGGCGTCGGTGCAAGGTGTCCGCAAGAGCCCCCTGTGCCGACATGAAGGGCTCCTGGACCGACTTAAGGGGCCCGGGCTGACTGAAAGGGTCCGGGGATGATGAAGATGTTGGCACACCCAGTAGAGGGAGATTTTGATAAAGTAGGACTTTTCGGTTCGTCCACGCGTCTCCAGTTGTCTCTTCGCACGTTTGAGAATAACCACCGCAGATTTTTGTTCATTTGGCAGAAGCCAGGCAGCTATCACCTCCGCCTTGGAGAAAGACATCCGCCACTCGGTCTCCTCAGTGACGCTGCCCTTCCATCCTGTCCGAACAAGGTGCATGCCATACCGCCAGATGTCTTCTCGCGCGGCAACTGGCAGCGAATTGAGCGACATGGTGTTCGCGAAACTCTCCCGGGACTGCTTCCATGGGACACGCAGACACGCAACCAAGTCCAGTTCCTCACCCAAATCGCCAGTGGTTGCTGGCCCGGTGGCGGCGATGGAGTTGACGCTGGGAAGGCTGACGGGGCAGAGGTCGTACACGAGACGACTGACTCGGCTGGCCGGTAACGGCAGCGGCTGGCTGGTAACGGCAGCGGCTGGTCGGCTGGTCGTGGTCTGACCCCGGTAGTACCTGCAGCACCTGGACCACCTGCAGCATCTGGAGCACCTGCAGCACCTTCAGCACCTGCAGCACCCGGACGAAGCCGGGGTTCTCACTGGTCTGCAACTTGAGCAGCAACACCGACGGCCAGCTAGCAGTGTCCGGGCTCCAAGTGACGGGCTCCAGCTCGAGCATCAATCCGTCGTCCGATGTACGCTCAACACCACTCGGCGTCCAATGACAAGTTGTAAGCCCGTCAGCACTGCCGCCGGGGAATGAGTAGCGGACAGACGGCCGTTATATACTCGACCGTTCCTGCGTAGCGAGTGGGCCGCTCTGGGTGCTGGTCGTTGACCCACGACTTTGCCCGGGGCAGGCCCCAGCTCTCGAGGTGGACGAGACGGAGGATGTCTCTCTCCTCTCCCCACCGAGGGAGCGACACTCCCGGAAGGCATGTCCCAGGAGGCGTGCTCTTCGCCGGTACACCTGGACTCAGCGCAGCGCGTCACTTGTGTATGTATCTGTGTGTATCTGTCTGGTGTATCTGTGTATCTGTGTGTATCTGTCTGGTGTATCTGTGTATCTGTGTGTATCTGTCTGGTGTATATGTGTATCTGTGTGTATCTGTCTGGTGTATCTGTGTATCTGTGTGTATCTGTCTGGTGTATCTGTGTATCTGTCTGGTGTATATGTGTATCTGTGTGTATCTGTCTGGTGTATCTGTGTATCTGTTTGGTGTATCTGTGTGTATCTGTCTGGTATATATATGTATCTGTGTATCTGTGTGTATCTGTCTGGTGTATCTGTGTATCTGTCTGGTGTATCTGTGTGTATCTGTCTGGTATA
Organism: Ashinkailepas kermadecensis; assembly: GCA_034440615.1. Lineage (NCBI taxonomy): Eukaryota > Metazoa > Arthropoda > Thecostraca > Neolepadidae > Ashinkailepas > Ashinkailepas kermadecensis. Next base: position 18,493 of record JAOTOM010005045.1, on the reverse strand, counting down.
TCTATGTATCAGTGTATCTGTGTGTATCTGTCTTGTGTATCTGTGTATCTGTGTGTATCTGTCTGGTGTATCTGTGTGTATCTGTCTGGTGTATCTGTGTATCTGTGTGTATCTGTCTGGTGTATCTGTGTATCTGTGTGTATCTGTCTGGTGTATCTGTGTGTATCTGTCTGGTGTATCTGTGTGTATCTGTCTGGTGTATCTGTGTATCTGTGTGATGTGTGGCGGCACAGGTGCCGCGTGTTGCTGTTGTCTCCTCTCATAGTGTTGTCTCATGACGAAGGTGATGCAATGGCTCCCAAAACTTGAAAGTCCGGTCCTCCTTTGCCATCCAGGCTAGCTCCCTTGCGTGGATCGTGCCTTGTGGTGTGTTGAGGTGTGTTGCTGACGCGATGGGTGTGTCTGTCTCTGTGTCGGTGGCCATGTTGTGAGTTACGTCACGACATGGCCACGGATGTGCGGAATGCGTATTGATAGCAGAACGGATCTGTGGCTGGCAACCTCTATAGTAGGACGAACCTCTGGCTGACAATCTCGATAGCAGAACGGATCTATGGCTGGCAGCCTCGATAGCAGGACGGATCTATGGCTGGCAATCTCGATAGCAGGACGGATCTATGGCTGGCAATCTCGATAGGAGGACGGATTTATGGCTGGCAATCTCGATAGGACGGATCTTCGGCTGGCAATCTACATAGCGGGGCAGAAGCTTGCGCAGTCAATACTATCAGCCACCAATAGCTATCAGTGCCACCAATTCGCATGCATTTGTTGGCAGTTACAACACCCGAACACACGCCGGTGCAACCCTCATATTTGTCGCCCATCAAAACACCGACTTTGTCGCTGTGTGAAGTGTACTGTGAACTGGCAACTGTGGAAGCGGGCAAGGGAGTACCTGCCTGGAAGCGAAATTACACCGATTTCTTTATTTTAAATAAAATAAAAGGAGGTTGCATATGGATTGGCAGATCAACTTCCGGTTACTTTCAATCGACTGCCACTTGGAATAGTGCCAAAACGCAGGAAACGCGCGTAGACTGATTTTTCAACGATATTCAACGCCCCTTTTTCAACGATGTCCAAACGGGTAGGAAAATAGCAGCGAAATTTTGTAACTCGGTAAAAAGTTGATCTGCACATGATGTGTTTCAAATACGATGGCAGAATATAATATTTATTGTGGCCCCTCATAGTCGGTAGTTAGTGAAACACCCGTTCCTGTTCTATCGTGTTCTATCGTGACCCCTCTCAGTCATTGGGAGGACTTGTGGCCTTCGTTCCTGTCCTATCGTGACCCCTCTCAGTCATTGGGAGGACTTGTGGCCATCGTTCCTGTTCTATCGTGGCCTGACCGCCAGGGTCTTCTCCCGACAAAGCCGCTCTCCCGCGATTCAAGCTTGAACACTTCTACCGGAATGAAGCCAGCAGCAAGAGCGACGCACCTCGCGGCCATTAAGAGCCATTAACCCCGCCGATTTGTTGATGTCGGCGGTGAGTTTCTGCTGGTTTAATAGCAACTAGAACTAGCTGGCCTTGCAGGGAGAAATTACCATTCAAGGAAGGGGAAAGGACGTTTGCCCATACTGTCAGAGGCGTAGGTAGAAACGTCTCGAAAGTGGGGGTCAAAACCATTTTTGAAGTTTCTCATCATGCATCGTCGTAGCATTAATGTTAAACTCTCATGAAAAGTGTGGAGATCATGACCCTCTGGTCCCTCTGTCCCTACACCTACGCAAACTGCATTGGATACTCATTTTCCGAGTAACATAAGCACAGCATAGAGCTGCAATACAACGACCCATGATTGGACAAGAGCCAGCAATTCCCGCTCAGAGCATAAACCTGTGGCCGGACACTGGCCAGCCACTGCCACTCCGGGCACCCACCACTGGTCAGCCATTGCCACTCCGGGCACCGACCACTGGCCAGCCACTGCCACTCCGGGCACCCACCACTGCACACTGTGATAACTCGAGGGAAAAACTAGCCATAAATCATTGCGGACAAAGTATGCTAATTACAGCGGCGATTTTGGCCGTAATCGAAAGAGCTTCACATTTGGAACATATGAAGAAGCTCTATTGTCTTAAAGATTCCCTAACCCAGGAATTTCAGAGGCAATACCTACAAGAGTGAAGGGAACATTCCCCCTCCCCTCATTTTGCTTCCGCGAAATATCTCGGAAACCAATTGCGGTAGACAGCTCAAATCGTGCACACACCTACATGAGTATCTAGTGTACCTCGTTTTAAAAGATCGATGTCCAGTCATGCATAGTCACATCATAATGACGTCATAAGCGAAGTCCATGGGCACTGATACATATATTGGATAATTATTAGTTAGCGTTTGCTATGCGAGCATTCTGCACTGTAAATGTGACCTATTAATTGCTCCGCAGAATAGATCCAAGATCGCCTTGTCTTAAGTGGCTGAAATTATTTCTAAATATATCCCTAAGATATGACACACAGGTAAAATAGCGGTCTCTGAAGGCACGTCGAGCCGTGTTCCCGTCGTTAGGCGTGCCTACCTACCTAACACATGGCTGATCCACGACAAGACCCGGTCTCCCCTGGAACTGCTGCTGTAATTATTTCCTTCTTTCTCTCACACGCCCCTTGTTTTCTTCGCCAGACACTGCCCACACTTTGACTTCCAGGCGGTAAGAAATGTGGAGAAGACACTTAAAGCATCGAATCCAGGCATGCATAGTTGAGAGACCGAGCTGGCATGCACCCTCGCGGGCAGGTCGAGCCGCGGCAGCAGACAAGTCATTTATCTGATGAAGTGTGAACCCAGAAATTGTGCATGTCATGCTGCTGCCGGTGTTGGTCAGAGCGTTCACCACCTTGCTGTGAATCATGGTGAATTGAGCATTGTACGCCACTCTGAAACTGGTACCGTCTGTTGCGGGGTCGTAGGTCGGCCTCAGCAGACGTATCTCGGATACGTCTGCTGAGTACGTCACTGTCTCGTTCTTTCCGCGAGGCCTCTGCTGTCTCGCGCTTGTACTGGATCCGCAACGGCTGGCAGAAGCGGATTGAAGACGGCGTGGGTTGGTCCAGACGCAAGTGCCACTCACTGTTAGTTGCAAAGGCATCAGAGTGTTACAGAACAGACTTTGTTCTGTAGCTTCATCGCCGTCTCCCATCTGTTTGTATACAACTTTCCCTGTAGCCTCGTGAAATTCTCATTTAACATGAAGCACGGCCGAAGTGCAGGTGCTGGATGACGTCGACTGCTGGTCGGCAGGTGAAGCTGAGTCCGTGCGGGCGACAGACGGCAGACATGCCACCAGCCACTGCGTCATATGATCCACGAGGGCCTGTAGAGAGCTGATGTATGATTCAGGAGAACTGACGTCTCAGTGAATTGCATGCTGTTGACTGCCGATAGCACTTCACCTTGGCATCATGCAGCTTTCCATAGGCAGGCAGGATGTCTGTCTTCGCCACATCATTCGTCACTCGGCGGACCATATGGTAGCCGTGCACAGACAAGACAGCTGACACACACATTGCCACCGCTCGGTCGGCTGACACGCGCTCGGGTTGGTTCACTTTAGAGCTTCTGAGAGCTCGGCGAATCTTGCTGGGCCGATTCGGTTATTCCCCCACCTGTCGCAGCACGAAACCCGCGTCCTTCATGCCCTCAGCACAAGCACTTTGCCTAGCAGCCTCCACCAGCTACAGATAACTGTGCTGCTGAGCAACTCTTAAGGACGCCCGACGCTGAGAACGGGCGCTGAGCTGATTGTAGATTCTACCTGGTCGCCCTCGCGCTCCCTCCACGGCCTCGTCATCAAGGCGGGTCTTAGCTTCGTCATCACTCACGACGTGGTCACCACGCTATAGGGACACGTAGAACACCTCGTCTCCCGAAAGATAGGTCGCAAACTGACTTCTGAATTTACCCTGGGCTCGCTCACACTTAACCGAATTTCCATTTAAGTTCTTCGTGATCAAGTCGGTCGCCTTTTTCGTGTCCACAATCGACGACTCAATCGGGAGATAGTCCTGAGGGATTTTATCCATATCGAACTGAAAACTATCAGTAAATATATGAGCATAATAGTTTCCACGCCCAAACGCTTTTCCATTGGTTAACAGTCCACTAATTCTTCTCTACTGACAAGCACATCCATTTGAACTGTACGCAAATTCCAACCACACTGACCAGAACATTACAGGCAATGACCATTACAGGCTCCCCTGCCATGGGAAGCGCTCTACGCAACCTATCTCGACTTAGTCGCATCGTCAGTTTGGGATTTTTTTGCACAGCCATCGCTGAATCAGGCTACCCGGTCAAAAAAAACGCCAGCCGGCGCGTCACGGCGTCCGGCTGGGGCTTCCCCGTGCCGGCCACCGCATCGCACCGCGTCCTGCCGGGGCTTCCCCGTGCCGGCCACCGCATCGCACCGCGACCCGCCGGGATACAATTGATCACTGCCGGTGTTAGAGCAGATAGGTACAGCTGTAACTTACGGTACATATAGTGAAAGGATCGCTGATTTCATTGGGATTGGTCTCTGGTTGTGCGCTGTTTTTGCGTTTTTTTAAACCTTAATCGAACTTGGAGGTACCAATAATTTAACGACTGTTGTAATGACTTATTTTTTAATCAAAAATATAATATTGTGTATCGTTCTATGCCTTTTTGAATTGCTTCTCGCATTGAGAATGTTCTCAGCTATCATTTCATACCTCACTTGTCCAGGTTTTTAGAATGCGTCTTACCTTTGTCAGTCGTCAAACTCCGACAACATTTGTGCACGCGTGCATCGTTTTTTCCACACGTAATGTTGTCCATGTCCATGGACTTGTTACTTTATCAAATTTTGTGAAACTTGTCATAAAAGCTGTGACCTGGTGTGCGTCAACCATTTGCTGATGCCATGCGCCACGAATATGGCATAAAAAATGGTCCAGAAATGCATTTCCGGCCAGCTTTTCCCTTGAGTTATCACACTGTGCATGGCCAGCCATCGCATCTGCGCCATTCGAACATCTGGAGACAGTCCTCATCACTTGCAGTCTCTTTGCGAGTTTCTATGCAAGATCGTTGATGTGGGTTCTGTATGCTAGTCGACGGTCAAACCACGTACCTAAAAAAGTGGATACGCTTCAAGATTTTGCGTGTCATCCTTGCGCAGGGGCCACGCCTATCTTCTCTGTATCGTTCCAATTTTGGTATATGTACTGCCGAAGCAAGTACAGCCATTCTCACTCCGGGCACCAACCACTGACCGGAGAGAGGCCACACCATCTCGACTGAGTACGGCAGTGCACCACTGGAGGCCCGAGTGGGGCGCAGATCTGCCGAGCTGGGTACCACCAGGGCGGCTGCCCCCAAGGTGAGGCGCCGCCGCCACCGAACACAGCCAACCACAGTAAACAACCATCTATTTCGAATACTTGACAAGAGATAATGTAGCTGAGACGTCGCGACACGCCCCCAAGTGACGTCACACCGAGTGGGCGGAGCAACACCACATCCAGAGTACTGCCGGACGCGACACGCCCCCACCGAGTGGGAGGAGCAACACCACATCCGGAGTACCGCCGGGTGCGACACGCCCCCACCGAGTGGGAGGAGCAACACCACATCCAGAGTCACGCCCCCACCGAGTGGGAGGGCAACACCACATCCAGGTACCGCCGGACGCGACACGCCCCACCGAGTGGGAGCAACACCACATCCGGAGTACCGCCGGGCGCGACACGCCCCCACCGAGTGGGAGGAGCAACACCACATCCAGAGTACCGCCGGACGCGACACGCCCCCACCGAGTGGGAGGAGCAACACCACATCCAGAGTACCGCCGGACGCGACACGCCCCCACCGAGTGGGAGGAGCAACACCACATCCGGAGTACCGCCGGACGCGACACGCCCCACCGAGTGGGAGGAGCAACACCACATCCAGAGTACCGCCGGACGCGACACGCCCCCACCGAGTGGGAGGAGCAACACCACATCCAGAGTACCGCCGGACGCGACACGCCCCCACCGAGTGGGAGGAGCAACACCACATCCAGAGTACCGCCGGACGCGACACGCCCCACCGAGTGGGAGGAGCAACACCATAGAGCCCGGACGCGACGACGAGTGGAGGAGCAACAACATCCAGAGTACCGCCGGACGCGACACGCCCCACCGAGTGGGAGGAGCAACACACATCATGCCGCGAAGCCCCACGAAGAAAAATAGGCGGAGAGAGGAGAAAAATGGGTAGGGAGGAAAAAGGTACGCGGGGCAGGAGCCGGTGGGAGGGAACAAATCAGAGTACCGCCGGACGCGAAGCCCACCGAGTGGGAGGAGCAACACCACATCCGGAGTACCGCCGGACGCGACACGCCCCCACCGAGTGGGAGGAGCAACACCACATCCAGAGTACCGCCGGGCGCGACACGCCCCACCGAGTGGGAGGAGCAACACCACATCCAGAGTACCGCCGGGCGCACCGGCCCCGAACACCACATCAGAGTCCGCCGGCGCGACACGCCCCCACCGAGTGGGAGGAGCAACACCACATCCGGAGTACCGCCGGACGCGACACGCCCCACCGAGTGGGCGGAGCAACACCACATCCAGAGTACCGCCGGACGCGACACGCCCCCACCGAGTGGGAGGAGCAACACCACATCCAGAGTACCGCCGGACGCGACACGCCCCCACCGAGTGGGAGGAGCAACACCACATCCAGAGTACCGCCGGACGCGACACGCCCCCACCGAGTGGGAGGAGCAACACCACATCCGGAGAGCACCGCCGGGTGCGAAACGCCTAACTACGTGACGTCACCACACGAAGGGATCCCCCGCCGCCTTCGGCGGTTATCACAGCCCGGCCGCCGCCCTCTCTCCGCCACACTCCACCGCTCTGTCCCGATTAATGTCCCGCTAAAGGCCGTCGGCTCGCCGCCGCCACTACCGCCGCCGTCGTGCCGGCCGCGTCCCTTCGCGCCGCGCGCCGCCGCGGCACGTTCGCGGCGCACGCGTCACACCGTGTATCGGTTCTTGACATTCGTGCCAGACTTGACCCTGGTGTCCGAGTGCACCTGGTAGCCGATGATGTCCTTGGGATTGATCTTGAGCACCGTCTTCAGTTGACGCCTGCGGCAGGAGGGCCGAACGTTATTGGCCAGCCGAGACTACCGGTTAGATGTTTGGGCTTCAGGCCGGTGCTGGAAAAACAACAGTGTCGTCCCTTATTTGTGATTTATTTATGATTTCGGCTTAGGGGCACATGAACTGCTACTGGTTATGTAGCGCCCATTTGCTTGTGTTGTATGTATTATGTATTTATTTGTATTGTTATATCTCGTATTTGTGTTGTCCAGAACATCACCCTCTCCAGAAAACGACCTTCCCTGAATGGTTGTTTGATGACCGCGATGGTCATTAGCTTTACCATGCATCAGCTGTTGGGTCATACAACGTGGCCAATATCCCTCTCGCAGGTTGGTCGCGTACAAAGTAGCGATAGGCGGAACTAGAACCCACCCTTCCATTGGAGATGAGCACCTTACCTCAGGTTTAAAAAATGGGCTTTCATAGATGCGCGAATTAACAAAAGTGATGTGGGATGTCAAAATGACATGCACTATATCGTTCGTATAGTTAAGCTCGTTGATATTCCACAAAACCAAACTTCTCACGGCAATGTTTGGTTTTGGTTCTCACGGCACTTGTGTATTTGGCAATTGCATAGCAGACCACACTATAGATAGCCACAGTATTTGGCACTGTATCATCAGATGTCGGCGTGTCACCGTCGATAACAGTGAGCATGTGCATGACAGCTACAAAGGACACCGTTTTAAATACGAATGCAGACTTACCAAACACTCTTCCATAAGTGGGATGTCAAAATATCATGGAAAGGAGAGTTGATATCGTATCTGATCAGGTCCACCAAATCATAGATAATAAACGACAAATTATAATATCCCCATGACAAAAAAAAATAACTGCCTTGTTCTAGACTATTCGCTCCACTGTTTGAGAACTGCACATTACCACTGTGCTTAAAATGCCCAAAACTCATGACTACACAGAGGTTAGGATAACAAACGTAACCAAAATTACTCTCCGACTTTGATGGTCAAAAATTATCCCCAAACTCGAGATTCCAAAACGGCGAGTCCCGCCGTGTGCCCGAAGTTGCATACGGCGGCCGGCGGCGGCTCGCGCACATACGACACACTGGACCGGTTACCATGGCGACACCACACGCGACACACGGGACCACAGACTGTGGGTCAGTTACCATGGCGACATCACACGCGACCGCAGACTGTGGTCCAGTTACCATGGCCATGCTAGCCCCACGCTGCACACGCTCGACGCTCGCCAAACTGTCACCCCTCGAGAATGAAGGAACGCCATCTCGTGGCATTGTCTGAAGCTTGTGCTGCAGAACTGTGGCCAGGTGTCAACACCGCCAAGCGTTGCGTGGGATTTACCACATTTTGTGGTAAATCCGTCACCATATCACTCCACTCCAACAGCAACTCCACCAAGGGCACCGTCTTCGCGCCGGAGCTCCGCTTCATTTCCGAAGCGGATATCCAGGCGGAGCTCAGGCCGGAGGGGGTGAACCACGTCCACCGAATAACCTCGTTTAAAGACGGCCAGAAACGGGATACAAGCCTCCTTGTCCTCACCTTCAACTCTACCACTCTTCCCAAGACCCTCCTCGCCGGCTACATCCGATATCAAGTCCGCGTCTTTATTCCTAATCCTCTCCGCTATTTTAATTGCCAGCGCTTCGGCCATGGCAGTAAGACATGTCGCCAACCAGCCCTTTATCAGAAATGCGGTGAACCACCGCATCCCGAATCCATCTGCTCCAAATCTGCCCACTGCCTCAATTGCAACACAGCCGACCACTTCACCACTTCCAATCTCTGTCCAGTCTGGCGACGGGAAAAAGAGGTTTGCGCCGTCAAGGCCACAACCGGAGTCTCCTACCCACAGGCCCGGTGGACCGTCGAAGCCACCTCCCCGACCACCAAAACTTACGCCCAGGCGGCCACCATTGCTCCATCTACACCTCAGGTCAAAACAAATTCCACGTGCACACAAACGGAACTTATACCAGGCCTGGCACCACTCACCAAACTAAAACCAATCACCACCACGACACAAACAACTCCGGTTCCCAATACACCGACCTCTCCAGTTCCTAACAAGCGGACCACTCCAGGGAGGAGTGACAGGCCTCGTAGTCATTCGGCTGCGGGACCGAATTCTCGTCACCCGTCAGCGGGCCGCCGATCGAGCCCGGCGCATCAAACGCCGGCCGGAGACCACGTGACCCGACTGACTCCCAGCCGGCGGACATCCCCCGCGGCAGTGGCTGGCCGCCGTGAACCGCCGGCCGCCAAGGTCACCGGTCGGCCGGACGGCTATGGCGGAAACACCGCCATCGGCCGCACTCAACACACATTCCCACCTGAACTGCACTCCTGGCTCCGACATGCACCGAAAGGTGCTGACAAACATTAGCTCTTATCTATGTCTACTTTTGCAATGAAATTGCCGTAGCTTAACCCGCGCACGTCCGGGGGGGCAGATATCTGCCCCCCACCCACCCTGTGGTTTTTCCTACTTTGCCGCCATACTAATCGGGTTAGCAAAGCCAAACCTTGCATGGCTGCTCATTGGTCTTTTCCGCATATCCTCAGAAATCTTTGACCCTGGGTCATCTCAAGTCAGGTCACCAGGTCAGGCGAAGTGACCTAACGTCCCTCCGTGTTCTAGGTGGCATCACTCCCACAATAATTGGGCGATTGATTTCAAACTTATATCACGTCATGATCTTATCAGGGTCTATAATATGTATCTCTCGGTTTTTTCGTAGCGTTGACCTGAGGTCAGGTCGTGGCCATGGCTTACCCATTATAGGCCTATGGAAAAATATACAAATGTTTCCTGGTTACATATTTGCTCTCGGAATGACCTCCAACCGTTATGGCGTGTAGTTTGAAGTTACTCGCAATGCTATCGCTGACATTTTTGCTCAGTGGCCCCACCAAGGTCAGCTGAGGTCACCTGAAATCACTAGCACATTTCTGCGCACTACATCGCAATGCATTGAGCTAGAAGGCTGATATTACCGTCATTGTGCTTGTATCGCCAAGCCGTGTCGATTTATATATTACATGACCTCCCTACTCTACCCCATGACCTTGACCTGAGGTCATTGTTTCGGTGACCCATCTGTTGACCTGACCTTAAATTACACAGCGTATGTCGATAACACATTTCAAGGGCTGTCCAATAGCATTTGCAGTTTGTTTGTATCTGTTACAGGTCCTGAGACATGTGCCAATATCTGAGGGTCCCACGCGATCTGGTCGAATTTGACATGATGACCCAGTGACCTAAATATTGACCTGAGCCAGAAAATGACCGAAATACTTTCGATAGAGCTTGTCACCAGCTATCCAAAGCCGTTTTCCGTTTGTTGCTACCTACCATAGTTCTCGAGATCTTAGGGGGGCAGGCATCTGCCCCCCCTCCCCCCGGACATGCGAAGTTGGCGCGGACCGCCGGACGTGCGAGTGTTAATATCAAAATGGGCCGAAATGAAAGCCTTTTTCAGTATTCTCGCAGCTATTCTCATCGCACTCCAAGAAACATGGTTTTTGCCTACAGATACATATAACTTCAATCTTTCCAATAACTCACTGTACCATCACGATGAGGTCCGTGGACCACATCGCAGTGGCGGTGCAGCACTGTATATCAACAATGATTTTACACATACACAAATTACACTTAATTCATCTTTACAAGCCGTAGCTTGTACTTTACGTTTCCATGGGAGGAATATAGACGTATGTTCTATTTATATTCCACCACACACAGACAACACAAATATTTTGACAGAATTAGAAAACCTTATAGCACATTTCAAGAACCTGTTCATCTTACTCGGCGATTTCAACGCTCATAGCCCAGCGTAGGATAAAAAATGTACACACCCAGACACTCGCGGACGGATTATACAACACATATTAGACCGACAGAATATAGTAATATTTAACACTGGAGAGCCAACTTTTTTTCACCTCGGACACAACACAGAAACTGCAATATATTTGACAATTTGCTCTCCAACTCTGGCCAACGACTTCGATTGGACCATAGACACAGATATGCATAACAGCGATCATTACCCCATCAAATGAATACCAACTTTTTCAACTGCTACTGATAGCACAGCCAATTTTATCCCACGCTGGAAAATTTCAAAACCCGATTGGACAACATTTAAGGAACTTTCTTATATTCAATACAACCCCAACATTTATCCCGTCGAAAACATTAATTCAATTGCACACACACTTTTCGAAGCAGCATCCACCACAATTCCACTCACGAAACCTTTCACAAAACGAAACCAGGTACTTTGGTGGTGTCTAGACATTTCACAAGCAATTGCGGTTCGAAAAAGAGCATTCTGGAAGTATGCACGACATCCAAATCAAGAAAATGTATCCACCCGTAACCGTGAACGTGCGAGAACCCGCCGCATCATTCGCGATGCTAAGCGACGTTCATGGTCCTCATATTTACAGCAGCTCACTTTTCAAACCCCTTTAAGTAAAATATGGCAAGTAATACGACGTTTGTCCGGACGCTCCCCATTTAAATCTCTACCTGCCCTCAAAATCCACAATCTCACCATTACAGACCCACAAACCATAGTAAATACCATAGCTGATACCGCAGCACATAATAGCTCCGATGAGAACTACCGACCTAATTTCTTACAAAATGCACAACACACTTTTCACACCAATCTCGACCTCTTTGATTCCGACAATAACGAGTACTACAATGATTCTTTTCATCTTTCAGAACTGGAGAATGCCATTTCCTCCGCCGGTAGCACTTCAGTAGGGCCTGACAAATTACATTATTCCTTCTTTCGACATCTATCTGACCACACCAAACAATGCATCTTAGACACATTTAATTCATTATGGTCAAATCATATCCTTCCTGAAGCATATAAAAAGCTATCATCATCCCCATTCCAAAACCCGGCAAAGACCATAGTAACACAATTAATTTTCGACCCATTGCACTCACCAGTTGTTTAGGAAAACTCTTTGAACGAATAGTTATTAAAAGACTGACCTGGCACCTGGAAACAAATTCACTTCTATCTCCCTTTCAATGTGCTTTTCGGCGAGGACGCAGCACCATATATCACCTAATTAGATTAGAAACAGACTAGGCCTAGGCTACAGACTAGGCCTAGGCTTCATGTTTTTGTAGCCTAGGCTACAAAATATATGAACACACAGTCGCAGTATTTTTAGACATAAGCAAAGCTTACGATATGGTTTTCAAACACGCATTACTTTTCAAAATTCAGCAACTCGGTATAAAAGGACACTTACCTCATTATTTAGTATGTTTTATCCGGTACTCGCCCATTCCACATCAGGTGCCGGTCAGCCATCTCCGATCCACATATTCTTCAAAATGGACTAGCACCGGGAAGCTGCATTTCACCAGTTTTATTCAACCTCATCATTGACGATCTTTTCACCGACATGCCTACTAATGTATCATACTCTCTGTTTGCCGATGACAGCGCAATGTAGGGTAGACCTTTCCCTGGCCGTGGGTAGTCTAGGGATGGACCAACGCGAACGCTATACCCTGGAGTAACAAGCGGACAGCTCGCCTTTTAAACTCCCAACGACGAGTAAGCGTCGGGACCGAAAGCTTAAGAGTATTGGCAACTATAGTTCTCTGTTACCAACACCTTGGATCGCGACAGGCAAACGCCAGTCCGTTCGAGATAGCAAAGACGTGCTGGCTCTCTCCCTCGGTCTCCTGGGTCTCCTCTCTGGCGGCTCTGTATTATTCGCAGTCCAACATGTACATATAGACATATAGCCGACACGTGGCGACGCCACGCGGAAACACACGTCGCCTCCTGATTGGTGGACGGGGCGCGGCCCGCCGGTCCGCGATTGGCGATGATTCATACTGACGCCCACACCATGATGTTGAGGGGGTGTGGGGCCGCTGCCCGCGTCTCGAGCTCTCTTGCTGGCGTGGCATAACTCCAGGTCGAACACCGGGACAGCTGACACCAAGCTATGCGCCCACAATCAAACCTAACGGTGATACAGTCATCGGTGATGTGATCGTCCAGTCATGTCGCATTCCTAACTACGGGCCGAACAGTAATGTTAAATTTAAACCACGTTACACCAATTTGGTGTTCCAGAAAAAAAATACAAGCATTATTTATGTCACCCACAAAACGCACTGGACAAAATACGTCAATGGTCCCTGAAGTATGGTTTCATTTTTGTCGACCCCAAAATCTGCAACACTGGTATTTAGTAAATCATCACCTTGCCCAAACCCAGATAATGATAAAGAATGATATACCCTTTGTAACTTCGTTTAAATTTCTTGGTATTATTTTTGACCGTAGGCTTCAATGCATAAACACATCAAACACATCCAGAACAAATGTTTTCACCTACTGAATTTATTTCGACGCATCACTTCTTCATCACTTGGAGCCGACCGTCATACACTTTTACTACTTTACAAATCGTTACAATTCGTTCTACCCATAATTTAATATGGATCCGTAGTATATGCCGGTGCTAGCACATCCTCATTACACATATTAGACACCATTCAAAATAAATTTATCCGTATCGCACTCGGTGCAATGACTCCTTCACCCATTATTTCTTTACAACCAGAATCGGGAATTCCTCCACTAGTTCTCCGTAGAATGCAGCAAACACTTAGGTACGCCTCCAAAATTCAATTTCACGCAAACCACCCCACACACGCGTCATTACGAATTCTCCCCAATTTACATCATCATTCTTTAGGTCCAGCGGAAAAACGAACTGGTCTCACTATAGGTTCTCGGATAAAAACATTATCTGAACAACTTCATTTCACTATTCCACCCATTACTATTCCACCCATTACTTCTCTTTCTCCACCGACTACACCACCATGGCAGATAGCCGAACGACACATTTTATATCTCATCACCACTCCAAAATCACAGCTTTGCCCGGAATATATCACACAAAAATTACCCCGAATTCGGTCTCGCTATTACCATGTTCCATTTGTTTTTACAGACGGATCGAAAGATGCTAACCTTACAGGAAATGCCGTAGCTTCCGGAACATACAAAAAACAACATCGATTACCAGACGGAACATCAATTTTCATCGCTGAATTACATGCTATCCTCATTGCCCTCGGTTATATTCGCAACCGTTTTCTCTGTCGCCTCATGCGCAGCGTCATCATTTGTTCGGACTCCAAATCTGTTTTACAATCTCTTTCGTCACTTTCTTTTTCACATCATTGCCATATTCATATTTATGAATCACTAGAAACACTTCATCTGATGGGCGTGAAGGTCCGTTTCCTGTGGGTGTCCAGTCACTGCGGCATCCCAGGAAACGAGGAAGCCGACACTATAGCAAAAGCATCATTACACTTCCAAAACATTACAGAAATTCCACCATATTTTGAAGGTCATCAATACAATCATCAATACAACAGAGCATTCCAAATTTATGGATACAAAATTGGACACAAAACACAAACCATACACAATTACATATTATCAAACCTGTCGTCGATATCTGGACCACATCATATAAAAAACCGACACGACGAAAAAGTCTTATCACGTTTACGCATCGGCCATACTTTTCTTACACATCGATATATCTACACGGCTTCACCCAGACCTTCATGCCCATCATGCAACACCTATCTTACGGTTACACATATTCTTCTTCACAGCCAGAAGTTCCACGGCCCTTGAAAAATACTGACAGATTTTTGCCTTACACACAAATTTATTTTTACTCTGCCTACACTATTAGGGGATGAACATCCAATTTTCATCAAACTACTTTTAAATTTTCTCCGAAATACAAACCTGTTCCAAGATTTATAGACTTAATTATTTAGCATAACATAATATACACTTTTTCATTATGGCACGAAATGGCCCGAGGAGGCCGAAGTGCCTGACCCAACAAAGGCAAAGGTTGCGAGACGACCACCCCACCCCTAGACTACTGGCTTCCATATGTTTATCCTCGGCTAGATAAATAGTAAAGGTTAAAGCTGAGCAGCTCTAGAGAGCCGAAATGTCAAACACTGCTTTTGCCGACAACTCCGTCTCAATAATGAAGAGCAAATGGCAATGCCCAAAGAACAAGTTTCATATTCCAACCTACTCCCCAGTCTCTGAGTGTTAATCAAGGTCACAGTCAGTTCACAGCCAAGACCAAGACAAATCACATGCTTCAGCCCCAAAGCAAGTGATTAACATTCTACATATTCATTCCGTTCCATGGTTGGTTGTTTGGATATTTGAGTTTTAGGGCGCATCGATTAGGTTTGGTCATTAGCGCCTAATGCCACGTTCCACATACACACAACACCAGGCCGTCTGACCAGAGAAGAGGGTCGCGACGATACCGACAGCGGTGGTGATGCCGTACTCGAAGTTGATGCAGTCCTCCCCCCGCCGAACGTCCCCGGTCCAGATAGCGATCTTGTCGCCATTGTTGCGGATGTTGACCACGCCGCCGCACACGGTCTCACCGGCGTCGCCGAACCCCTCGCCGATCATCAGCAGCATCTGGACACGGACCGCTGTCAGACACTGCACATTCAATCCATCTCCAATCCCAATCATCAGAAGCATCTGGACACTTGTTTGTTTATTTGGGCTTTAGGGCGCCTGAACTGCTAGTGGTTATCTAGCGCCCATAACTGTTTTGTTCTTCAGAACATGATATGTAATTCGACATGACTATTATTGAAATGGATAAAGAACGTGAAACTTAATAGCAGCTAAGTAACGGCATATTTTGCCTGTGGCAACGATCTCCGGGCTATCTTCTAAAACATCAGTGTACGATATTGCATGAAAGTTTGGACCAAAATAACGCATTCGTTCCTCCTGGAAGTTGCTGCATGAAAACAGTATGTGGCGGACTGTCATATGTGCGTCACATCGAGAACAGCGTGGTTTTTCCTCCTTGATCAGAAGGTGTCGGTGTGTAGCGTAAGTGTGCCCTATTCGCAGTCGTGCCAAAATTATATCTTCCCTCCTACACTTCTTAAGTGATGAGGGCCATGGTACCAAAACTTGTTTGATAGATCGGAGCTTGTTTGAAACCTGATAATCCCAATTTGTTTGCCACTTTTGGAGAAAAGCAGATACTTCCGAGTAGAAATCCCTTGCGGGGAGAGGCAAGGCTCGAGTCCAACGAGCCTGCGTGGCGCGCTTTGCAGCAGCATCGGCATAGCTGTTTTTATAAAAGTGGTGTTGGGTAGGGGCCCGGAGAAGAGAATTAATTATCTCTCCTCTCTTTGTTTATTGGGGTTATTATTTTTTCTTGAGGAAGTTGTTTGGTGGGGAAAAGGATTGCAGGGCCATAAGGCTACTCAACGAGTCTGTTACGATGACATTGAAATCTTCGTCTCCAACCTCAATCTTCTTCTTTACTATATAAAGCGCGAGTTTTGTTTGGATCTCTCTCCTGATTGGTCGACACACTGACACTTCGACCAATCAGCGTCGAGTATTCCTGTGACGTCACAACAATATCCGATGTCCGCGATGACTCATATCAATACTACCTCAGTCGCCGTGTGACAGTGGTGGCGAGTGCATGTGTCCGTCCGCGAAGTGATGCGACAATGTTAAAACGACAGAAACCAATGCCTAAGGATGATACACCATCTGCGAAACGTAACAGGGCTCATCGCGAACGCGAGACTGCTGAGCAACGAGAACAGCGTTTGACTGAGAGACGAGAGAGGCAGGCTATATTTCGTAAAAAAGAAACACCACAGCAACACAATTGTCGCCTTGCTGTTGCCCGTGCACGTCATGCGGCCAAACCTGATGATGTACAATACAAGTTTACCAGTTTACATGAATTCGTTTTACAACCCGGGCGAAGCCGGGTACGGGCCACTAGTAAAACATAAAGCTTTAATGATCGCCACCAATTCCGCAGTAAACACATAGCGTGGGGTGGTAAAGTGAAAGATCTGGTGACCTTTCCATACACGAATGCGCAGCCAGTTCCAGTCATTGTTTTGGACCCATCAGCATAGATTTTGGAGTAACATCCATAGGATTCCAGTAATTGCAGTGCTTCTGCCTTGAAAAGCTCTGGAAGCGTGTTTCCCTTCTTGGCCGTCGCTAGGGAAATATTTATCGTAGGTGAAATTAGTTCCCACGGTGGGGTGCCAGAGTGTTTTATTCTCGCGACACTCCGTAGTGGTATCTGTGCCTCTTCAAGGAGAGAGCGGATTCTAACGCAAAAGGGTCTTAGTTTTTCTCCTCTGTGTCCGCTAAAACTGATAACATGTGATGCGAGAAAACGGACCTGAATGAGGGGTGCGCTGGAAACTGCTTTAGCCTAATTGCATACCGGAGTCCCAGCTTTTCACGTCTGCTTGCTAACGACGGCTCGTGGGCCTCTGCCAAAAGGCTCGCAGCTGGTGATGTCCGAAATCCCCTGTGGAGATTCGTAATGCTGTATGATTTATAGTGTCGAGCTTCCGCTTCACTGAATTACTTGCACTGTCGTATATAAATGATGCGTAGTCTAGTTTCGAGCGAATAAGAGAACGATATAACAATAGAAGTGTTGCTCTGTCAGCTCCATAAGTCGTTCGGGAAACACATTTCAAAATGTTCATGGCTTGGAAGCACTTATCACGCAGAGTGTCAAGATGTTCCCTGTAACTCAGGCGGCTATCCATGATGACTCCCAGGAAACGGGCCGCTGGTCGCACCGGTATTTGGTGGCCGTATAACTTGATTGCCATCTCTGGACAATAACGGCGTCTGCAGAAGTGGACAGCCACCGTTTTCGAGGTAGAGAATCGGACCCCGTTTAATATGGTCCACATTTCAAGACGACCCACTGCCATCTGTAGTTGTCTTTCCACAGACTGAGACCGCGCGGCAAATGACCAGATTGCCAGGTCATCAACAAAAAGTGGTCTGCCGATGCTTCGCGATAACCCATTTTCTATGTCATTTATCATAATTGCAAATAGTGCGACGCTAAGTACACTGCCTTGTGGGACCCCATTTTTCTGAACAAAGATTTGTGATATACGGTTTCCCACTCGAACCCGAAAAACGCGATCAGACAGGAAGTTTTCCAAGAATGTTCCAATTTCACCACGTATCCCATGATTCCACAGTTTCCTGAGTATTCCTGGTCGCCATACTGTGTCATAAGCAGCCTCTATGTCAAAGAACACTGCACCCACGTGTCGATTCTGCATAAAATTATATCGTACTACAGTGTCTAAAAGTAATATGTGATCCAGAGTGCTACGATTTTTCCTGAAGCCGCACTGTGAGTTTGTAAAAATGTGTTTGCCTTCGAGGAGCCAGCTAAGACGGACATT
>JAOTOM010005044.1:680000-784154 GCA_034440615.1 Ashinkailepas kermadecensis | reverse complement strand
CGTGCTGGTGACCATCTGGAGAGACCTGGGGATTGGCAGTCACCTGTGACTGTAACACTCCGATCACACACGTGCTGGTGACCATCTGGAGAGACCTGGGGATTGGCAGTCACCTGTGACTGTAACACTCCGATCACACACGTGCTGGTGACCATCTGGAGAGACCTGCGGATTGGCAGTCACCTGCGACTGTAACACTCCGATCACACACGTGCTGGTGACCATCTGGAGAGACCTGGGGATTGGCAGTCACCTGTGACTGTAACACTCCGATCACACACGTGCTGGTGACCATCTGGAGAGACCTGCGGATTGGCAGTCACCTGTGACTGTAACACTCCGATCACACACGTGCTGGTGACCATCTGGAGAGACCTGGGGATTGGCAGTCACCTGCGACTGTAACACTCCGATCACACACGTGCTGGTGACCATCTGGAGAGACCTGGGGATTGGCAGTCACCTGTGACTGTAACACTCCGATCACACACGTGCTGGTGACCATCTGGAGAGACCTGGGGATTGGCAGTCACCTGTGACTGTAACACTCCGATCACACACGTGCTGGTGACCATCTGGAGAGACCTGGGGATTGGCAGTCACCTGTGACTGTAACACTCCGATCACACACGTGCTGGTGACCATCTGGAGAGACCTGGGGATTGGCAGTCACCTGCGACTGTAACACTCCGATCACACACGTGCTGGTGACCATCTGGAGAGACCTGGGGATTGGCAGTCACCTGCGACTGTAACACTCCGATCACACACGTGCTGGTGACCATCTGGAGAGACCTGGGGATTGGCAGTCACCTGTGACTGTAACACTCCGATCACACACGTGCTGGTGACCATCTGGAGAGACCTGGGGATTGGCAGTCACCTGTGACTGTAACACTCCGATCACACACGTGCTGGTGACCATCTGAAGGGTTGGGAGTCACCTGTGACTGTAACACTCCGATCACACACGTGCTGGTGACCATCTGGAGAGACCTGCGGATTGGCAGTCACCTGCGACTGTAACACTCCGATCACACACGTGCTGGTGACCATCTGGAGAGACCTGAGGATTGGCAGTCACCTGTGACTGTAACACTCCGATCACACACGTGCTGGTGACCATCTGGAGAGACCTGGGGATTGACAGTCACCTGTGACTGTAACACTCCGATCACACACGTGCTGGTGACCATCTGGAGAGACCTGGGGATTGGCAGTCACCTGTGACTGTAACACTCCGATCACACACGTGCTGGTGACCATCTGGAGAGACCTGGGGATTGGCAGTCACCTGTGACTGTAACACTCCGATCACACGTGCTGGTGACCATCTGGAGAGACCTGCGGATTGGCAGTCACCTGCGACTGTAACACTCCGATCACACACGTGCTGGTGACCATCTGGAGAGACCTGCGGATTGGCAGTCACCTGCGACTGTAACACTCCGATCACACACGTGCTGGTGACCATCTGGAGAGACCTGCGGATTGGCAGTCACCTGCGACTGTAACACTCCGATCACACACGTGCTGGTGACCATCTGGAGAGACCTGGGGATTGACAGTCACCTGTGACTGTAACACTCCGATCACACACGTGCTGGTGACCATCTGGAGAGACCTGGGGATTGGCAGTCACCTGTGACTGTAACACTCCGATCACACACGTGCTGGTGACCATCTGGAGAGACCTGGGGATTGGCAGTCACCTGTGACTGTAACACTCCGATCACACACGTGCTGGTGACCATCTGGAGAGACCTGCGGATTGGCAGTCACCTGCGACTGTAACACTCCGATCACACACGTGCTGGTGACCATCTGGAGAGACCTGGGGATTGACAGTCACCTGTGACTGTAACACTCCGATCACACACGTGCTGGTGACCATCTGGAGAGACCTGCGGATTGGCAGTCACCTGCGACTGTAACACTCCGATCACACACGTGCTGGTGACCATCTGGAGAGACCTGCGGATTGGCAGTCACCTGCGACTGTAACACTCCGATCACACACGTGCTGGTGACCATCTGGAGAGACCTGCGGATTGGCAGTCACCTGCGACTGTAACACTCCGATCACACACGTGCTGGTGACCATCTGGAGAGACCTGGGGATTGACAGTCACCTGTGACTGTAACACTCCGATCACACACGTGCTGGTGACCATCTGGAGAGACCTGGGGATTGGCAGTCACCTGTGACTGTAACACTCCGATCACACACGTGCTGGTGACCATCTGGAGAGACCTGGGGATTGGCAGTCACCTGTGACTGTAACACTCCGATCACACACGTGCTGGTGACCATCTGGAGAGACCTGCGGATTGGCAGTCACCTGCGACTGTAACACTCCGATCACACACGTGCTGGTGACCATCTGGAGAGACCTGGGGATTGGCAGTCACCTGTGACTGTAACACTCCATCACACACGTGCTGGTGACCATCTGGAGAGACCTGGGGATTGGCAGTCACCTGTGACTGTAACACTCCGATCACACACGTGCTGGTGACCATCTGGAGAGACCTGGGGATTGGCAGTCACCTGTGACTGTACACCTGTGGTGACCATCTGGAAAGACGTGGGATTGGGAGTCACCTGTGACTGTAACACTCCGATCACACACGTGCTGGTGACCATCTGGAGAGACCTGGGGATTGGCAGTCACCTGTGACTGTAACACTCCGATCACACACGTGCTGGTGACCATCTGGAGAGACCTGCGGATTGGCAGTCACCTGTGACTGTAACACTCCGATCACACACGTGCTGGTGACCATCTGGAGAGACCTGGGGATTGGCAGTCACCTGTGACTGTAACACTCCGATCACACACGTGCTGGTGACCATCTGGAGACCTGTAACACTCCGATCACACACGTGCTGGTGACCATCTGGAGAGACCTGCGGATTGACAGACACCTCGTTAGTATGCTGGAGCTCCTCCTCAATCTTAGCTAGCGCATACGATGTAACCTGATGCTGCAAGCAATCAAGTTGGTCATCACGGCATGTTGTTGGCCGCTTGCTGATCTCTGAGTTCATCTCAGTATTCCTGTCAGCTCGGATGGTTGCTAGTACCACAAGATATGCTTTCACAAAGTTGGGCAGGGTGCCATGGGTCTTGCACATCGACTTCAGCTTTCCATGAAGTGATTATAAATGATGGTTGTTTGTGAACACACCTGACATATCACCCCTAGACAGACGACAAACCCACTGCTCTTTGATGCTATCCCAGTTATCTGCTAGGTACTGCTCGGTGGCAGGATGTCTGATGCTATTACGAATAGCATGATGCTTGGCCTCTGAGGTGGCATAGACCAGCTCTTGGAGGGTCCTCAGGATCCGCTCCTTCTCGTCCTTGGGGAGTCCCGCCAGATTGACTTCACGGCGGAATGACTGCAGCACGCGAAAAGAGCACAGAAACAGGTCGCATTCTGGCAAGACTTCTGCGATGGCTGCTCTCTCGCCACGGTCCATATCGGTGAGCCACACCTGCAATATGTGTTGCATCAGTACAATCTCCATGTGAACATTTATGGTCAAGGTCCCAGAATTGATGCCATTGGTAACCACAAATCAGCTTATAACATTAAAATACAGCAAAAAAAAGGCAGAATGGGAAGCCACTAATATGCATAGCATAGTGTCTAAGATGGAGCAAATGAGCCGCTATACTACCCAATGATACAACAGACAAGTGATAATGTCATGAGTAGGAAAAATAAGTGATAACGTCATGGGTAGGCGTGCCGGCCTGCCCGGCAAACATGCCGGCTTGCCCTGCAAGTGGGCCAGCCAGCCTGCTTGGTATGCAGGCCTGCCTGCGCAGCAAGTGGGCCGACCTGCACAGCAAGAGGGCCTGCCTGCACAGCAAGCGGGCTGGCCTGCCCAGCAAGTGGGCCAGCCAGCCTGCCCGGCAAGAGTGCCGGCCTGCCCAGCAAGCGGCCTGCCTGCCTAGCAAGCAGGCCTGCTTGCCCGGCAAGCATGCCGGCCAGCCTGGCAAGTGGGCCAGCCAGCCTGCCTAGCAAGTGGGCCAGCTTGCTTGGCAAGCAGGCCCGCCCGCACAGCACGCGGGCCAGCCTGCTTGGTAAGCAGGCCGGCCTGCACAGCAAGCATGATGGCCTGCCCTGCAAGCGTGCAGGCCTGCTCGGCAAGCATGCCGGCCTGCCTGGCGAGTGGCGCAGCCGGCCTGCCCAGCGAGTGGGCCAGCCTGCTTGGAAAGCGGGCCCGCCTGCACGGTAAGCAGGCCGGCCTGCCCAGTAAGTGGGCCAGCCAGCCTGCTCAGCAAGTGGGCCAGCCAGCCTGCCCAGCGAGTGGGCCAGCCAACCTGCCCAGCGAGTGGGCCAGCCTGCTTGGAAAGCAGGCCTGCCTGCCTGGAAAGCATGCCTGCCTGCCCGGCAAGTGTGCCTGCCTGCCCGGCAAGTGTGCCGGCCTGCCTGACAAGTGGGCCATCTGACCTTCCCAGTGAGTGAGCTAGCCTGCCCGGCAAGCATGCTGGCCTGCCTGGCAAGTGGGCCAGCCAGCCTGCTCGGCAAGTGGGCCAGCCTGCTTGGCAAGCAGGCCCACCTGCACAGCAAGCTGGCCCGCCTGCACGGCAAGCAGGCCAGCCTGCCCAGCAAGTTTGGAAGTCACTCGCTTCAGATGTCACATTTTTTAAATTGAAGCCACTGGTTTTGGCTTTGCAGTGTCAACCTTCAAGCTTACAATGCTTCAGCTACATATAATTGTGCTGGCTTCACCTTTGAAGCCAGAAGCCTGCAAATGGCATCATTCAACCTTCAAATCCAATAACTTAAGGAAATGCTCAAGAGAAGGCAATGTTCTAAATGAAGAAAATGTTAAAATGCAAATATCTCCTAAATCACCACAAACCAGCATATCCAGCCAGGTTGGTCCAGCATTCTAAAATTCCTGAGGAAAACCTCTTATGTTATACTGGCTAAATTAATCAAATGCCACCAAAATCAAAGTTATCCCCGAAAATAAGTCCATACAACCCTGGTTCAGCACCCAATAGGTACATAGTAGGTACTTTTCCTCCCATCCCTGAAAGCAGCCCTTCATAGTACTAAAACTGCTGATCACCCTACCTACCTACCTATGACTTACCAGACCTGTTCTTAATTACATTAAGCCGGCGTCTCCAGCCGTACGGTTTGACGTTCAAAAAAATCCTGTAACCTCTTCTTCTCACAAGTTATCGCGACAAACTATTCTCACCAGTTATGCAAATCAA
Organism: Ashinkailepas kermadecensis; assembly: GCA_034440615.1. Classification (NCBI taxonomy): domain Eukaryota; kingdom Metazoa; phylum Arthropoda; class Thecostraca; family Neolepadidae; genus Ashinkailepas; species Ashinkailepas kermadecensis. The sequence continues at coordinate 778,905 of JAOTOM010005044.1, read as the reverse complement.
AGCCACCCAACGTCTAGATCACTCGAGCACCTCTGCAATTCCTGGAAGGGGTTTTTATCCTCCTTAAAACCCCTAAAAAAATCACCAACTCACCGGCGCTCTTCCTTGTTCTACCAGTCCAGCGTCCCCGGAAACCACCGCCAGTTTTCAAATCCGTACGATCTATGACGTCACTGGTGTGCGTTGATATACACAGGGGAACGCATTGGTGTAAGTCGACGCAGGCGTCGATTTACACACAGCTGTTCATTGGCGTAACCTACCCGGACGTCGATCTACACGGGTGGAGGTCTATGTGTATATCGACGCAGATCTCCGTTGATTTACACACAGGGGAGTCTCTGTGTAAATCGACGCCGGCGTCGATATACACGCTTCCTATCAAGGATGACCCGCGACCCGCAGTAAGTTCCAAGCTGTTGGAGAATACACTACAAACAATATTAAATGTAACACACGACCCGCAGTAGGTTTCAAGTTGTGGGAGAATACACTAGAACAGATATTAAATGTAACACGTGACACGTAGCAGGTTATAAGATGTGGGGGAATGCACTACAAGCATCAAATGTGACACGCGACCCGCAGCAGGTTCCGAACTGTGGGAGAACGACGATTGCACCGCATAAAAACAGCTGTTTGTGATATATTGTATATTGGGTGGCTTTCGACGCACTTTATGCGCGATCATGACTAATGACGCCGCCCACACTGTTTCGCCGGTGGGCCGCGGGTTTTGGAAATGTCCCGAGTGCTGAACCCGGGACCTTTGGTATCCAGAGCTCAAGACCTTAACCACTCGGCCATCCCGCCTCCTGTTTGTGATTTAGACAATATCGGTTGGCTTATTTTGAATGGCGTAGTTTGCAGCTTGACCAGTGTCCTTTTATGCTAGATGCTAATGCGGTAATACTCACAGTGCATGCATATTGTTCGTGACCCGGAATAGCCATTCAGTTTGGAAAACTATCCTTAACGGAATAGCAGAATAAATCGATATGAAAGAGCGCCGGAAGCCTGAAAAAAAACTCAGTGAGAGGCTTCGTTGTGCCACTTGTCTGGTGGTCAAAGCCTTTGTTCTATAACCGAAGGCTTTAAGCTCGAGGTTTGTTGCCCTCAAGGCTTCCGGCTCAATCAGACCATGCGGCGTGTGAGAGTAGCAAGTAAAAAACAGCTGATGGCATCGGAAAGAGCCCAATGTTCTTCCAATCCTAAAATCAGCCATTTTGCAAGCTCCGGTCTGGCCTAAACTGGATTGACTTGCAAAGATGTTCGCAGCATCACTTCCAGTCAGCTCATTCATCGCACTGAAAACACAATCGGCCGACTTCGTTATAGACACCTCTATGCGAACATAACAGTACTCGGGCTACAAGCATGATGTCACTCCGACTTTCCCCGGCCCTGCACGGCCCAGATGCGATATGATCTCGATGGATTGAAGTCGTACAACCGCCGCGGGCCTAAAGCGGGTCATCCGAAGAGCAAGAGCTGATGACTTTGACAGGAGCCAGCCCAGCCGGTTAAAAAAATAAGCGCTTCGTAGGTGCCACGAGGCAAGAACACAGTTTGAGGCCTTCAGCGACGGGAGCGAGGTCAGACCCGAAGACTGACATGACAGATCCGATGACTGACATAACCGATGACTGACAAGACAGACCCGATGACTGACAGACCCGGTGACTGACATGACAGACCCAATGACTGACATTCCAGACCTAATGACTGACATGCCAGACCCGGTGATTGACAGATCCGACGACTGACAGACCCAATGACTGACATGCCAGACCCGGTGAGTAACAGATCCGACGGCTGACAGACCCGATGACTGACATGCCAGACCCGATGACTGGCAGATCCGATTACTGACATAACCGATGACTGAGAAGACAGACCCGATGACTGACAGACCCGATGACTGACAGACCCGATGACTGACAGACCCGATGACTGACAGACCCGATGACTGACAGACCCGATGACTGACAGACCAGATTACTGACAGACCCGATGACTGACAGACCCGATGACTGACAGACCCAATGACTGACATGCCAGACCCGGTGAGTAACAGATCCGACGGCTGACAGACCCGATGACTGACATGCCAGACCCGATGACTGGCAGATCCGATTACTGACATAACCGATGACTGAGAAGACAGACCCGATGACTGACAGACCCGATGACTGACAGACCCGATGACTGACAGACCCGATGACTGACAGACCCGATGACTGACAGACCCGATGACTGACATGCCAGACCCGGTGAGTAACAGATCCGACGGCTGACAGACCCGATGACTGACATGCCAGACCCGATGACTGGCAGATCCGATTACTGACATAACCGATGACTGAGAAGACAGACCCGATGACTGACAGACCCGATGACTGACAGACCCGATGACTGACAGACCCGATGACTGACATGCCAGACCCGATGAGTAACAGACCCGACGGCTGACAGACCCGAATGACTGACATGCCAGACCCGGTGAGTAACAGATCCGACGGCTGACAGAACCGATGACTGACATGCCAGACCCGATGACTGGCAGACCCGATGACTGACATAACCGATGACTGAGAAGACAGACCCGATGACTGACAGACCCGATGACTGACAGACCCGATGACTGACAGACCCAATGACTGACATGCCAGACCCGGTGAGTAACAGATCCGACGGCTGACAGACCCGATGACTGACATGCCAGACCCGATGACTGGCAGATCCGATTACTGACATAACCGATGACTGAGAAGACAGACCCGATGACTGACAGACCCGATGACTGACACGGACGCAGCGGTCACCTCGACCCCGAGTCGCGCTGGTCGATTGGTAACCTGGGACAGAGCAGTGACGTGTGGCCGCGCACCGTGCTCGTCCGAGACGTGCGGCACCTCGTCCGTTGTGACTGATCGACTTCACGATGTTAAACATGCGCAACGCGGTTCTGGACTCAGCCTAGGTTCATACCACCGCGGCTCTGGGGTGAGCGGTCAGAGGAACGCAACAACAACAGCAGCAGCACAAAGCTTCTGCGGTAGTCGGATTCCAACACGCAATCTTCAGATTGAACGTGAATATCGTACATACCAAAAACAGTACTAGCCTAATTTGAAGACGTGTTACGTAACGAGCAGTTTATCTACGAATGACAGTTGAAACTTGACACATAGCGGGGCAGGGAAGCCATCAAACATGGAGTCAGGAAGGCCACTGCCTGTTGACATCCTATGCAGTCGCAAGCCAATGTGGATCGTGCCCTGTCAGATTGAAGCGTTTTGCACAATTCAGACTTCACTTCACCTGGCTTCACCTGGCATAATTTTAGCGAAGCCCAAGTCCTGACACGGCACAGATTACGTTAGAGTGCGCATATACCGATGAGGTCAAATACTCTGAAGCAGCAGCATCATTGCGCAAAAAAACTGCTGTTCCTCGGACATCTTAAGATGGAGGTATATGTGTGCCGATGGCTAATATTGCGGACGGTTATAGGAATATTAGCACATCATTGTTTGCAAAGAGTTGCCATTTACAGATAGATACCCTCAAAATCCGCGCTTCGAGCCATCTTTACGGCACCATCCTCAAAAATTGGAGGATGAAGATTCTCTCCCCTCGCTTTACTTGACAGCAGGCGTACGACGAGGTCAGGTTTTGACATGCACGGGAGAAAGTTGATCCATGAATCAAGAGACCATGACAGAAGAAAGCCAAACACTGATCAGTCGAGCGGTGGCAGACGCTGCGGACAAAAGCCAACACTGATCAGTCGAGTGGTGGCAGACGCTGCGGACAGTCGAGCGGTGGCAGACGCTGCGGACAAAAGCCAACACTGATCAGTCGAGCGGTGGCAGACGCTGCGGACAAAAGCCAACACTGACCAGTCGAGCGGTGGCAGACGCTGCGGACAAAAGCCAACACTGATCAGTCGAGCGGTGGCAGACGCTGCGGACAGTCGAGCCGTGGCAGACGCTGCGGACAAAAGCCAACACTGATCAGTCGAGCGGTGGCAGACGCTGCGGACAGTCGAGCGGTGGCAGACGCTGCGGACAAAAGCCAACACTGACCAGTCGAGCCGTGGCAGACGCTGCGGACAAAAGCCAACACTGACCAGTCGAGCCGTGGCAGATCGAGTCGAGCGGTGGCAGACGCTGCGGACAAAAGCCAACACTGATCAGTCGAGCGGTGGCAGACGCTGCGGACAAAAGCCAACACTGATCAGTCGAGCGGTGGCAGACGCTGCGGACGGTCGAGCGGTGGCAGACGCTGCGGACAAAAGCCAACACTGATCAGTCGAGCGGTGGCAGACGCTGCGGACAGTCGAGCCGTGGCAGACGCTGCGGACAAAAGCCAACACTGATCAGTCGAGCGGTAGCAGACGCTGCGGACAAAAGCCAACACTGACCAGTCGAGCGGTGGCAGACGCTGCGGACAAACTGCGTATTGGCATGTGCGAGGCATTCATTGATAGAACGGAGGATTCCCTGGCGGCGGACGCGGTTAGCCAGCAGGACGGTAGTACCACGATTGGTGGAGACAGGTGACGGGGATGGCGTGGTATGCCAGCAGGACGGTGGTGGCACGATTGGTGGAGACAGACAACCTGGTTTCCCGATTACTTGCTTGCTTGCTTGCTTGCCTTGCTTGGACAGTTGGCTTGAAAACCTATGGCAGAATTGTTCTTAACCGCACTGGTATTTATCGACATAAAGTAAATGTGATGGGGTCAAATAGTGTGTTTAATAGGTGTATTGTCTGGTGGTTGTCAAGCCCTATGCACGCAATACCTCAAGATATTTTTGGCATTTTGGGTGGCCTACAGTATTTTGTGAGCAATTGCACATATTTAATACGATTAATAATAACAGCGTCCTTCTTGTGGTACATATTTGTATTCGGATTTCCTTCGTCCTGCGAACCCCACCAGCTTCAGCTCACACACCGAACATACCGAGCATGCTCGTGACATTGTGGATTGGATGAGGATATGCCTTCAAACGCACACGCAATCGTGCACAATGACTACCGGCCAATATTGAAACACATGCAGGCGTCGGTCTTAGAATAACGCGAGTGCCACATTGCAGCCGCCTTTTCCGATGTGACAGCGGGACCAGCAGCACGGACGAACACCCACAATCCACATACCAACGAAACCAATCCAAAGTCGAGCTCAGCGAACCTGTCGAGTGTGACGGATTTTCAGACGTCACGATCTCACGGCGCACCGCAGGTAGAGCTTCGGCAGTGGGCGCCGGGATCGGCCGCAGAAGCCAGGCCGGCTCGCCGATCGCGCCGCTTGAATCCCCACCGGGATCGGTAGATGGGTTTATCAAGCCCCACAAACCGGCTGAGGCGCGGTGCAACGACTCGCCATCAGGACGTACATCACTGCATCTCAAGTGGCGAGTGTTGCCTGCCGATCACCGAACGCGATGACGGACATGATCGACTGTGCAAGCTTTAATTCGAGGGAAACCCTGGCAATTGGAAGTCAGGTGCAGAACTGGACGGTCTCGACCATCTTTTTTCAGAGATAGTAACAATTTATATCCGGAAGAGATGGCAAGCTTTGCCAAACATGCATCAGGCATGTTCGTGGCTGAGCCATAATCACGTATATAAATATAACTGCACCCTGTCTTTTCGTTCATTTGTCTTCCCACCCCGCCCCCGATCCTTTTTCTCTCTACTTTCCTCCGTTCCTTCCTCTCTTTTCCTCCATTTCTGTCTTTCGTTTTATTCCCCACCCTCACTCTATTTCAATATTTTTACTCTATTTTACTTTATTGTACTGTATTTTACTTTATTTTCCTCTATTCTACTTTATTTTACTATGTTTTACTTTACTTCACTCCAATTCTCCTTCCCTTCTATGTCACTCTCTTTCGTTCTTTTTCGTTCTCTTTCACTCTATTTCACTCTATGTTACTATATTTCACTCTCTTTCACTCTCTTTCACTCTCGTTCACTTTAGTTCATAATAATTCACTATAATTAACTCTAATTCACTCTATTTCACTCTATTTCACTCTATTTCAATCTTTCGCTCTCACTGTCACTTCTGTTTCCTCTTAGTCTATGTTTGTACAATGGCTGAGCAGCCATTCAGTGATATCACTATCACTGAAATGCAATCGGTGCTGCCCAGCTCTGCCCCACCATCTAACGCTTAAACATTGCATCAAAGCAGCTACCTGAGTTTTGGACAACGAGATCATCAAGACACTCTTCTCTGTCATGCATCTGCGCCGTGTGTGCAGTGTTCGGTTTAAGTCAGAGTTCAAGCAGTCATTTCGTCGACTGCCTGTTACCAAGGAGAAGACAGCAGCCAGGGTATTAGCCCTGAGAAGACATTAACCCTGACCAACATCGGCAATGATGAATGGGGGCACGACACTTGACTCAGGCATAAAGGCCGGACGAGCTGGGGAAAAAAGAGACAGTAAATGGTAGTGGATAATTAAATTGTCAAGAACTGCTGGGCGACATTTACTTGCGTAATTTACTGAGTTTGCCAGCCTGGCTAAAGTCATTATCATCATCGCGGTTGGATTCCAGCCAAATATTTATCGGATGTCAGCAGTCTCTACTGATTGCACACATTTGTCAGTCACTGAGGAGGGGTGGGAGAGGAAAGTTCTTCAGGAGCGGTCGTGATCCTCTGTCGTGTCAGCAGTCAGCCAATGACTGCGGGGTTTTCATCCTCCGTGGAATGTGTGACATCTGGACCGAGATGTGTGACATCTGGACCGAGATGTGTGACATCTGGACCGAGATGTGTGACATCTGGACCGAGATGTGTGACATCTGGACCGATATGTGTGACATCTGGACCTAGATGTGTGACATCTGGACCGAGGTGCGCTCAACACGCCCGATTACGCTCCGCAGCTCTTCGCATTGAGCATTCGTGGCGTGGGCATCACTACGGCTTCAATGTGGTGCACTACGCTGATACAACAAGGCAGAAATATCTTTTTTGGCCCTCACCTGGCATGCCACATGTACGTAAGGGTAGAATTGCCATAGGAGAGCGGTGGCTGTCGCTTGGAATGCCCAAAAGCTCAGGACTGGTCATCATTTCTATTCACGATCACGACTCTATTATCATCAGAAATGCTCAACGAGTGGGCAGCCATGATGATTGACGGCAAGCTTCTCAGCAGTCAGCAGCGCGGTCGTCACACCTCGTGCACGGCATTCCTAGCCCGAGGGATCGCGTGGGGAGGGGGGGGTGGGGTGCAGCGGCCGTCGGGCGGCGACATCAAGGGGCGCCGGCCGTGACGGCTCGTCTGTGCCGAGGACCTGGGCGGGGCGGGCGGTGGCTGTGTGGCGGCAGTAGATCAGAGCTGGCCGCGCCGCTGCGCCAGCCGACGAAGGCAGCGTCGCCATCAAGGGAGGGCGTGACACTAATGACACGGTCGGCCGCCGTCCTCTGACGTCCAGGACAGTATTACCGACGACCGCGGCCAGGGCCGGTCAGGTCAAGCACCTCCCGAGCGTCGCACTATCTGCCGACATTTGTCAGGCTGACATGGGCGACGCTGCCACTGCGGGAACAGACGACACGGCCGCGATAGCAAGGTGCCGACCACGGCACCGCTGCATTGGCCTACCCACACGCAGATACGCATACGAAATAATTATGAAATTTATCTGACATCCACACTGTTTTGAATTTGTCACTGATTGTTTAAAGCGAGAATTGGTCATATTAAATAAAACTGTATTGTTCCGATGGAACTTTTCAAGCCAGGAATCAGTCAAAGGCAAGTGATAATGGACGACAAAGTGATGCTTTTTACCATGTTTCAGTCGGCATCCCCAAACTTATACGAGAAAGCACAAGTGATTCTGAGAAAGGTGATCTCCCAACTCGCCTCACTCGCGTCCATGCTGATGTTACGTGCGCATGCATCTGCTTCCAGCACTGGGTGCCAAGCACCTCGCCAGCAAGACAGCGTCGCGACACGTCGTCTTTCCCGGAATGACACAGCTCCGGCCGACGACGGCACAGCTTACCGCGAACCCCCGGCCGCCGCCGCCTTCCAGACCCTGCAACGGCCAATTACAGAGCCACAACGGGGCGCACGATCGGCCGGTGCGGTGCGCTGCCACCGTGTGATTAGGCGTAATAAAATTGCGCCAGGACGTCGGATAAGTGTGGAACTGATCGGCGCCATCCCGGCGGCCGCCTCCGGTCGCGGTTAGCCGCCCGATTAACGGAGCGAGCGCCCGCGCCGTGCGTGCCGGTCGACAATAAAACCGAATCAAATCTGAGTCGGCGACTGGGCGTTGGTGTGTCGGCGCCGCCGCTTAATGATCGGCTCGATGTCAGTGACGACGGCCGGGCCGAGCCGCTCGCACGGGGCGCCGCCGGCCAGCTGCTGGGCGAGTCCATCCGGCCAGGGGTCGCCCCCGGGATAACGCCGCGCCGGCCCGCTGTCGGGCGAGTCCATCTCGCCAGAGGCCGCCACCGGGATACTGCCGCGCCGGTCCGTTGTCCGGCGAGTCCATCTGGCCAGAGGCCGCCACCGGGATACTGCCGCGCCGGTCCGTTGTCCGGCGAGTCCATCTGGCCAGAGGCCGCCCCCGGGATACTGCCGCGCCGGTCCGCTGTCCGGCGAGTCCATCTGGCCAGAGGCCGCCCCCGGGATGCCACCGCGTGTCCACCTGTCCGGGCGAGTCCATCTGGCCAGAGGCCGCCCCCAGGATGCCACCGCGCCGGTCTGCTGTCCGGGCGAGTCCATCTGGCCAGAGGCCGCCCCCGGGATGCCACCGCGCCGGTCTGCTGTCCGGGCGAGTCCATCTGGCCAGAGGCCGCCCCCGGGATACTGCCGCGCCGGTCTGCTGTCCGGCGAGTCCATCTGGCCAGAGGCCGCCCCCGGGATGCCACCGCGCCGGTCCGCTGTCGGGTGGGTCTTCCGTTCGGAGGCTGCCACCGGACGGCTCTGCTGCTGAGGAGGTTGGTGTGAGGACGCCCCCACCTCTGAGGTGAGTGGAATGGGGACGCCTCCGCCTCCTCAGGACGTCTCCGAGGAGGCTGGGGTGGTGACTAGACCGGTTCGACCGGAACGATTTTCGAAACAAAAGCGAAATTATCGTGCGGTATAATTAAAACATTTATGAATATGTTTAAAGGATTTTTTAAAGACAATATCAACCACCCACCTGCGCTTACAAAAACTCCAAACGCCGGGCGGTAGGTCTGTCGGCATATTTCTTGCATAACGCAGACATTTACAGCAATGTAAACTGGTCCAGTGTTGCTAAATCAAATCATTATGACCCATATTTCAAGTTCCCACTGTATTTTAACTGGAATGCAGTAAACCCCGTTACATTTGAAACTCTGCGGCGGTCCGTGCCTGCCGTCGCGGTTGCCGAGGTCAAGTTCGTTTGCGATCGGCTGCGCCGGGTGGCGTCCGAAGTGCGCGCCCGTCCACGTAATGCGTGGTGTGGTGGCATCATGAACCCCTTCACCTTCTTGTAATCGAATTTAAGCTAATATGGATGGGCATGCACTTGCATCATAGCTGACACATAAAATCTGGTGCGGGGGGAAAATGTATTGAAACCATAATTACTGATCTTAGACTTACCATAGCAGGATTGAAATATTTATTCTATTCAAGTTAATTGTCAGACATTTGGGCCTTAGAGGCTTTGGGCTTTGGGCTTTAGAGCGCATCAACATTATTGGTCAAAAGCGCACAATCTTCGGTTCAAAGATAGGCATGGTCTGGCATTGCTTCATCCGAGCGCAGATCCGTGACGTGCTTCACCAGCCACTACTGCTGTGGCAGCCTGCGCCACATGTTGCACCACAAGCTCCGCAGCTTGCGTGTGAGCGGGATAATGGACAGGTGGAGCGCAGCATCTGATGCCCGCAGTACCTCTACCTCGGTGAAAGAGTTAGCGGTTTTTCCGTAACGAGTTCGTGGGACCAAGTTATGAGCTCCGTGTTGAGCCATGAGCTCCAAGTATGAGCGTTGAAGCTGCTCTTGAGAGCTGGCACGACCACAGGCCATCCTCCGTCTGTTTTCCGCAATCCAGAATCATCTGCACTGGTTGCTCTCGATGTTCGGAGTTAAGTTGTGCCAGCATTGGGAGCAGAATCGTCTCTGGGGGTCCCCAGTACCCGCTCCTCTCCACAGCCGGCTGTACGACCTGCTGTACAGTCTTGTTAGTGCTACCAAGACTGCTCGATCGGAATAGTTGTATGCTGCCGTACGTATTTTTTTCGGTTCATCGGCACACCTCGGGTCATGTTTAATTTGGAATCATATGGGGACATAGTGATTAAGCGGAAAACTAACGAGTATGGAGCATCTTACTTAGTATTTAAGCAGACACGTGTAACCGGCTGCCTCACTACCACAGGGCGCAGAGATCGACAGACAATTCGGCAGCAGGACCATCAGTCTTCTCTACAGGCTGCGCGTCTGCAAGAATCATCTCCCAAGATTGGGCCCTCATCATCTACAACTGTTGAGAACACGTCTACAGAAGACGGCCTCTGCGAGGACGAGACGGTGCCCGGTGACGGGAACCTCGAGAATTTGATGAACAATGTATTGACTGCTGATGGATGCGGTGTTTCAAACCGCGCAGTAGCCCCTATTGTAAATGATGTTCAAGTTGATATCGGCCGAGTAACTTTGCACAGCACCACGTTTGTGGTTGACCATAAGGAAATGAAAGGATCCCGAGCAGATTCGGGAAGGTTAGAAGCAGAGAGAAGGAAATCTGCTGCCTCTCATTCTGCATTGTCGATCGTGTATTTTGACGGACGAAGAATCCTCTCGCTTGTTATGGTACAGAAGCAGTTTGATGAGGATGGTTCAGCAACAACTGACAAATCGGCGTATCGGGAGGAACACATCGGTGTTGTTGCCGAACCCGGTGGGGAACATCTCATCCACTTAGCTATGCCTTCCGGGACAGCGAACATTTGTAAGGAGTTGCAGTCGGTCGCATCTGAGTTTGGCCGCGTAATAGCTGTCATGGGGAAGATGAGTCAGCTGTCAACACAGAGCAAAACGGTGGTGTGATCTGCTTGTATTTATCTGCTGTGCTATTCAGCGGTAAGCCAATTCACTGGTTCATATGCCAGCTACGTTCTGGCTTGTCCAATCTGCATGAACTTCTCTAAACTTGATGGCATGACTACTGATCCGAAATATTTCAATGGTCCATAGAAAAGCACCTGATTCTGAGACCAGATCGTTTCGGGGCCGTGTCAGGTGCCCAAAGTAGTCGGGCCAGGTGTGGGATATTGATGAAAGCATTTCGCAGGATTTTAGTCCGTACCAACAGCGCTCTATCTACTAGACAAAGCAGTGCTGGTCCGAAAGATTCCGCAGGAGGCGACCCAAATGAAAATCGCCCGTTTGAACATGGCTAGGTGGGTGACGTCTGCCCCACGAATCTTGCGGATTCACCCCCAGCCCCATAAGATCTCTGAAACTACTGAAGCTAAAGGCGCACAATTTGGTGGGTAGATTACGGCTGTAGTGGGATCCCTTCAATATAAATTTGATGACCCTACGTTAATGCCTTCAGGGTTAAATTTGGTCGACATTTTCCGACACATGGTGCCACCGTTCCATCGCACCTATGAAACCTTTGTGACCTTGAACCATGGGCGGCCGGCCGGTCGGTCGAATTTGCACCCACGCAGTTCCTATATTCACCAACGGATTTCGATTTTTCACATAGGATATGCTTATCACTTGTTAACAAAGTCGTAAGGTTTCATTACAATATCCCGCCCGTTTATGAGATATCGCATAAATCTGTTAAAACATGAGAGTTGGCCGATTTCCCTCATCCTCCCTCCGGTGGACGTGCCAACGGGCTGGTTGCTGCCTTTGGACGTGCTGCTGAAACATTGTTAGCGGCGGCACCCTTAGAGTGCTGCCAATGAGCCTTCCCCCAGCGCCCAGCCCCCATCCAACATGGTCACCTAACATGCAGTAACATATACAAACACAAATCTGGTACCTGTTATACTGTCCGTATGCTGTTAACTGCCCCTGAAGCAGAGGTTTGCCGCGCTTCTGAGGGCAAATAGAATTGCATAGTACATTTTACGTCGATGCATTTATCTTCTTTGAAAAATAATAACCAAAAACATGGCGATGTGATACGAGCGAGCTGGATTATGCATGCCCGGATAAGATATGATAAATGCGTGCTTTTTGGAAAAACGGAAACTGTGAAGGGGATGAAATTTATCGATGATATGACAATGTCACACAAAGCGGCTGAGGGTAATTGAACAAAGTGAACACACCCAAGAACATGTATTCAGATCCTGCTTCGACCTGCAAACCCGCCAAGCAACTTGCGTAGACGGCACGAGGTGATAGGTACCTTGCTGCAGTGCTGAAGCGAATGGGGACCCTAACACTCCAGAATCGCTGCCGTTTTAAAGCCAGAAGCATGCATTATTATATTTTTTTAATACAGCAGATATTTCATGCGATGGCATATAGCTTCACGATTCCTTATTAATATTTTTTATTTCACAAAAAAAGTTTTGCGACGATCCGCCTTGAGGATTCTGGAGGAGGCTGGAGGCTGGAGTGGTGGGGTCACTGAGGCGGTTGTAACGGGGATGACCTTTCCTCCGAGGTGAGTGGAGTGGAGACGCCTCCATCGCTGAGGAGGCTGGGGTAGGAAATATCCGCCTCCGAGGAGGCTGGGGTGAGGACCCCTGAGGAGGCTGGAGCGGGGACACCACCCCTAAGGAGGCTGGGGTGAGGACGCCTCCACCCTTGAGGAGGCTGAGATGAGGACGCCTCCACCCCTAAGGAGGCTGGGGTGAGGACGCCTCTACACCTGGGGAGGCTGGGATGGGCACACCACCCCTGAGGAGGCTGGGATGGGCACACCTCCACCTCTGAGGAGGTTGGGGTGGTGGAGTCGCTTGGGGGGCTGGGGTGGGGACGCCTCTGTTTCTGAGGAGGCTGGAGTCGGGACGCCTCCGTTTCTGGGGAGGCTTGAGTGGGACGCCTCCGTTTCTGGGGAGGCTGGAGTGGGACGCCTCCGCCGCCGAGAGGAGCCTGGGGAGGACATCTACGTCATTCACGTGGCTGTAGTGGGCGGATGTCATGAGGTCTTACGTCTGTGTAGATTCCTCACGGTGGTGATGACTCGGGCCACCTCAGGGTGGTGATGACTGGGGTCACCTCAGGGTGGTGATGACTGGGGTCACCTCAGGGTGGTGATGACTGGGGAAACCTCAGGGTGGTGATGACTGGGGTCACCTTAGGGTGGTGATGACTGGGGCCACCTCAGGGTGGTGATGACTGGGGTCACCTCAGGGTGGTGATGACTGGGGAAACCTCAGGGTCGTGATGATTGAAGCTACCTCAGTGTGGTGATGGCTGGAGCTACCTCAGGGTGGTGATGACTGCGGTCACCTCAGGGTGGTGATGATTGAAGCTACCTCTGTGTGGTGATGGCTGGAGCTACCTCAGGGTGGTGATAACTGGGGCCACCTCAGGTCAAGGATATCAAGCTCACGGCTGCTGGACTTATGCCAGTCCTTTTGAAATGAACCTGCGTGAGGTACTGGCGGTGTTGTATGGCCTGGAAGTCAAATGCGTCGCAAAAGGAGCGAAGTTTCTCTTTGTTCTCACCATTTGTGGATAACGTTCGAAGAGAACTACAGCGCTTCGGGGCTTCAAGCGTATTTACACATCACACCATGCAGCCAGACAAATTGCCTATCGCCATTGTCGCCTATCATATCCCCATTCCTGTTCATCTCACTCATTTTGACAGGCACGATAATAGCCACCGTAGTCTATGGTTGTGTCTGTAGTAAATACAAATAGTAAATACAAATTGTGTTATAACAACGTAAGTAATTATGCTACTGCGGCATAGACCAGGAGCAAAAGGACCCTGAGCCAAAGTGGTAGATCGTCCAACGCCTCCAGTGGTTGTCTACCCAGAAATGTTATTTTATCTGTTGCATGTGGTCCGTGAATTACCTGAGAGCATTATAGCCATCACGAACTCGCAAAGCTGATTGCTCTCGGTTTTGAGTGGATGATTTGCTCTGGGTAAACGGTCTAGCCGAGTGAGATGAATTACGGCTCCACCACTCCAGATAACGCTAGCGTGTGTACTGTAGTACGAATTTGACATGTGCATTAGGCACACATCACCGCCTTGTGATCAAATCTGGCTTGACAATTACAGCATGGCATCTATCGTACAATCGTTTCCAGCGAATTCTCCTCGACGGTAGACAGTCTGATTGGATTCTGGTGCAATCTGGAGTTCCATAAGACAGCATTATGGGTTCTATTCCGTTTGCCTGCTACCTAGCCGACATTCCTTACCATATATATACTGGATGCATCACGTACGCAAACGATGCGAAGGTTACAGAATTCACTGTCAACACGACACTGACAAACTCCAGGCAGACATTGACCACTGTCAACAGAATCCACTGTCAACACGACATTGACAAACTCCAGGCAGACAATTCACTGTCAACAGAATCCACTGTCAACACGACATTGACAAACTCCGGGCGGTTACAGAATCCACTGTCAACACGACACTGACAAACTTCAGGCAGACATTGACCACTGTCAACAGAATCCACTGTCAACACGACATTGACAAACTCCAGGCAGACAATCCACTGTCAACACGACATTGACAAACTCCAGGCGGTTACTAATCCACTGTCAACACAACATTGACAAACTCCAGGCGGTTACAGAATCCACTGTCAACACGACACTGACAAACTCCAGGCAGACAATCCACTGTCAACACGAGACATTGACAAACTCCAGGCGGTTACAGAATCCACTGTCAACACGACATTGACAACTTCAGGCGGTTACAGAATCCACTGTCAACACGAGACATTGACAAACCCCAGGCAGACAATCCACTGTCAACACGACACTGACAAACTCCAGGCAGACAATCCACTGTCAACACGAGACATTGACAAACTCCAGGCGGTTACAGAATCCACTGTCAACACGACATTGACAAACTCCAGGCAGACATTGACCGCCCCCTTTACTGGATCAACACTTGGAGACTGAAACTGAAATCCAACTAAGTGCATGTCCATACCCTTCACCATCCTCATATCACCATCTTATGCACCTTGCGCATTGGATAAACACTAACTGGAACACTGACGGAATTCGTAACTTTGGTGTGCATTTGCGCATCACGTTGACGCCACCATGGCAAAAGCCAACAGACTTTTCTGGCATCCTCGTGCAGAACATGCATGCGGAGCAGGCATATTCTCTGTTGCCCTTTTCATGTCAGGTTTGACCACCATGCAGTGATGTGAGCCTTCAATGCCTACGTCAGGTTCGTATTCCAATCTTTGAGCGCTATGTTGAGAGCAGCAGCCGTAACTCATCTCACTCGGCTAGATCGCTTATACCACCGTTTTTTTTCATGTAACTGGGAGCAGGAATCCAGTGGCATCGTCCTATGGACTACCACAGTGGCTGCAGCATTGCAATACGACGTCCAGCAATGCCTGTGCCACCCAGCCTAATATGATGTCCATGTACAACGTACTTCACCATCGTGTCTACAGTGACCATTGTCGTTACGTTGTTAGGTCTGACCGTTCCCAAGAGACACTCACGACATACCGGTCTACAGTGACATATCGTGACTATTGTGGTATTGTGACATATACCGGTTCTCACGACATATCGTGTCTACAGTGATCATTGTCGTTAAGTTGTTTGGTCTAACCGTTCCCGAGAGACACTCACGACATACCGGCCTGTTTCATGAACCATCCGTCAGAGTCGACACTGTACAGAACAGCCTTGTCGCACGCATGCCATGCTCATGCAATCTCCTAGAGTACGCCCGCACCCTGAGCTTACGGAACGGATGACTGATTCTTCAGATGCATGTAGCTGCGACAACGGATCAAGAGATGGCTGATGCCTCAGATGCATGTGATGTGACTACGACAACGGATCAAGGGTGACTGATGCCTCCGACACACATGGCTGCGACAAGGGATCAAGGGATGACTGCTTAGCTAGTTTGTTAGTTATTTAGGCTTTAGGGCGCATCGACCATGGTGATAATATAGCAAGGGATGACTGCGATCTTGTGTGGATGCTGAGTGGACATACACAGATGTCTATTCTGACTACAGTGCCACCACTGATTTCAATGTTTGTGTATTGTGTTTGTTGTGTATACCTGGACTGTTGCCGTAAGTGGAAAACATACCTCAGGCTGCTCTCGCACTTAATAAATAAATAAACAAGATAAACGAAACCTTCAGAACGGATACCGTGCACACTCGACAGCGGATTTTCCATGTTTTATAGCATGCTTGCGTCATGAAGACATGGCAGCTTATCACGCACAAGCGGTCATCGGTGCCGACCTGCATACTTTTAGGGGCATTGCATTCCTTTAATATTTGTTCCTGCGAGTAGATATTAAGCATTGATCATGAGTCAGAGACGCAACCAAGGAGGGGCGGGGCCGGGCACGCCCCCTTAACACAATATGTGCACTACATGCAGTTAAATCATTTGGAATTTGCACCACGTAAAACCCAAAAAGAAAATCGGTGGCGATTCGCACGCCGAGGGCTGTCTCCACGACGTAACATGCTGGGGCTCTAGCCTCTTAAACCCCTGACTGCGACCCTGCCATCAACAGTCATTTTACAGCCAAAAGAAGTGCGATTTTTCCGCAACTGGGAAAGTTGTGGCAAGTGCACCAAATGTTGGATCGCTCTTACATATATGTTTGCTATCATAAGTGGCAACAAGGTTTTGATTTTTTGTAAAGATATTAATTCGGTCGCATTATCGGTCTATTAAATCTGCGTAGCGCTCCAATGACCTTAAACCTCTCGCAATATTACGATTTGCTTCGTAAAATGAATCAGTGTTCATTGCAGGCGCTATCTTTCATGACTCCGACCTTGAGTGAGGCATGGAGAAAATTGAAATATGCAAAGGAATTTTACCGGGATACGCTCCGTTGAAACGGAAATGAGCGTCAGAAGACATAAAAATGCCTACTTCAAATAGGAGAAGAAGGGAGAGAAATGCACAACACATGCCAAATTCCCAACGACAATGTAACCTAGCTGTTCTGATCGAGACACTGGCGGCCTATTGTATCCCATGGGAAAAAACAACTAGAAGAGAAGCACCACAAGTGTTTGCAGCAGTGTCAGCAAGGCGACCAGCCTGCTGACAGCTGTGCGACTGCTCTGAAAATGATGACAGCTAACTGCGAATTCGAACTCGAAGGTCTGATTCGGACAAAAATGGTGGGCGGAATCAACTCTGACGTACAAAATCGACTGTTCACGGAGTCAGATGTGTCTAAAAAAAACTCCAAATGCGTCGAATCGAGGAGCTTGCGCATGCCAACATGGATTTGTTCACACCAAAGGGCGAAGAAGTTGATGCTATCTCAACAAGAAGAAGCATACGAGAGAAAAGATCACAAACAGAAAGCAGCGACAAATATGAAAACGGAGAGTTTCGAATGAAGACATGTAATTCGACATCGGAGGGTGCGATAGATGCACAGAAGACCAAAATGTCCTGACGTTTGGCAACCTTGATGACAAATGTGGCAAGTAAAATCACTTTGCTAGGAGATGTAGGGTTTGACAGATCCAGTAACTCTATAGTAAAGAGGAACGTGACGATGAACATGAGTGTTTGGTAGGTGAACTGGAAAGTGAGCGCGATGAAGCGTGGTTTGGGACAGCAAAGGCCAATGGTAAGACGATGGAATTTAAGCCGTATGCGAGTGTCCAGGTCAATCTAACACCTGACAGACTGATAAGCAAGCTATATGTCGGGCCGGCGACACCAACGAACACAAAACTGGCACCCTGAACAGCCAGCTGACGCTGTTGGCAAGATAACAGCTGAATGTTGGGTACGGGCTCGGAAGGTTGATCCTACCTCTATGATGTAGACTTTGCATCGGCAGCCATCTTCGGATTATCTGCATGCACAAAGTTCGGGCTTAATATAAGAATTGATGAAGTGAAATACAATACAAGAATAGAAAAAGAGCGTGCTCATGAGGGAGTCATTGACATTGATGATGGGGGCGATGAAGAAATGCATGAGAAAGCTCACCACAAGAACGGAGAGAGAAAAAGAAAGCAAGACGGAAACATGAAGAATGAAAAAGCCAGAGAAAACAATGAAACCATTACATCATCCAGAAATACTTCAAGAAATACAGGATTGCACAAGGCAGGGAGACGGAACCACAGCGAGAACAGATAAATGACACCGGAAAAGAATAAGCGCAGTTTTGTCACATCAACTTTGGATGGAGGTATTGCTCGTTTAAACCCTAACTGTGTGCAAAGTAAAAAGTGTTCTGATAGAATATGCAGACACATTGAAATAAATCTGCTTCTCTAAGGGAAAGCACCATGTTGAAATAGACAGCGCCCAGCACGTCATTCATTTTTCCGCGAAACATTCCATTCAGTGTGAAGGAGCCGTTGATGGAAAAGCCAGCGGAAATGAGGAAGGACATAATTGCATAGAATGTATAGAATGTCAGCACGCCAACCGACTGCATCAGTGGTCTCGTCGTTGACAAGCCTAGCCCATCACTGAGAAATTGCTTGAACTCGGAGGATCTAAACGAAATCACCAAAAGAGAAAGACATCAGATTCCTATGGCGGAGGATATTCAGATCCAACTAAAGAGGAAAAGATGTGGAGGAGTCGCACAACATATTTGACAGTGTCGTGATGTCACACACCATACCTGCCAGGGCCGTGATGTCACACCACACGCCTGGCAGAGCCTGTTGAATGCGACATGTATTTCACCGCCGAAGTCAAAACATATTTAAGTGAATGCAGACTGCGTGGGTAAATTTGTAAAGCGGGCACTTATGTTGATGAAAAGGGCCGCCTTTATCGAAGATAATGGGACAATTTGTGGGAAGGGGCAGGGCAGGAAGGGCACAACGACTGGGTGGAACTCAAAAGAGTTAGGCGGGAATGCTCATCCAGGTAACATGCTAAGAAATGCTCTGGCCGAAGTCGGAAGTCCTTGCTCGTTATGGACTACCACAGATAGTTTGTCGAGATGTTCTTCCTGGATAATTTCTCTCCGGAATCGGTGATTCTCCACCTCAATTCAATGTTCGTTAGACTTGGCATACCGCAAGGAATAGTGACTGATAATGTGCCATTCAACAGCATGGAAATGCAAGGGCGGCAAGGGAAAAAAGCGAAGCATTTAACAAGTAATTGAAATGTTCAGTTGATTTTCTCGGGCTTATGATACACTCATTCGAACAGTGTATCAGAGGCAACGGCTGAATCAGGAGTAAAACTAGTTTCTCAGTTTCACGATTCGAGCGATATGTCAGGGGCAAGGACTGAGCCAGGAGTAAGACTAGTTAAAACTATAGTGAAGGAAGGGGCACAGAGCGGCCGGGAACCTTGCATTGCACTGCTAGAATACAGGATGCATAAAATACGAGCATGGCCGCATGCAGTTGCTCTTTTCGAGCATGATTGCATGCAGATGCTCTTTTTCGAGTATAGTTGCGCGCAGCTGCTATTTTCGCATATTCAAAGTTTCCAGCCACAGGATCTTCACTGCATCCAACTATGTCCAGATATGTGGAATTGATTCTAGAGTATCGACAAGCTCGTCAAAAACCGATGCATGATCGGTCTGCTGGCAAACCTCCTGCTCTGAAGCCAGGAGATAGAGGACTCGTTCGACAAATGCTGGAGCAGTCCATTCACTGTTCATACTAGAGCTGCCCCACGGTCGTTCATGATAGCAGGTGAACAATGATAAGTCATAAGAGACCACAGACATCCACAAGGCGCACTTCCTGCTCCAGTCATGGATCTCGGCTCAACCAGACGAAGGCAACCAGACTGGTGCGCCATGAGCTGCGCTCCTGCCTCTGCACCCGGCAGCACCACGAGCCGCTCCTGCCTCTGTATCCGGCAGCACCACGAGCCGCTCCTGCCTCTGTATCCGGCAGCACCACGAGCCGCTCCTGCCTCTGCCTCTGTATCCGGCAGCACCACGAGCCGCTCCTGCCTCTGTATCCGGCAGCACCACGAGCCGCTCCTGCCTCTGTATCCGGCAGCACCACGAGCCGCTCCTGCCTCTGTATCCGGCAGCACCACGAGCCGCTCCTGCCTCTGTATCCGGCAGTACCACGAGCCGCTCCTGCCTCTGTATCCGGCAGCACCACGAGCCGCTCCTGCCTCTGTATCCGGCAGTACCACGAGCCGCTCCTGCCTCTGCATCCGGCAGCACCACGAGCCGCTCCTGCCTCTGCATCCGGCAGCACCACGAGCCGCTCCTGCCTCTGCATCCGGCAGCACCACGAGCCGCTCCTGCCTCTGTATCCGGCAGTACCACGAGCCGCTCCTGCCTCTGTATCCGGCAGCACCACGAGCCGCTCCTGCCTCTGTATCCGGCAGCACCACGAGCCGCTCTCCTGCCTCTGCATCCAGGCGCGTCACGAACCATGCTGTTGCTCTTAAAATGACTCCAGAATCCAGAGCAAGCGAAGCTTCTGAATCATAAACACGATCTGAGCGAGTATCGCGGAAGCCGGATGTATGTGGGTTTAAAAGACAAAACTTTCATATAAACAGGCCTGCTGTTAGAAAGGACTTGTGATTGTTGCTTTCCCTTCCTATGCTGATGAGGAAGAGATTCTATGGAGGAATCTGTGCTAAAATTTAGGTATGTCTACTTCATAATGGTGAATGCATGCAGGTTAGAATCAAATTGCATGGACACAACAGTGCTATTGCATTGCTCGAGCAGGTCGCAAGCCATTGATCCCTTCTTACGCTATGAGATATAAACTTCACTTGGCCTTTGCTTTCACCAGCACATGATGCCGCGGCCCCGCCAAGACACACATTCAGCGGAAGGTGCTTCGGTTTATTTTGATTATTTACCAACCGACGCCCGTAACAATATTTATCAATGTAAAAGGATCGAGATTCGCACTGCCGCTGATGGCGGGGCCCATGTCCGGCAGTGGCCATGTTTGGTCCGGGAGTTCTCCAGATCGCATCGCCGCAATAGCAGCCCTGCTCCGGTCAGAGCTGTCCAGCGATGATTGAAAACGTTGGTGGCGGGTAATCGGAGCTGGCGGAGCGTCCGCGAGATCGCTACGAGAGCTGCCGTCAACGCTCCTGGTCGATTCTACGGAATCACCGGCGGTAACTGAATACAAATCAGAAGCTGCAGCCAATCAGCATTGGGAAACCCAACTCTGGTCAATTATGAGCAGATGAACTTGATCCACAGTCGGACTGGACTCCAAGATTGCAGATCAATATAGCCATCCAGTATCACGAGTATGCTTGCCGAATAGTGTACACTTGATACTAATTCACTACGTTTTTGCTTTCTGTAAGAATTACTGCTATCCATCAGTTATCCCAGTGGCGACGGGAATAATTTGAATTGGTGGCAGACATCCGTGGGCTCCCAAAGTTCCGAGGACCCCTTCTAGTTTCAATAACCTGTTGAAATTCACGTGCATCCTACTTTAGAAATAAGTTGTATGTATGTATTTAGGGTTCGACTTAAGTCGGAGGTTCCAGAACGTCACGGGAGCTTTCACTCAGTCTCTCTTCAGTTGCATGCTGTTGTCTCTTAGTTGGCGTAGTATGGACTCGCAGGGGAACGAGGCGAATGTGACACCATTAACAGGAGATATCTACCGTATTTGTGCTTTTGGTCGCTTCTAATTTTGGTGAAGTGTTAAAAACCTAAACTTTCCACACCACGATTTCAGCTTAATATTTTATTTAATCCAATCTAATTAAATTGGGCGCTAAACTTAGGGGTGACATCGAGGAATAGACAAGTCAGTACAGGAAGCAGCGTAGCATTGTCCTCGTACTTGTAACTAGTCTGTGCATCTTGTAGCTAGTCTACTAGTTGGAACGTCCTAACCTGTAGCATTGTCCTCGATTTCAAGCCAACTTTTTAGCACCTCCCTCACCCCGTCCCCCAAAACAATTATATATATATATATATATATATATATATTTATTCCTCATGTAAAATACCTTGCAGGAGTATTCCAGAGTGATCGCATCAGCCATGGGTGCCGACTTCGTACATTTTGGGGTCTTGAATACCTCCACAAATATAATCAATATTTAGCATGCCTCTTTTTTTTTAATCGACTCCCCAATCGATTGCGACCTCCCATTTCCTTCATGGATTGAGCCCCCACCCAATGATTTTCAGAAATGGACGCCTCTGTACCTACCAGCCAGTGGCAAGTAATCTACCCGTGTTGGTGAATTATGGTTATTTGAAGCTTGGTATGATGCCTGTATGATGGAGTTACGATTAGCTCCAGTTATATTTACCCATCACTCGCCACGATGAGCACTTGGTGTACAATTTATTGTTCCATAGCTGTAGAAAACAAATCCTAAGGCAAAAATGTCATGAGCACAGATGTTCTGCTCACGCAGCCGTACATCAATAATTCATCCCTTGCGGTAACTTAGCTTGAGTTTTCATTGTATGTTTATCAGGTGGTTGTGCGTGGCAAGACGTGAGCATGTCTTGCCCCGGATGGGGTGAGGATGTAGACAGGAATATTTGGCCTGAAATGGAACATAACATTGTTGAAATGTAAGAAAGTATATTTTCCTGTTGTTACGTGCTTGCCTTTCTCCAACCTCCTAAAACAAATCGTCATTGCCTAAGGCAGCTACTCCACTTAGGCCAAAAACAACTGGAGGACACTGCGCCTGGTTCATTTTTGGCCCCGTTCCGTGCATTTCCCGTGTCGCCCCTGTCCTGTCAGTTCCTCCAATCATTTAACGTGGTCTCGCCGATTTCTTGTCACTTTTCCCCCTCTGTCCCACCTCTTCCCCTCACTGTCCTGTCCTTGCTGTCTCGTCCGCTACCGCTCCAATTCACTTCGCGTGCCCCTTTCTCCTCGTCCAGTTCCTTCCACACCCTCATGACATCCGCTCTGACCTGTTCATTCTGGTTGATGCTAATTTCCCGGATCCATCCTTTATCATGTCATCCCGTTTTCTCTTCTCGCCACTCACGCCGTTCAGCTTCCTTCGATGCAGATCCTGTTCCATTGCCTATCCGACCCGTTCGATCTGTTCCGTTCAGTTCCCCCCCCCAGTCAATTGCATCGCGTCCTGACCACGGATGGACAATGTCATGGGGCGGGTGTGGCCCATGTCACAACAATGTTGCTCAGCTTTACGTGGTGCCTGTCGGCATTAACTGGAAAGAATGTCATGACAATGTCAATTGCCGCACGAACTTTGACCGCGATCATCCAATCATGTTCCAGTCCCGCTCCCTTTCTCCTCCCGTCTCGTCCCGTTATATCTCATGACGTTTTCCCCCACTATTTTCGTCTACTTCCTTTATGCTACTACCCTTTTTCCCTTTTACTTACCCTTTTCCTGCTTCGCACAGAGGTACGCAATTCTTCTTGTGGCTGATTCCCCCTCCACCTAAAAAAAAACTGAAATGAAAACAGAACTACGTATCATTGACTGTACCCGTAGTGGCCGAATGTGGTCATTGGAATTTGACGGCATAGCTACGTAGTGAAATTGTAACTCTAGTTGGGATTAATTCTACCACGCACCACCCAGGGGCGGATACAGGGGGCACTGGAGGCATGTGCCCCCCCCCCCCTCCATAGAAGGTGGCGCCACATCGGCCGGGTAAAAGGCACCCTCCCGGTAAGGCTCGAGTGCACACTCCCACTCCCTCAAATTTTTCAATCAGAGGCGCCCCTTCATAGACAACGTGCCCCGATGTCAATTCCTGGATCCGCCCCTGACACCACTGCGCCGTTCTTTCATGTGTATTGTGCCTAACTTACCATAGCATTCCTAGAGGATGCAAGGGATAAATGTTGTTTTATTTTTGTTGATTGCAAGTCATATTTGTGTTCGTATCATTGCTCAAACTATTACCTACTATGCTCTATTACTATATATACTATGCTCTATTTACCTGGCAGTAGTTGCGAAATAAATGAAGAGACCAAAAGCGGCGCCGGTGTGACGGTTTCTCTTCGGTGAACTCAAGGCACTGATGCTAGTTACAGCGCACATAGCCGGGTTGCATGTGGCCTCTCTCAAGGTCCGTGTGGGCATCAACCACCCCCATGAGGTGGTATGATCCATCTGCAGGGTAATCCGCCAATCAACTGCTCGCTGGGTGGGATCTGGCGGCTGTCGACCAATCAGAGGCGGCCACTGCTGCCGGCGCGCACGATTGTGATATCATGCTGGAGCGGCGTCTGCGGTCACGGCCACTGCCATCGCCGACCCCCATTGTTGCCGTCTGCTGCCGCAACTACCGCCGTTGCTGCTGCCCCTGTTACCTCTGCCCCCCCCCCCTCCTGCTGCGACCTCTGTTCTCCCCTCTGCTGTCACCGTTGCCATCACTACTGCCGTCCCTGCCGCTACCTTTGCTGTCGCTGTCGCCACTGTTCCGATAGCGTTGCTGCATCTGCCTCTGCCGCTACTTCCGCCGCTCGCGCCGCTGTCGTGACCGCTACCTCTTCCATGACTGCCACCTCTGCTACTGCCGCTGTCGCCTCACATGTTGCTCAATCTGTCATTATTGTCGCCCCTCTGCTGCTGTTGCATCTACCATTACTGTCACCCCCCCCCCCTGCTGCTGCTTGTTCCGCTGTCCTGCCGCTGCTACAATGCCCGCTTGTCGGGATTGTCATATCTGGAAAAACACACGTGTGCCTCTTGTCCTCAGGCACGCCGTGTTTCGTGGGTCATATGGAGATCATTGCGTGTGATAATGTCAGGTGACCCACAAATGTAATTTACTTGACCATACAAGCAAGTTTTTTCCTCTCAGAAGAGAAGACGAGAGAATAGATACTTCGCATTCCTAGTTCCAGTATTTACCAGTGAACATGATTATATTTCAACAGCCGTTCAGGCTGTTATGATTGGGAAAATGTCCTCGAGGGTGTGTCCTGGGTTGCAGATCTGGTATTCGATGGTTACCACACACATTTCAGTCGTCTTGTGGTCCTTCGCGAAGCAGTAGGACTTACCTGATCAGAGTCCAAATCCCGAATTGGCCATGATCTTGGTAGATGTAAACCATACAACCGCTGGATTCGTAGGTGCCAGTGACTCGAAGGTCACGAAAGGACGGCCGTGAAGCGAATCAAACTGTTCCAAGGAAAGCGCAACGTGGGCGCCACTCAATAAGAGTACAGCGTGTGGGCACGAGCGACGAGAAGCGAGTGCCAAGTTCCGACTTGACCTTGACCTCGGTGGATTTGAGCCACATAGCCACTGCTAGTCTGAATGGATGATGTTCCGAAGATCAAGAGGGGTTGGCTTTGAATCAAGCCAACCGGTTCCAAAATAACGCTCAATGAACGCCATTTGGCGAGATCACAGCACAACACCACGCGCGACAAGAGCGGATAGTAATATACCAATACACAACACCACGCTGCAACTGTCCTCTGTGCCGGATCACATCCGTGACCCCACTCGCCGGCGGCCCGTCGGCCGGGCGGCGCTCTGATTGGCTGTCGGTCACGTGACCATCACTGACAGGACGACGCCCGGGGTGCAGTCCGGCCGACCAGCGTGTCGACGCTCACCGCCCACACACCAACGTAATATTATCGTGTACTTTTGAATAAGTCATTGGCCCCGTCATGTTGTTTTGCCGATATCGTTTAGATTTACCATGGGGACTTCCCCAATGTTTCAATTTGCAGGGAGCCATATAGCAAATACATGCATTGCACACGGGTAGAAAATTGCCTACACTTTCGGAATGTTTGGAAGCGTCTTACTTTAACACGACATCCTATGAGAGCGCACTGCTCAAAATTTCCTCTACCCATGTAGCATGTAAGGCATGCTTAACTGGTGTTTAGCTGTCCACAAATGGCGCATTCCCCATTGATTAAGCACTTGTGCTGTGTCCCAAAATCGTCGAAACGTTCAAGAAGACAAGGGGACAGGGGTTCAAGCCACTTTTCACGTCGATTATTTTCATGTAGCACCTACATGCTTGCTAGTTCTTGGAAGTTCTTAGAAAGTGGAGGTACGTTCCCGCGCCCGAATGCCCCTGTTCTACCCCATGCCGAGTCCCAGTTTTTCAAGCCTAGATATGAGCCTGCTGGGACATTTTCACTCCATCGTCAAGGCTACCTGTCTCCGGTCGCCACAAGCTCCTTGTCCCGATCTCCATCGTCAGAACTACCTGTCTCCGGTCGCCACAAGCTCCTTCTCCAGATCTCCATTGTCAGAGCTAAATTTATCCGGCCGCCACCAGCTCCTTGTCCCGATCTCCATCGTCAAAGCTACCTGTCTCCGGTCGCCACAAGCTCCTTGTCCCGATCCCCATCGTCAGAACTACCTGTTTCCGGCCACCACCAACTCCTTGTCCCGATCTCCATCGTCAGAGCTACCTGTCTCCAGCCGCCACCAGTCCTTGTCCCGATCTCCATCATCAGAGCTAAATGTATCTAGCCGGTACCAGCTCCTTGTCCTGATGAACATTTCTATGCGTGGCGACGTGACGGGGCCCATTGCGATGCTGTCAATTCGAGGATTTTTTTTTCACTCATAATCGGACCTGCTCCATCAATTTGATTTTAATAGATTTCATCAAAATATTTCCCCTATGCTAATAATAATCTATCATGAAAGAAAGGCCGCTTTGGTTGCACTTATCGTGCTCGCACAGGCAGCCGTGTGGATCCAGTGGACGGTCACGTGGCTACGTCGTCATGCTACGTGACCTGCATGCCCTGGGGCCATGCGATGGACTAGCTCAATGGCAGTTTGCTGCAGGATACTGCGCTGAACAGCTGAGTGTGGCATAAACCGAGCGGGGAAGGTGCCATGCAGAGAGGATCGTGCCACACCGTGCCACCTATTCCAGTTCAACAGTGTGGCAGTGTATTTACGTTTCAGATATATGCACTATATTTCACGTTTGAGTACGATTTCACCAAGGGCATTGCCAAGTTCGACCGAAGCGGGTTGGTTTGCCAAGCGCTTATGCCAAAATTTGGAGGAAATATTTCAAAATTGGGCTGTTCCGTCGAATATATAGTACTATATAGTACTATTTAGCCCTCGCTGGCTAAAGGCGGCGAGGCTCTGAAACATGTCCGCTATAAAATGATGCAGGGGAAAACGTATAGACAGGTTAGATCGTAGTCCTAGATCCTATGCTAAATTGTGAACAGTTACGTAACGAATGTGCTCCTTTTCCGTGCTTATAAATTTTGCCCGCATTTGTCGATATATGAAGGTGCTCTTGTATATTCCGTGATTATATGGTATGTTGTTGCAAAGTTTCCAGTTTTCACTTTCTATCTCGTATTTCCCTATTGCAAGCCTCCCTTATGACCAGTTGGGCTACTTACGTTTTTCCTTTGCTAGTAGAAGGAAAACGCACCTGGCACGAAGCCATTATCAGCATGTGAGCTTGCTCGTAAAAAGAAGCAGCAGGACAAAATTACGCCCAGTTTCACCATACCCACAGGCAACACACCTATAATAATTACACAAGTTCCTAAGATAATAGATATTTAGATGGCAGAGACTTGTCCACAGGGATGCTGATATGAGTTATACCACCAATCCCACCACTGGATTAATGGAAATATATAATATATATATATATATATATATATATATATATATATATATATATATACATATATATATATATATATATATAAATATATATAAATATAGAAATAATATATAAATAATATATAATAAATAATATAAAGATAAATATATAAATATATATATATATATATATATATATATATATATATATATATATATATATATATATATATATATATATATATATATATGTATATATATATATATCATTCCATTTTTATTAAAGCTTAGCCCATGAGCCTATGGGCTTTACATGCGTAGAATGGACCTAAACCGCTGGTTATAGCACTCAAGCTGTTTGTTGTAGCGATACCAAAGAAACTATTATATTTCCCCCTCAATTTTATTGGATGTCTGTTTATAGCTGTGATCGTGTGTGTATGTGGTGCATTACATTGCGACAATAGCAGTCAAAACATTGTAGGCATGTACAGCTGAATGGCAGTTACGCTATGCAGGCAGTATTGAAATATAGATGACGAAGAACACCTTCGATAATGATAGAAACGCCATAACTAACATGCGGGAAATACACGCTTACAAAGAAGCTCACAAGCTGTGTCACATGAGCTGTGTCACATGAACTAAGGCCGTTGTCGTCGGGTCGCCTGCTAAGAATGCGTAGAATTTCGGGTACGACGGTTTCGGTATCGCTCCATTTTTTCTACCGACGTGATGCCTGTGGAGCGCAACGACGGGCGCGGGACTGCGACTGGCGGTAAAACTCCGCTTCTGTTCTCTCGGCTTCACGAAGGTGCGCACCGTTCCAGCGGGCGGTGCTGGCTGGAGCAGCAAGATAGCTGGTGCAAAATGTGCCCAAAACGATGGCACGTACTTGTTTTTCAATATACTCTTATTTCATTTTGCAAATATTCCTAAGGTCAAATTGAAATACTGCTGCTTTATATGCCATATGCCAGGTGCTGACAATCCCACTCCCGAAGTTTCACCCATGAATTTTGGAACAATTATAATACTTACGAAATATGTAGCCAAAATAAGTTCTGAATTAGCTATCCCATCGCTCAGATGCCAGAAAGCTGCATAACAACATGTACGTCATTCAGTTTGTTTTGCTGCAAGCATGGCGTACGAAAATTGTCATAAGGGGACACATTTTTCGGGCCACTGGCAGATTGAACCCTTCGGCTGTTATGGGCCCCCAATCGTCATTAGCCAATAACTATGTGCACATTATTATTTGCATTACATGCCTATCAATTGCATTGAAAGTTCTCTGACAGGTATTTTCGAACAAGTATGACCACGCAGTCGTGGCTATTATTGTAGGGGAATTGTGAGTTGGCCGAACAGCGAGATATGTCAGGAAGTTTCGGTCTCTCGCACTGCAGCCACTCGGAGCCGCGCCGGCCCAATAGCCTGCTACGGGTGTGATGGATGGGGCATGTAAGGGACAAGGTAAGGGATAGGGTAAGGGATAGGATGAGGGAAGGGAATGGTGATGGAAATCAAGAGCAGGTAATGTTGTTCGTAAACGAAGCCGATAATATCACAAAACTCGGTGATGGATCACAAAACTCGGTTCGAGCTCACGTATGTCAGATGCTCTGGTAACTTACCGAGGGCCCTATGAAATTATCGAAGAACCCACTATGACTGGCAGAAGTTGGTCTGTAGATGTCAAAGGCCCCAATCCTCTGCTAAATGACACTGCGTGCTATCAAAGGGCCCTCTGTAACTAGCACGTGCTATTTCCAGGATGGTGCCATGGGCGTTCTGCAACTGCCAGGCGAGTCATCTGTAACTCCGATAAAGCACCACATGCGCTTAGTCGATTGTGTATATTGTTTAAGTGAACAAAATAATAGCGAGGGGAATTGTCCGTAAAGTTAAACCCGTGGTATTTTTTTGGACCGGTAATCTTTTTTCTCGTCGACAAAAAAAAAATCCTCAAAATCAACGTCATCCGATCCGATTAAGGTCATCCTAAATGAACGTTGTGCCCTCTGAGAGAATATTTTGATATCAAGTCGGAGATACTCGATACTAGTTAAACCATTGAGTTATTTCCCTGACAGTTTATTAACAAAGATCTGAGAACAGAAAGCTCTCTGCAGCGCTTCTGAGCGAACCTGGGTAGATCCGAAGCACTTGCCGTTGACGGTTTTGTTTGCTTTGGTTTTGTTTGTCCGTTGTTTGCAATAGCATTGAAATTTTTTATCCATTGTACCATTTTACCAATTGACCGCCAAGAAACAAGTCTGACAGACACTGAGACATGTATTCATAAATGGAACTTCTAGTTAACCTATCAAACACTCATGGGACACATGATATAGACACACGAGTAAAACAGCTCACTGGGTTTTCACCATCAAACCCCACAATCCGTAGTCAATTCCTATAGCTACTAATACTGTCACGTGCACTGATTTCACAGGCATAGGAACAATGAACTTGACATAGGCATGAGGTACAATTATCCCGGCAGCCTTCCACACATTCATATCAACAAGGGCTGCTCCACAATCAGATAAAGTAGCCAACAAAGCTCCCAACACAGCTTAGAAAGGTATATGATGTGGAGAACAGATTTCTGTATTTCATTTTCATTTCGCTTTGGTTAGCTACACTCCCTGAGGAAGAAGAATTGAAAAAAAAGAAGCGACCTTCGCAGCCGCCCTCAGCACAAGTAGTGCTGTATCCCATCACAATGCAGGCTCATGGGACCGGTATGAACGTTGTCGCGGATGATTGATAAGGTTGACAGGAGGGTTTGAGCAGGTTATATCCATGCGATGCCACATAAGTAGAGTTAACTTTGAACAAGTCTGCTGGGCGTGCACCGCGTACTATGCCGCTACCCATGTACACTGCTGACAAAGCAACGCACGGGTTTGCTGGGACAATATGCGCTGTTGTTTTGTTTTGCTTAATAATGCTGAAATTCATGAATACCATCTCATCGCTACTAAGAAGACAATATGTATTCATAGTCGTTGCAATCAACGAGGGTGTTGCGGCGCTGACTTTCCACTCCTTAAATGATAATTTCAATACTAATCATATGGTGTTGACTGTAAGGAAACGGATACAGTTGTGGTCTGCACCGCTTCCCACTGATGTCGTGACTTACCAGGGCAAGTGATTGCACAAAATAAAATTTAGATTTCTATCATATCCAATTGGTCAGGAATCATTACTTACAAGTACAAAATAGCATCTGCATCAGGGAGTCAAAATGAAACAGGTCGTTGTGGTTGTAGAAATTGGTTTTACAACGCTTCGACTATTATA
This sequence comes from Ashinkailepas kermadecensis, assembly GCA_034440615.1. Classification (NCBI taxonomy): domain Eukaryota; kingdom Metazoa; phylum Arthropoda; class Thecostraca; family Neolepadidae; genus Ashinkailepas; species Ashinkailepas kermadecensis. Next base: position 747,877 of record JAOTOM010005044.1, on the reverse strand, counting down.
GAGAGATTGGGTCGCATAGCGTCGCCAATCTCTCATGCGAATTGGTCGTGGGCGAAGAATAGCAACAGGTGGGACTCAATTCCTATGCCTTTCGGTTGGAAGACACCCTACCCCTAGAATATTCGCCTCCGAACAGGTTGTGAAGCATACCGGCACACACAGCAACATTCAACAGCCCCAGATAAATCACAACAGAACACGTCATGCCAATACGGCCCAGCTAACCACGCCGCGCCACGGCTGGGCCTCCTATGTGCTATTGTCCATTGAGATCTGTAGTCTGCAGCAACCAGCACCGACTGTGGTTCCGTCAACGTGTCACCATCTCCCGGCGACACGCACACCGATACTTTTCTTGATAAGCTCTAGGTGGCACCACTGTCGGTCAGGTCGCCTACACTGGAGCAGAGCGGGGCTGCGCGAATAGTATGCCCTGGTATCCGACTCCATTCAATTCCATGCTCACCACTATACTGCTGTCTCCTGGAAAGATGACACGGTATGTTAGTGATGAGGAAAACTAATAATAGACCAGTTGTAATTCTTAATTGTTCTTTGATCTTTGTTCGATAATTCCTTAATCAAATGGGTTGATTGTAACACATCATGCAATATCCTGAGTTATTGAATGATGGAGGTAATCAGGGTGCAAAATACTGCTTTCGCCCAATTATTTGATGAGAAAGGCCAATTTCAGCTAACTTTGAGCGGATCAGCTAACCAACAGCTAACTTTGAAGCGGATCGAAAGACTAACTGACTAGCAAACCGGCAATTGTTATACTGTGAGTTCGACAAGGTGATAATAGTTTTGCTACAGCAATAGTTGTGGTTACTTGAAGGAGTATTCATACATTACGTGGTGAAACATCCATAATGAGGAAAAGCATATCGTTGTTGTACCTGTGTGACTGTACAGCACTCTAAGTATTGATAGTGCATCATATCATGCAGCCTTATTCGGTCGATGTCTTATTCAGGAACTTGCATTAATAAAACGGCGGCAAACAGCGGAAGCAGCGCAGCGTTATCTCAACATACCCTTTGACGAGATGCTCAGTTTGGTGTGGGGGAAGGCGTCCGACCTGTCGTCTTCGGCAGGTGGACGCGTCTTGTTCGACTGCGGGGAGTTTTCCTCCGGGCACTCCCGCTTTATACTGGTGAGCCTCTCCCGGTCACGTTCCCTGGCCGCCGGTCTCTCCCGCTCTTGCGCAGACTCCCGATCTGCCTCTTCATGCCTTTCACGATCCTCTTCCGGCCTGAAATGATTAAATAGTTCAAGGCACTGTACATCCCTCCAGTGTGGATCCAACGGACATCTGTGCTGCGTAACAGCGTGGAATGAGTAACATACAAGGCTTATTCCAGGAGAGGTAAGTAAGAGATTGATTCATGAGCAGCTTTATGCATATTTTGCCACTTTCCTCTATTGTCTTTTAACCACAGCCCGAGCTCCCGAATCAGCGCTTCGCAAACCGCTTGTACACTGCCAGCACAATGTCACTGAGTGCCGTCTAACTTTTTGAAGGTTTTAGCGAGACAGTTGTAGAAGTGTGGTGTAAAGAATGGTAAACTTCAGCCAGTTAGCTCAGCCGGTGGAGCGCTCGTCTGCACTGGTGGCTGGCCCCTCTCGACAAGGCGAGGCTCGAGGCGAACTAAGAGCCTGGAGTTGACGCGCTGACATTAATCCCGGCTCAGAGGGCAGCTGGTATCTCATTCGATAAGGTCGAGCCTGTAGTTGGACGTGCTGACATTAGCCCCGGCTCAAAGGGCAGCTGGTATCTCGTCCGATAAGGCCAGGGATGTGCCAGGGGGCGCCGTGTCGCAGCATAGGGACACACTCACGGTTAACATTATGTCATTGAACTGGAATTGTCCGATAGGGTAGCGAGGTCAGTGCCTACACACCAAGCTAAATTTGACACATGATCCTGTCCTGGCATGATGCCCCCAAGTTTTTTGTGGGGACTGGTGTCATCTATCCTCCCAATATATCAAGAAGGCATACACACTCCACCCCGGTATTTGGTGATGCGTGCACGTTCAGTGGCTCAGTTGGGTCGGGCCCTGAGCTCAGGTCGGCTGTGTTTCTCGACCTCATACAAATGCCCCTTCTGTGCCGATATTTTGGTGTCTGGCTACAAGCGAACCGATTTGTGGTCTCTCCAGACTGCACAATACTGTTCGGAGCATCTTAATTGGTTGAAGTATGGTGAAACGTAAATATTATGTACCAAAGGTTGACAATTTTTTTATGTATTTATGCTTCTACGAGAAAAAAGTGGAACTAGATCCTAAGGAAGTTTCTCGAAATTTAAAGCACATGGCTGAAGACCTTATTCACTTGGCAATCCACCAATCCGGAAGTACTATTGTTACATAACAAGAACATCTCCAAATCTTACGATATATCACACAGGATCAAAATTTGTAAAAACAGCAAACCACCAACATATAATAATAATACATGCAAATTACGCATTTGTGCAGTGTTGTCGGCGTTTCAGTTCAAAGACATCAAGTTCAAAATCCACCAATCTAAACTCCATTAACCAAACGAGCCACGAGCAGTTACTTCTACGTCCTTTCTACATGTTTCTACACTTTCTGCAGTTCTACATCCTTTATACATTGCATTGTGCTTCCTGTTCCTACATTGCGTTGTTTGCCTGTTCCTTACCCCTCCACTCCCCTCCCCAGCCTTCTGCTTGCTGCTTAGTGAGCGAAGAGCTGATACTGGTTGACACATCTAAAACTGCAGCATGCTTACGCTGACCACCTTCAATCCCTTGCCTTACATCCTTCTCAGATCTCCTTGCCCTTCATATCCCATTCCATTTAATCTCTCTCATTTTAACGGTTATGACAATAGCCGCCGTAGTGTGTGGATATGTCGACAGAAGTTACAAGCCCACACCGCTCACTTTCATCGCAACCTGGTATTTTGTCAGACTTCTCCCTTTGGGATTAAACTTGTACCCTCAAGTTGGGAGAAGGTACATACTATTCGTGCTTGGGGTGAGAACACTCCTTATGCTGTGAGCATTGCTCCATCGGCATTGTTTATTTGCTCGACCAGGTGATTTCATACAATTATCTGAGAAGAGGAGGTTCAAGCATATGCTGTCGATAACCGTTCAAAAACTTCCAGGCTGAAGTCGGCTCCGCAACCTCAACCAGTCTGGGCAGCTTACAGCACAGCGCCAATCCTCACCCCACAAACATCACGACCAGCATCGTTATTGGTGGTCGGCCGGACGACCCGCCTGCAACAGTGGCCCCAGTACGCGCACGCACACTAGCACAGCATTACCTCGGCATTTCTCGGTGTACGCCCAGGTTGAGTGCCTCGCTCTGCGGCGCCATGGTGATGCCCTCCGGCTTCCTGTGTGGCGGGGAGGGGGCCGTCTGCCGGTTGTAGAGGCTCCACAGGGTCATCAGCGTGTCGTTGGCTGAAGGCATCATCGGGCCGCCCATCCCCGGCAGGAACGGCGAACCTGAAGCGGACAGACGTTGCATGGTTGAGCGCCAGGCAGTCAAGTTCGATGATGGCTCATCCAAACAGGGGCGTAATTGGCATGCAGATGGTGTCATCGATGCTGTCATTCGTCATCATGCAGCCCTCGGCGTTATCAGTCATTAGTTCACAAAATCAAACGGGAATTCAGGCGCGACGTTTAACTGCTTCCTGACTTGATCAAGGTTGAACACCACCCCAAACGGCTCACTGAGATCAGCTCGATGATTACTTGGAGGTCCGCCGGTCAGGTGGGATTAACGGGAAGAAATCATCGCACAAATGCACACGGTTAGACTATCTCCAGCACGACCGTGGATGTACACAGAAGACAAGGCTCAATATTTGCATTTGGAACGAAAACTACTGAAGCATCTTCGGAAGCTGTGTAACGTTATCTTATAGCCAAGCCTTCCCAAAAACAAAACCATTTTTATTGCCATGCTTCCAGCTCCCAGCGAACGTCTACCAATGCTGTAATTATACATTTTGTTTATTGATATTGGGCTATGAGATTACTGGCTCGATTTGCATTCGTTACCGTGGTGGTCTAAGAAGGTCAGCACCATCTGCTAGCACGCACAGAGGTCTGGAACAGGTCAGGGTCCCGATATACAGAGACGTAGTGTCTGAAATATGTCCCACCCTTCCAAAATTTAATGCTTCCAAAAGCATCACGTATAGGTACTTCTGAGCGGCACGTCTTAGCCAGAGCCAGAGTTGAAACACGATGACGTAGATAAAGTGTGAATAACTGCCACTCCTTAGTATGTCACAATATTGTCTCTTAGCGTTCTGGAGCATGGCTTGTTATTGTTGCCGAGTCTCTTTCAGCACGTGCATCAATACTAAGTGTACTACTTCTTAGGCCCCGTATCATTTCCTAGTGCTTTGCTACAATTATCGTGTATTAATCTGATATTGGCTGGGGCCTCGACAGAACATCCTCGAAGCTGACCAAGCGATTTCATCTGCATCCAATAACCCATGTGCAGCCGACATGACCTCGGCGGCGATCCAATTCACACTACAAGTGCTCCATGTGGCACGTGCTGAGAACAGCTCAGCCTAGTGACCAACTGGCGTGGAGGAAGCCAAGGAAAACGTTACGTTACCCTTCCGAGCCGGTTCTGTGAAAAGCGGACGTGCATGGCGCAAGCGGCCTCATTGTTCCATGAGGTCCCTGTGGACTAAAAATGGCATGCGAGAAAGCCTCCGAGGGACGTGGGCTGAGGTCATCCTGTACAAAGTTATAGCCGAATCCCAGCCTATAATCCGAAATTATATTGGCTAATTCGCATCTGCGATCAGATTTGCCACACAAGGCTACATTATCACTGATATTTGTAATGAAGTGGATGAACTGACCCATATGACCCATATGCTGTTACCCAGCCATACAGGGCCCAGCAGTGAGCAGCAACAGTCAGTACACATCTCGAAGAGGCGGAGCAATATATGCATTAACCCATGCCGTGGTCAGGTGGTAGGTGGATCATCCGCTCCGCGTTTTTTTTCTAGAATAAACACACCGGACGGAGAGGTGCAGCACGTGAAGCTTGGTGTTATTCCATCATTACTTAGGCAACTGCAAAATTTTGACCAAGGACATAACAAGTTAATGGATAAGAGCACGTGAAACAGGAACACCTCTAAATGTTTGACTACTCGGAGCTATTTTTCGAAGTCCGACAGATTTGTGTGAAATCTGCATTATGAACAGTATATTATGGTATCAGCATTTTGCATACCTCTAAATCTTAAGAACATTGGGATCATTGACCCGATGTGCGGTTCAACCCGAATATATGTTCGAAGTTTTCGTCTCAATTTTGCAAATGAAATATGTTTGTTGGCATATATCATAACAAATGACAACGTAATCAAATCTAACGACCCATTAGCCGGTGTCAAGTGGCGCCACAGAGCGACCAGCCGTGTCCAGCTCATACTATCGAATACAGTTCAGTAAACAAAGGATAATACATTGACGCTGAGCATATATTTGGAGATTAAGTAAAAGTAACCAGGAAGTGTTACACACACTATCAAACTATCTATGGTACCAAACTATCAACACGAAATATAAACACTTGATGGTGGTGGACTTGTGCTTTAGGGCGCGTCGACTGCATTGGTCATTTTGCGCCCATGAAAAACACTTGAGATCATGTAAGATCGATCCCGTCATGGCATCTGCATCATCTTCCATTTCACTTCTTTATTTATTCATTCATTTTGAGCATCATCGCCCAAGAGCAGTAGCCTAATCCTACCTCTTCAGTCAGACCCTGAGCAGTGCATCACAGTACGTTCTTGTCAATGCCCCTATTCAATAATAGGCAGGCTCCCGTCTATCTTCTTACTCTGCGATCTTTTCGTTTTTTTTGCAATGAATGTCCATCACCAGAATTAGTAACAGGAGCATTCCGAAACCCAAATGAACAGACGGCCGAACCAGTAACGCCAACCCGGATTCCGAGACTGACTATATTAGGGCATTAGTAGGGCTAAATAACCAATATACGATAATGAATGATCAAAATACAATGGCAACTACACTAAGCATAACAAAACTGCAGAGAGCACAACCTAGGGAAACAGAAAGTACTCAGAGGAAAAAGACAAACAAAAAGGACAAGAACAGAATAATAGATGAAAAGAGGAGCATTGTTGTTGCTAATAACCAACTATTTATCTATTAGGTCACATCAGTTCCTCGATATTAATACCCGAACTATTTCCTGGCATAGTTCTTTAACGTTGATTTGTTATGCAGGACTTCAGGTATGTTTTTTTTTAAAAATAAGGTGCGACTTATTTTGTGCCATGTTTTGGAGCTATGCGTGAATGGGATGAATGCAATGATAACAAACCTACAGATTCCGGCTGAAAATGGAACCTGAAGGTGTTTTGTAATTATAATGTTACTTGGTACTCTGAGGTGAAAAATGGCCAATACATGAAAGAGTAAACTTCGAGTAACATAACTAAGCAAGATAAATATACGTTGATCAGCAACCATACCATATACCATACAATACCATACCATATAGGTACCCGATAATTGAAGCTAGCTGTACCTAGAAATAATTCAGGAGATGAACATAAGCTTGGCCTTTTGTCAATAATCCTAATAATTGTTTTGGGAGCCTAACCAGCTTGTAATATGAAGCCTGTCACTATTGTCCTAGGCAACAGCACAATAGTTTAAGCAAGGAAGGAACAACAAATTGCAAAGGATAATTCACTCACACGACGAGATAAAGCAACCAACCTCTGCAATACAACCAATGATCCTACCATTTTATAAAAAAAAAAATAAGGTTGATGTAATTTAGCCGTTTTGTTTTCATGGACCAAAATTTCTGAATACTGCACGCATTGTTTCTTAGAATCGGATCGGTTCATTCAAATATCCAGATCTTCATGGGATATCCTCGAGTATAATTAATAGGCAATATTAGTTGCATTAAAACAATAGGCTAGAATAAAACTATTTGGTATTTTGGGAAGAACATCTTCGATGGGATTTGGTAGAACACCTACATCTTGCCTACACATCAACTGGCAGTATCATTTGCAAAAAGGTAAAATTCGTGGTCAAGAAATACGTTCAATAGATCAATGATGTAGGGAACAACTAAAAGAGGGGCCAATATTGAGCCCAGCGGGACGCCCATTGTGGCAGGCTTCAGTCTCGAAAGAATTCCATGTACTCTGTTACTTTCAAATCGACTTGTCAGATAGGATTCTAACATTTGATACATACGTCCTTTGATGCCCAAGAAATGCATGTTCTTAAGTAGAATATATATGCTTACCGTGTCCAATGATTTTTTTTTCACATGCAAGAAGGAAGTGCAAACCTTTTTGCACTCTCTTTGAGCGATTTAGTAATATAATTCAATAAACGAACAAGTGACATGCAAGTACGATGTCTTATTCCTGAAGCATAATTGTAATGGATTTGAAACATTGTTGAAAGCTTGGAAATATATTAAATGAATATGTAATACTCCTAGAACGTTTGAGAAAAATCGGTAGAGGAGACATGTAGCAAAAATTTGTTAAGTTGTTTTTGCCCCCTGACATATGAACTAGAAGCATGAGGCCAAGCTTAAGATCATCAGAAAGACATAATTTGTTAAACATACATTAAAGAAGAATGTTAAATGGTGAAGAAAATTGTTGTATGTGACAAAAATGTGTGTGCACTAATTCCGCCCATGCTACTTTTCACCAAAATTTTATAATTTGATAATATGTGCTTTGATAATAGTTCCAGTTTCATGTTGATTTGCATGTAGGTTCTCTTTTAATATTGGAATACTGTTCAAGGATTATGACAATCTATTGAGCTGCTCTCTGGTAGAGGTATTTTGTTTCTTATTCAGAATTTTCTAATTCGAAGATTATCACTTGGCTACGTTAAGACTTCAAAATGTGAAGTATTGCTAGGATAAGAAGACGTAAACTCTTGCTTTGGGGAAGGTGGCGGCCAACAGTAGCCAAAAAAGTACAACATGAGGCATGTTTGGGGACCTCTGGTGATCTCAATATTGACCCTAGGTGTGAATAAAATTGGACATGCATTTTGTCCTCCCGCACAACTGTCACTAAGGAGACTACGCTTGCCGAAACCGACCAATTCATGTACACTATCGATAACATAGCTGAAGCACCGCTGAAGAACACGCGGTTTCATGAAAATAGAAATGGCTAGGTGGTTGGTTGGTTGGTTATTGGTTTTACCACACGTCGACCGTTGAGTCATGTAGCGTCGCCAATCTCTCACGCCGATTGGTCGCGCGCGAAGAGTAGCGACAGGTGAGACTCGAACCCACAACCTTTCGATTGTGAGACGAGCATCTTACCCCTAGACCACTCGTCCCCCAAATGGCTAGGTGAATGCCGTGACATTTAATACCAGCAATGGCATAGCCTGTGCATTTAGAAGAGTGAACTTACTGTGAAAGAACATACCACGCACATTTACATAGCTGGTCATGTTCCTGCCGACAGACATTCCCCAATTGTATTGCTGAGCATTTTACAGAAAACGACAGCAGAAGTGCGTGGGGGTGTCATGTAATCCACCTCCTCTCCACGCAGGCGGAGTGAGATCCCATCTGAACAGAAAATTGATCCGCCCCTGAGCAACTGATGCTGGCGGCTCGCCTTACCGCCCCGTGAGTGTATTCGCTTGGGCTGGGCGTAAGGGAGCCGAGGCACCAGAACACTGTTTTCCTCCTGAAATAATGAACCGTGGTAATTAAGCCCCCTATGAATACGTGATGTGGTGACACTACTTGTCTATGCGGCCTACACTAATGCCTGCCCGCCGGGCACAGGCAATTACATATAAATTATTATGCAAATGTCTCGCGCACCGTCCGACTCACCGGAAGTTTTAATCTATGTGTTCCTCAGCTTCACGACCAAGAACCGCTGCACTCGTTGGACGATGGGCTGGATGGATGGGTTGCTTGATGGGATACTTAATGGGGTTCTGTTCCACGTGTTTCCGGGCTGATACTGGCACAACCCACCGGTGATACCAAATCGCAAGATATGTCCCAGAAATAAATGCACATTGACGAATACACCGTACTGGAAGCATTCAAATGGTCAAATGAAAGTAAAACATATGCTGGAAGTAACCTACAATTTTGCATTGCCACATAGTGTAGCACGATCGTGCCATATATTACAACATTATTTAGTTTTATTGACAGGGACAGCCGGGAGAAGGCCACACGTTACGCCCATTCCCGCCTAGCTCGCCCTACACAAATCAATCTGAACAGCGCTCGCCGAACACAACTCAATCTGAGCAGCGCTCGCCGAACAGACAAACGGTAATTATGATTTTAATAACATCTCGTCGGGCACGACCGACGATCACAGCCCAGCGTACGTCGAGCAGTGAAAGTGGCCGGTGGCTCCTGGCGTCGCCGGCCGTACGCCCACACACACCACTAGCCAGCGTGTGTCTGGGCGTGTGTGGGCGTCACCACACCACTAGCCAGCGGCACAGCGGGGTAGACTACTCGTCACCACACCGCTAGCCAGCGGCATAGTGGGGTAGACCGCTCGTCACCACACCGCTAGCCAGCGGTACAGCGGGGTAGACCGCTCGTCACCACACCACTAGCCAGCGGTACAGCGGGGTAGACCGCTCGTCACCACACCACTAGCCAGCGGCATAGTGGGGTAGACCGCTCGTCACCACACCACTAGCCAGCGGCATAGTGGGGTAGACCCTCTCACCACACCGCTCGTCACCACACCACTGGCCAGCGATACAGCGGGATAGACCGCTCGTCACCACACCACTAGCCAGCGGCACCGCCACCACACCCCACCAGCGGTGCAGCGGGGCAGACCGCTCGTCACCACACCACTGGCCAGCGGCATAGGGGTAGACCGCTCGTCACCACACCACTAGCCAGCGGCACAGCGGGGTAGACCGCTCGTCACCACACCACTAGCCAGCGGCACAGCGGGGTAACTACCTCACCACACCGCTAGCCAGCGGCATAGGGGGTAGACCGCTCGTCACTACACCGCTAGCCAGCGGTACAGCGGGGTAGACCGCTCGTCACCACACCACTAGCCAGCGGCATAGTGGGGTAGACCGCTCGTCACCACACCACTAGCCAGCGGCACAGCGGGGTAGACCGCTCGTCACCACACCACTAGCCAGCGGCACAGCGGGGTAGACCGCTCGTCACCACACCACTAGCCAGCGGCATAGTGGGGTAGACCGCTCGTCACCACACCACTAGCCAGCGGCACAGCGGGGTAGACCGCTCGTCACCACACCACTAGCCAGCGGCACAGCGGGGTAGACCGCTCGTCACCACACCACTAGCCAGCGGTACAGCGGGGTAGACCGCTCATCACCACACCACTAGCCAGCGGCACAGCGGGGTAGACCGCTCGTCACCACACCACAAGCCAGCGGTACAGCGGGGTGGACCGCTCGTCACCACATGCCAACAGCTAACCGCTCACCACACAACAAGCCAGCGGTACAGCGGGGTGGACCGCTCGTCACCTGGGGGCGAATACGTAGAACGCGGCACGGCAGCCGCCAGCGCCGTCCGTTTGTGTATCCTCGAGGGATAATTAAAATGTTGATTATGCTAATCAAGGCAAGTCCCCCATCGCAACAGGCACTGCAGAGCAATACTGCACGAACTGACAGTAGCAATACGCAGTTGAGTTGAACTGTGATGTAGTGCCCAGACACATCGCTACAATATCGCGACGGATATCCGATAAGTGTAATGGCTATGTCCACTAGGATCGGAAGCCACATTGGTAGGTGGACCTGGCTATATTTTCCTTATCGTCTTCGCATAGCCAAGTTCAGCAAGTCTGTCCGCGAGCGACGAAGCCTGATAATGTCTGGTCATGTGCATTATACCACCGCCATGTACAGTAAGTCATGCCACTTTAAGTGGCGCAACGGTCACAGCATCTACGACTGATCCTTACCCTGTCGGCATTCTGCTTATTCTGGCATGCCATATGTCATCAACTCGCATCACCTTCTGATCCGCTTACCACTCGTGGCTTGGATTAACACTGTCTATGCTAGGTTAATTGAGGATGACCATCTAGAAAGGAACGTCGGTCGATGGACTCCTGGTCTGGTGAGAACCAGACAGGTTGGGTGGGCACTCACTGAGTGGTATGGGTACTCACTGGGTGGTATGGGATGGCCTGTTCTGTTGACTCCTGGTCTGCTGGTAATCAGAGACAGGTGGGGTGGGCACACACTGGGTGACATGAGTATTCACTGAGTGGTATGGGCACTCACTGGGTGGTATTGGGTGACCTGCTCCGTTAACTCCTGGTCTGCTGGTAATCAGAGACAGGTGGGGTAGGTGCTCATTAGGTGGTATGGGTACTCAATAGGTGGCATGAGTATTCACTGGGTTGTATGGGTACTCACTGGGTGGCATGGGGTGGCCTGCTCCGTTGACTCCTGGTCTGCTGGTGACCAGAGACAGAGGAGACAGCCCAGGCTGGTGGAGAGATACCGGCATGCCATTCGGAAGGCCGAACGTTTGCGCCATAGAGCTGGAACAAAGGAAAACTGGAGGTCGCAACTGTGCTTGATCATCTCGAAATGTTTGTGTATCTCGACTGAAAGGAGGAAACGATTAATGTCCAGCTCTACAGCACTGCTGAGAAATTCCGAGCCTCCAAAGAATACAGAAAACTTCACTTCTGATAACTCGCCACCGCCGCTACAATCATCACGAACAACATGAACATCATGATAGTAATGGACGGGTGTAAGTGAGGCAGCGTTTCAAGATAAGACAAGACAGTTTTATTGCACATTCAGTAAGAGTGTCTGATCATCCAGAAGACCCACCTGGTGATGAGCGGCGTCCTGTGCATGAGGTCGGCGTAGGATGCGCTGCCGTACCCACCCCTGCGCCCCTCTCGCCGGTTGCCGTCTATGGCCGCCTGCAGGTCTGCCGGACTGCTCAGGCCCTCCTTGTCACACTCGATCGGGTACAGGTACTTCATGTACCTGAAGCGGACCACCGGCACGGTGATTAACCGCACAGAATGTAATGATGTTGGTACCTAGATGACAGGCTCTGCTGACCCCCCCCCCCCCCTCAGGGTCGTGTCTGAAAACGAAGCATGCCGCGGGACGAACATCTGCCGCGTGGCTGAAGCGAACTGTACCTCAAAAGTGGGAGGTGCTGAATAAATAACATACGTACAGGCTTAAAATAATGCGACGTACTGCAATACACTTCAGTGCAGCACAGTATGGTCATGTACTTTACTTAATTGAGTACACAAGGTTGGTGATAGAGTGAATGAGTGAGTGAGTTTTGCCGGCCTGCCACCGTGTGGTGATGTCGGCTGTTTCCGGTAGTGTGTAGATGAATGTGGTGGTGGGTTATGGTTTATGGAACGACGTGGTCGGGGGTAGAAGGAATAGGATAGGTAAGGTTGACTTGAAGTAAGGTGCCGAAGTTAGGTAGTTGAAGATGACAGAGTAGAGCTGGGTAGAGGTGTGATGGGCTGTCCTGAAGTTGAGGCTGTAGGTTGTTCAGATGCTGAAGAAGGCGCAGTAGTGAAGAATGACGAGAAGAGAAGCAGTCTGGACGGTGCTGCTTGGGGTATGGGGTGCAGAGGGGGGTTGGGGTTGGGTCATCGCCGTTTGGGGTGAACATTGCAAGAAACATATATGCACTTAGGAGATCATGAATTTTTTTCCTTGATATATGTATGTATGCGTATACATATTCGTTTTTTTATTAAAAAATTGTGTGTGTTTTTTCCCATGTCTCTTTTTGTTCCTTTTTTCCCTTCACAGTTGTTCCAATATGCGTGTTGTTGAAAGGAAGTGGAAGATATGTTCGTGTAATGTTGGGTGTTCATCGTTGAGAAGCGTGGTGAGGTTTAGTGGGAGGTGGTTTGTGGTGCAGTAGTTTGTGATGTGTTGTCTTTAGTTGTTGTACTTGGTGCAGTATATGAGAATGTATTTGATTGTAAGTGTTCGGCGACATGTTGTGCATTGAGGTCGTGGTTGGTTTATAATGAGGTGGGAGTGTGTGAGTGCTGTGTGTCCGATGCGAAGTCTTGTCAGTATCCTTTCTTTGAGTCTGGTGTTCTGATTGATGGTGTGCCAATGTTCGTATTTTGGATGTATATCGTGGAGTTGTGTTCCTGTTCTGTCCCATGTTTCTTGAATGTGTTTGTTGATTGCCTGGTGTATTGTGAGGTAGTAGTCGGATTGTGAGAGTGGGCAGTTTGTGGTTTGTTGTAGTGTTGTGGCTATGTTTGCTTCGGTGTCTGCATGCTCGTTGCCTTGTATGTTTGTGTGGCTTGGTATCCAAAGGAGGAGTGGTTGTTGTCGAATGTTTAGTTTGTTATGTATGTGCAGTATTTTGGGGATGAGGGGGTGTTTGGAAACGGTGTAGGGTGTTATGCTTTGTATTGCAGATTTTGCGTCTGTGGCTATGATGTTGTGTTCTATGTTTGTGTTGTAGATGGTACAATAGGCCGAATATATTGCATATATTTCTGATGTGTAGGTGGATGCTGTGTCCGGCAGACGGGCCCGTAAGATGACCCGGGGCTGTGCTTGTCTGGTATACAGCACCGCCGCTGAGCCCGTCTGGTGTGTGTGTGATTTGGAGCCGTCGGTGTAGATGGTGTTGTAATTTGCGTATTGTGATATGAATTGGAGGAAGAGTTGTTGTATTTATGCATCTGTGTATGTACGTTTTGGTTTGTCTATTAGGAAGTGTGTTGTGGGGGTGTGGTGTTTCCACCATGCTTTAGGTGGTGGGAGTGGTTTTGAGGTGGGTAGTGCGAGGTGTAAGTTTCTTGCGTGTTGTTGAATGCGGCATCCTATTGTAGTTTTGAATGGTACTTTTTTCATGAGTTGGTTTCTGCGTTTGGAGCGGATTTTTAGTGCCTTAGTGCATGGGTGTTGTCTAATGAGTTGTGTTTTGTAGTGGTATCTGAGTAGTGCTTCTGTGCGTCTGTGTTGTAGTTCTGGTATGTGGTTGTATATATGAAGGGCGAGGGAAGGTGAGGTTGTGTATGCTCCTGTGGCTATCTTTAGGCATTGGTATCGAAGAGAGTCTAGGAGTTTGAGGTTTGATTTAGCTGCGTTTTCGAAAAGTGTTGACCCGTATTCCATGATTGGTCGAATGATGGATTTGTATAAGGTCAGTAGGGAATTTCGGTCTGATCCCCAATCTGTGCCGGATAGTGCTCGTAAGATGTTTATTCTTTTGGATGCGCGTTTTTTGATGTTTAGTATGTGTGGTTTGAAGGTGAGTCGTGGATCTAAAGTGATACCTAGGAATTTTGCTGTGGTAACAAATGATATGGGAGTGTTGTGTAGTTTCAGTGGCTGTAAATATGTGTGTCGCTTATAGCCAACGATCATGCATTTGGAGTTGTGTGGTGCAATGTGTAGGTTTAGCAATGTTAGCTTGTCGTGGAGATCTGTTAGTGCGTTTTGTAGCATGGTCACTGAGTGGGCCGGTGATTCTTGTGATGTCCAGAGTACGATGTCATCTGCATAGAGTGCAATTTTGACTGGGAGGTTGTTGGGGATGACTGAGTTCAGGCCGAGAATAAAGACGAGGGGGCTGAGAACTGAGCCTTGCATCAAAACGGTTGTGGGGAATTTAGTGTCTGAGGTTTGGGAACCAATTTTGGCTTGAAATGATCGTTTTAGTAGGTAGAAGTGTAGGTAGTGTAGTAGTCGGCCCTGTATGTCTATGTTGTATAGGTGTTGTAGTAGAGCTGTTATGTTGATGGTGTCGTATGCTTGTTTTAGGTTCAGGAAGACGGCGACGGTGGGAAGCTTCTTTGCCGCCGCTTCCTGGATGTGTGTGATGAGGTACGTAAGGTTATCTATACAGGATCTCTTGGGAAGGAAGCCTGATTGAGTGGGAGCAATTAGTTTTTGTGTCTGGATGATGTAGAGGAGTCGTTTTTGACAAGTCGTTCGAAAAGTTTGTGGAAGCAGCTGGTGAGTGCGATAGGGCGGTAGGAGTCGCATAGAGTTGAGTCAGTGTTTGGTTTAGGGATAGGTATAATGAGGGCGTGTAGCCATGATTGTGGATATGTATGTGTTGTCCATGCAGTATTGTATGTTTCGAGGAGTACCTGTACTGCTTGTGTTGGGAGGTGTTTGAAGAAAGAGTAGTGTATATTGTCTGGGCCTACGCTTGTGTTTCCTGTCTCTGCAATTGCAAGTTCTAACTCGGTGAGTGTAAACCTAGTGTTGTAAAGGTGGTGACGTGTGTGTCTGATTGGAGGTGGAGGGTTCTGTGGAAGTGTGGATGATCTAAGGTGGTAGGTGTGTGCGAAAATGTTGGTGATTGTTTGTGGGTCTGTGATGGTATTGTTGTTCTGTCTGAGTATGATGGCTTTTATTGGTGGTCGCTGTCGGGTTTGGAATGTTTTCAGGAGTGACCAGATTTCGCCGAGAGTGGTGAATCTGTTGAATTGAGTAGAGAAGTTAATCCAGGATTTCCTTTTTTCGTTTTTTATGGTTCGTTTGCAGAGTGCTTTGAGTTGTTTGTATCTGGTGAGTGTTTCCGGTGTGCGGTGTCTTTCATATCTGTGTCGTGCATGGTTCCTCGCGCGGATTGCCCCGTGGCATTCGTCGTTCCACCAGGGGGCCGCGCGAGGCTTGTGTTGGTGGCGTGGTTTTGTCTGTGGTATGTGTTGGTGTGCTGTAGTTAGGAGAATGTCGGATAATTGTTCTGGTGAGAGTTGTGGGTTGTGGGCTGTTTGTGCGGCTAGGGACTCTGAGAAGGGTGTCCAGGATGCTTTTTTAAGATTCCATGGACTAGGGGGGGAATTGGGTGGGCCGGTGGTCGGGAGTTGGTGGAAGGTAATGGTTATGGGTGCGTGGTCGCTAAAGTGTGGGTCGGGATCGGCTGCCCAGGTTAAGGAAAGAGATATGCGCGAGGATGCAAGGGTTACGTCTGGGGTCGTGGGAAGGGTAGCGGTGGAAATAGGTACAAGGTAGGTTGGTGACCCAGTATTAAGTACTGTGAGGTTGTGTCGGTTGGCTAGTGTGATGAGTGTGAGTGCTCTGTAATCATGTTGTGTTGTGCGGATGTCCCATAGTGGGTGGTGAGAGTTGAAATATCCGGTGAGTATGACCGGGGTGTGGATTTGGTCAAGTGCTTTATTTAATTCCGAAAGGGTTTCTGTGTTTCGCCGGGGGGCGGGGGTCGTATATGTTAACGAGTGTGTAGGCGTTGTTATGTATGTGTATTTCAGTGAGTAGTATGTCTGCTGTGGTGTTGAAGTGTATCAGGCGATGAGGTGTGTTGTTCCTAACGTACGTGCAAACACCGCCTGACCTGTGTGCGTTGTGTGAGTCTTGCCTGTGTAGTGTGTATTGCGAAATGTTGAATTGGTAAGGATCGTTTGGTTGGAAGTGTGTTTCTTGAATGCATAGTGCTGTGTGGTTTGTTTGCAATGCGTAATGTTTGAATTCATGTCAGTGTCTAATCAGTCCGTGTGTGTTCCATTGAAGTATGGTGTTCATTGTTGGTGGGTGTTGGCTCGTGTGAGTGGCTTCTTAAGTGAGTGTTGTCTTTTGCTACCTTTAGCTGGTCTTTTTGGCTGTCTGTAGGAGGGTGTAGTCAAACGGAGGAGTGTGGTGAGTTCTAAGTCGGTGGAGTAGTGCTCTTTGTCTGATTGGTCTTCCGTTCCTGTCGTGCCCTGGTCTGTGGTGTGAGGTGGGTGAGGTGCCGACGTATCGGATGCAGGTGACGTTTGAGGTGATGCTGATGGTGGCTGGTAGTTCAGTGGTGGTGGTGGGTATGAGGGTGGAGTGGTTGTTGAGTTGCGCGTGGGCCTGTGGGGTTGTCGGTGTTGGTGTTGTCATGCATGCGGCAGGTGTTGAGGTGTGTTGTGGCTTGTTTTGCTCTGTTGTCTGTGTGCCGGCGTTCCTGGTTTTTTTTTTCCTCCTCTCCCCCCCATTTTTGGGGGGAGGGGAAGGAAGGGGGGGCACCCCCAACCCTTTTTTTGGAGAGTTTTCCCTCCCCCCCCCGTCGGTGCGTTGTAGTGGGCAGTGCCGGATACTCCTGCTGTGTTGTTGGTGGAGGTGAGTGGTGGAGTGTGCCGGGCTCTGTGCGGCGGCGAGCCGGCCACGCCGACTGTGGGTTCAGCAGCCATGCTCTGGCCCGGGGCAGGGACCAGCCCTCCAGGTGCACCAGGCGCAGGACCTCCCGCTCCATGGTCCAAGTGGGGCAGTCCCTGCTCCAGGCCGCATGCGCATCCCCGCAAGCGGCGCAGCACAGCTCGCCGCTGTTGCAGGTGTCGGTGTCGTGGGGCCCGGCACAGCGCCCGCAGGTGGTGTCTGTGGAGCGACACCCCCCCCCCCCCCTTGTGTGCCCGTAGCGCTGGCATTTCTGGCAGCGCCTAGGGAGGGGTGCGCGAGGTTGTACCGTGTACCGCATGTAACCGGCCTTCAGGTAGGCCGGGGATGTGCGTGTGTTGAATGTTATGATGAGGATGTGGTTGGGGCGTCCTGGCCTCGGGGGTGGCCTATAGGCGGCGGAGACTCCCTGGTCCCCAAGTTTGAGGGCCAGGTCCTCCGCCGACACGCAGGCCAGCTCCGGGGCCAGGATGGTTCCCTGAGAGGTGTTGAGGTGGGTGGCCGGTGTGATGGTGATGGGTGTGTGGTGAATGGTCTTGATGGTCGGCAAGATCCGACCATCGATGTGGTCGTTAGCTTGAATCAGGAGCGCCCCTGAGCGTATTTGGCGGGCGTGGAGGGGCGCCCCTGTGAGTTGTGTGATGGACTCCTCCACCAGCCAGGGGTCGAGGAGCCCATGGGCTTCCCGTCCCCCCGGCGGCAGAGGTAGAACTCTCCGGTAGGTGACTCCGGTGCGTTCATGGTGTGTGGTGTGAGTGGGGTATGTGTTGTGTTGTTCGTGGCGTTGAGGAAGGGTGAGTAAGTGGCAGGTGTATGTGACAACGGTACAATACAATACAATACACAGGCGGAGGGGGCGGAAGGGCGTGAAGAGAGCCCGACAGGTGTAAAAGTAGGGCAGGACAGTTCAAGAGAACACAAAGAAAATGGAAGCTGTGCTTGAAGGGAGCACGGTTAAGAAAGAGTAGAGAAAGATCGTGCAGAAGGCACTAGAGTGAAAAAGGGGTTGGCTGGGGGGGGGCGACTGGGGGGGGGGGGCAGCACCGCTGGACTGACCGTGTTGTAGAAGAAGGCGTCAGGAACGAAGAGGCAGAGGAGGAAGTTCCTGAAGGCGCAGGTGTAGATGAGGAATGTGGAGTCCGAGTCGAGGGTGCGGAAGACGGAAGAGGTCTAGAAGGTCTTGGAGAGAAGATGCAGTCGCTGAAGGAGTGATGAGGTAGAAGGTAGCGAAGGTCGATGAGGCGGGGGGATGAGGGAAGGTTGGTGTCAGTGTGTAGTGTAGCCTTGTGCTTGTGTGTGTGTGGTGGCAGGCGGCTGGTGGTTAGGTAGCTGGTTGCTGGTCGGCGGCGTCTTGCGGTTGCGGCGCGGCAGATGGCTGGCGTCTTCCCGGCGTATGTGGCTGGTGTACCGGCGTATCTGGCGTCAGGTTCTACCGTGGCGAGTGGCGAGACGTGCGTAGTGAGGTTGGGTATGGTTGGTGATAGAAATAGACTGGAGTATATCTGTGGCGACTACAGCCAAAGTAAAATTGCATGACAGAAGTGCAGTTAGAACTAGCGAATAAAAAGGAAAGAGGGAGGGACAGAGAAAGAAAGAGGTAGAGATAGAGATAGCGATAGTGAGAGATAGAGATAGAGATAGTAATAGTGAGAGATAGAGATAGAGACATAGATAGAGACAGAGATATGAATAGGGATAGAGATAGAGATGGAAATAGAGAAAGAGATAGAGATGAGGTAGAGATAAAGATAGAGATAGACAAGGAGATAGAGAAGGAGATAGAGAAGGATATAGATAAGGAGATAGAGATAGAGATAGCGAAGGAGCTGCAGATAAAAATATAGTTGGATAAGGGTAGAGATAAGAGATAAAGACGGAGATGGAGATGGAGATAGAGATAGAGATAGAGATAGAGACAGAGATAGGGAGAGAGGAAACAAGGGTAGAGAGGAAAGAGTACGAGGGAAAGAGATATAGAGAGAGAGTGGAGACCAGACCGTTCACCTGCACGTGGGCCTTTTATATCGAGAATTATTACTCCGTACCGTGCGAAACTGCCGTCAGGCTCAGTGTTTTATTGATATTAAATCCAGGAATCAGGCTCGCAAAGGGTACGGTCGACTGCTTATGGCGCATATAAACCAGCAATTATTTATTTAATTCCATCCCGGTGCTGAAATGGCAACGGCTTTCAACAAGTGATACGCTTTATGATGGGGCAGCCGGTCATGGGAAACTCCAGCCAGTTCGTATCCAGGCAATATGCAATAACACACAGCGCAGCGAGACACCCAGGCCCGCATTGCATCGGGGCGTAATTAGAGTCCGTCCCGCGGGCTACGCGTAAGCCAAGTAAGGCAATTTGCCACCATCGGCCGTGAAATCAGCGCCCGTAATAACGTCAGCATTTGCTGCGCAGTTGATGACGTGAGAGGTGGGCAACACTCCTGGCACCCTCCCACTGGATGTGTCAGAAAAAAATTTGGAGGCGCCAAAAGTGCTCCAGTTCTGTTTGCTACGAACAACTAAGAAGATTGGCTATTTCAAATTCGGCGTGGGTTCATAGAGGTTGAAACATATATGAAATGTGCTGGGAAAAAAGACACGTCAGAATCAGCTAATTGCTTTTATCGAGCTAGGAAAGAATTCCTTGGCAGTGAAATGCCACCCTATTCCAAATTAGTGCTTCTAGGAATTGTCTAATACGAAATTTTTCGTCAAGGCCAGGGTACTTCAGAATTGTCAGTCAAATACGGCTCCAGTCTTTGGAAAATGGTATGATATTGTAAGAGCTCACTTCATGGTTACTACTCCAAGGCAACGTGTTATTGGTAGGTACACTCTCGATGATCAATATGTCAAGTGGATGCCCACGTTGGAGATGTCTTACATGATTCCTCAAGCGCTTACTGAGCGTGCTTCATGGGATTCGGTGTTGGTGCGAAACAATACCGCGAGTTTTGAACAACTGATTATAAGTGGCATGCTTCGGTATCATGTAGGCTATATCTTTTTGCACATTTTCTTTGGCTTAGTTCTATCTGCATATGCACAATTTATGTAGCTGCATAATATTGACGCCAGTTAGTAGCATACTGCAGAATATTGGCGCCAGTTGGTAGCATATTGCAGAATATTGGCGCCAGTTAGTAGCATACTGCAGAATGTTGGCGCCAGTTGGTAGCATACTGCAGAATATTGGCGCGAGTTAGTAGCATACTGCAGAATATTGGCGCCAGTTAGCAGCATACTGCATAATATTGGCGCTGCCGATATGCTCCTGTGCTATTCGATCACACTGCCAGCCAATTTTAAAGGAAACAAACTTAGTTCGAATTGTTGCTGAGGAGGCTTTACCGAATCAGAGTCTAAGTGCAGCCTCGTTGCATTGACCCTGAAAACACCTTCCCAATGGGATATTGCAATTATATAGCACAATTATGACCGAGAGTTTAACGCACCCACGTAGTGGGCACGGCCGCCTGGTACCCGCGCCCCCGACCTTGTCTGGCCAGTTGCCAGCTGGCCGTGCAAGCCGGAGGTGGTATTAGTGAGCGCGTGGAGCGACTCGGCCCATTATACCAAGACGGGGAGACCTTGGCAGGTCAGTGCTCTGTCCACTGACCTGACCAGCCAGGTAAAGACACAATGCAAAATCCTGACACTGAAAAACAAACGAACTGGGTATAAAACACGCGCACGAATTATCCATGCTTGTCCAGTAATCAATCTTAATACCGTAACTACAAGAATGTTCGTCATAGATTAAGTTTTCAGCCGTTTCAGTTACATATTGGCGATAGGATAATAATACTCGTACAATATTATCCGAAAATTTATCAGTAGCCACTTCTGTAATCCATAGCGAAGATTTAGAGATAACATGTAGGACGACGGCTTACGCACAAGTTGATACAAAATGTTAGGCAGCAATGTCGGAAGCACAGAATGACTAAAACCATGCAAATGACGGCTTTCCCAAAAACTTGCCATACTCTCACATGTGACGTGAAAACCCAGCACAAAAACAAACATCCTGCAGAACAAAAGTAACCTGCATAAAAACTTGTGGATCAAATGCCGCCGATGCGCAGCGGTGACCGTCGAGGCTTGGCGTCAGACACTAATGTCCACATTTTCCCAATTCATTGAATATATAGTTATTAATTAATACTCATTAATATATATAGTTATTTATGCTGACGGACTTACTAATCCACCTGCAACACATGCGGAGGAGGTATATCGTGCCCACTTGTCTTGGCTTTCCCTTACTGTGCAAACCACTATCGCTAAAGAGCTGAGCTTTCTCAACCCATTGATACAGCCACCAGCGCAATCAAGGTCATCGTAGGTGAATTTCAATTAATTTGCACTCATTGCATTGTTGTAGTGATATCTGACAGCTAAAGGAATTGCTGTTGACTTTCATGGCTTTCGGCAGCATTTACGATGTTCCAAGTCGATTTTCAGCTTGAATTGCGAGGGACCCTTACTGTGTGCGGAGCGTAAACGCTGCTGACGTGATGGAGGAGGGCAGCTTCAGGCCCTTGATGATCTCCTGCCACAGCTTCTTGTTGATGACCTCCACCAGACCGCCGCGAGCCACGACCAAGTTGTACAGCTCGTACATGTCCAGCACCTGCTTGGCCATTATTGGCAGTCGGTTGATCGGTGTGCCTGGAACAAACCAAATCCAATTAGTCCCTCAGCTGGACGACATCAAACCAAATCCAGTCAATCTCTCAGCTGAAGAATATGAAACCAAATCCAGTTAGGCTCTCAGCTAGAGAACATCAAACAAAATCCAGTTAGTCTCTTAGCTGAACGACGAAATCAAGCCAAATCCAGCTAGACTCTCAGCTGAATGGCATCAAACAAATCCAGTTAGTCTCTCGGCCGGACGACATCAAAGCCAGTTGCAAAAAAAACATTTGAGGGCCACCACTGTGGTATTTAACCTTACACCCGCGAACACAGATGCATCGTGTACTTCACTGGTCTCGCAGACCTGTACAGACACTTCTGGTGCAGGCACTGTGCTCTTATTTTCACTCCAGTACTGACACCTGAGCATCCATTACCGTTTTCGTGCTGACACCCAACCTCCTCCTCCTCGCTACTATTATGGTACTCTCTAGTACTGACACCTTACCCTCCATTAACCCGGCAGTCAAAGAAGAAGAACCTTGGGTTCTTTTACGAGGCATTCGCCTGCTGGGTCATATAGCGCCGTCAGCCTCTCACGCCGATTGGTCACGGGCGGACTCGGTGATCCCGCCAGTTGCGGACTTCGAACCCACGATCTTACGATCAAGGGTCCAACGCCATACCGAGTGAGCTACCGCGACCCGAACCCGGCAGCCACTGGCGTATTCGTCAATGCACCAGTCACTGGGGACCCCTTTTTAGCCACCCCACCACACCCCTCGTATCTTCTGAATCAATGAACGGACTGGAATTAAATCAGGTACAATAGATTGCCTAACGACATTCATCGGATCAGATTTAGTTTTGCTGACTTCGAGGTTACTGATGAAGTCATAGGCCAGGTGTAAGTAAAAGCCATCGATCATTCGATCATTGAATCGTGCTCTAAAAATGTCTGACGGAAACGGTTCGCATCAGTGAATACTCGTAAAAGGGCAAGAATTGCCATTTGCGGTCACATACATGTGGTCAAAGCAGCACATCAAGTGAGGTCATGTGAGGTCAGTGCGCATCTGCATAGACCTCCTGCAGGCGATACATTTGTCAGTAAAAATATGTTTTGGATAAGAGAGTCGCTACCATATAGTCGTGTATGTTTATATATATATATATATATATATATATATATATATATATATATATATATATATATATATATATATATATATATATATAAATAACGCCGCCCCGGTAGCTCAGTTGGTTAGAGCGCTGGCCTGCTCTGGTCTCCCCTGTCCTGGCAACGCAGGGTTCGAGTCGCTTCGCGCGCTCGCATTTAGCCCCCGGCTGGGAGGGGGTCAGTTGGCAGCTGGCCCGATAAGGCCGGGGACGAGCTACCGGGCGGCCGTGTCGGTGCATTGACGGCACGCTAAACTTTCGGTCAAAATTATGCCGTTGAACTGGAATTATTGATCGGGTGGTGGGGCCAGGGTTCACGCAACAAGCTCTGCTTAGCAATAGGACCCTGGTTCATAAAGCCACCCCAACAAGACCTCGGATTAAATTTATACAAAAAAAAAATATATATATATATATATATATATATCTCTCTCTCTCTCTCTCTCTCTCTCTCTCTCTCTCTCTCTCTCTCTCTCTCTCTCTCTCTCTCTCTCTCTCTCTCTCTCTCTCTCTCTCTCTCTCTCTCTCTCTCTCTCTCTCTCTCTCTCTCTCTCTCTCTCTCTCTATCTATATATATATATATATATATATATATATATATATATATATATATATATATATATATATATATATATATATATATATATATATATATATATATATATATATATATATATATATATATATATATATATATATATATATATATATATATATATATATATATATATATATATATATATATATATATATATATATATCTCTCTCTCTCTCTCTCTCTCTCTCTCTCTCTCTCTCTCTCTCTCTCTCTCTCTCTCTCTCTCTCTCTCTCTCTCTCTCTCTCTCTCTCTCTCTATCTCTCTATCTCTCTCTCTCTCTCAAAAGAGATCCAGATATAACCGCATAGCCATCATCTCAGCATTGCCACTCTGTACGTCACGATAAATACATATGCAACGGCATATTATGACTTTGTTCATTCGCTTCTTATCCATAGGTAACGTTCGAGTACCACTGATAAAACATTTTCAGTGTTGAATTTCAACTGAGCGATCTTTTTTACAACAGAAAAGCGAGAGCAAGAAATTGTGAGCAGAATTCTTACAAGTTACAACAAATCCCAGGTCACCCGATGACCTGAGGGATGATAGTTGGTCATGTCCTGGGTCATTGGCAGGCCTCGGTTCCACGCATATATTTTTGTCGTCGTAGCTACACCCCAAACGTTGCGAAACACAAGAAAATCACGCATAGCATAACTAGCTCTTCCATTAATCGGCGAATTGGTGTCGAAAAATGTGAGCACCAGTAATAACGTGATGACGTCATAATTACCCGATCTGGGTTGACCATGGACTTCGTTTTAATGCGTAGTCTTGTTGGTATTTCAATGTAACCGAAGTTCCAGCTCGCTAATTGCGGCGGTTCGGGCGCTATTCAAGACAAACTAAAGGGGTGGAGAAGAACCCCCTCCAGTTGATAGTTGATAGCGAGTTCACAATCACAAATATTCGCACCTACCATCGACTACCACTCTAGAACTGA
Organism: Ashinkailepas kermadecensis; assembly: GCA_034440615.1. Lineage (NCBI taxonomy): Eukaryota > Metazoa > Arthropoda > Thecostraca > Neolepadidae > Ashinkailepas > Ashinkailepas kermadecensis. Next base: position 723,300 of record JAOTOM010005044.1, on the reverse strand, counting down.
AACTGCATACTCCACCGCCAGTCTGGAATTGACACCGTACACTCCTCTACCAGCCTGGTACTGACACCGTACACTCCACTACCAGCCTGGTACCGACACCATACATTCCGCCACCAGCCTGGTACTGACACCGTACACTCCACTACCAGCCTGGTACCGACACCATACATTCCGCCACCAGCCTGGTACCGACACCGTATGTTCCACCAACAGCCCAATACTGACCCCGAGTACTCCAGCACACCGTGCCAAACCACATCAAAACAGCCACATCAAAACAGGCGCGTCAAAACAGCCGCGTCAAAACAGGCGCATCAACTTGTCAGCGCGAATTGGAGCGAACTGGGGCGCATTATGAGGTTGGCGCAGCGCAGCCATCGTCGGCGAGAGGGGTGAATCGCAGCGAGTGCACCGGATCCGGCCAGACGGTGGTCGCCGGACTGGATATGGCGGAGCCGGGGTCGGAGACGGCGCCGCCAACAGGCCGACACTGCGGACAGAGACCCGACGGCCCGGAACTCAGGACCGAGAACCGAGGACCGGGAACCGAGGACCGGGAACCGAGGACCGGGAACCGAGGACCGGGAACCGAGGACCGCGAACCGAGGACCGGGAACCGAGGACTGGGAATCGAGGACCGGGAACCGAGGACCGAGAGTCGAGAATCGAGGACTGAGGGCCGGGAACCGAGAATCGAGGACCGAGAGCTGATGACCGAGGACCGTGAACCGAGATCCGAGAAAGGAGGACCAAGAGCCGTGAACCGAGGACCGGGTACAGGAGCGCCGGTCATGAAGCCGAAGGCTAGAGACCGGAATATGAGTTACGAAGACCAGAGAGCAGGGGCTGGAGGAGGCCAGGTACTGAGGACCATGCGTGGATACCAAGGACATCAATGTGAGTACGACCTGAGTAAGCCGAACGAGCTGGCCGAATGAGGCCTGGCTTAATCAAGAGAGAGAGAGTAGAGAGAGAAACAGGTGACCTGGCAAGAATAGACTGACATAGCGAATGGATCGCGTCCCAGTGCAGCTATTGCAGCTGAATGACATTGTGGCGGTGCGAGGGGGATGACCCATCAGCCAACCTGGCGATGAGAGAAGACCATTCCTAAGCCAGTCCGGTGGAGAGGGCCGGATGTGACATCACAATATCGCAGCGTCCCCTGCTCTGGTGCGCCAGGTGGCGTCCGATCGAGCCGCCGCCAGATGGAGTTGCCGTAGGGCGGCAGGAGGGGGGGGCACCGGCCCTCCAGATGTCCACCCCACCCAGAGCGTCGTTAGCGACGTCGGTACCGACGGGCGCCAGCTGCGACGCGGCAGCTGGCGCCGACGCGCTGTGAAGTGGTGTGGTCCGGTCACCGCTCCCTCGCTCTCTCGAGCCACTAGCCACGCAAACGTCACAATCAAATATTAAAAACAAACAAACAAACAAACAAACAAAGAGTACAGAGAACGGCTGACATCTCTTTAACTTTCATAAATCAAGGTTGAGATGGGCTAGTGATCAGAACAGCATTCGATAATACTGTTAATTGGGCCTACAAAAAACTTGTGTTGCCAAAGTAGAGCCTGAGGCTTAAATGTGAATTTTGCAGTTGTATATACTACACTGTGAAGATCCATGCTTAGCAAAGATTAAGAACTCGCGTTGTCGTGTTATCTCAACGTTGATGTATTGGCTAAATTGTACCTTTTAAAGGCATGATTACTAATCAAGTTCGTTTAATCAGTCTTCCGTAAGTCACAAATTACGAATTCTTTCATCTACAGGTGCGCTGTCAGTGCAGAAGACACACTGCCTGTCCGACCTTGGCCCCACAGTAAGATCGTCTACAAATGTAGCATCCAATCACATAAAAATGCTGGGGAGATAATGGTCGTCCGAGCCGTTCCAGAGTGTCTCTCGTAAACCCATAATGTCCCAGTGGGTTCGGGCACCCAAATTACACACAGAGGGACCGGTCGGAGGCGCCGGCTTCGGCCGGCCGACCAGAAACGCCGCGGTCGAACACCGGTAATTTCGTATCGTTTTATGTAGACAGCTTTACTGGCGATGTGAATTGTTCCGGTTGATTGATAGTTGCCATGGCGACGTGGTATAATTTGCCGCGTCAGTGTCGGGCCGCCGCCACAATGGCAGCGCGCCGGCCGACGACGATGGAATTCCGCGCGGAATCGGGCGGAATTAGTCACCGACAGGCGACGGTTGTCCGCTGCGACAGCCGTCAGCAGCGACAACCGTCCGATTAATGGGTGTCGGCCGGGGGATCACGGCTCGCTGGACCGTACCGGCCAGCGGAGCACTGTCCGCTGGACCATACCGGTCAGCGGAGCACGGCCCGCTGGACCATACCGGTCAGCGGAGCACGGCCCGCTGGACCATACCGGTCAGCGGAGCACGGCCCGCTGGACCATACCGGTCAGCGGAGCACGGCCCGCTGGACCATACCGGTCAGCGGAGCACGGCCCGCTGGACCACACCGGTCAGCGGAGCACGGCCCGCTGGACCATACCGGTCAGCGGAGCCGGCCCGCTGGACCATACCGGTCAGCGGAGCACGGCCCGCTGGACCATACCGGTCAGCGGAGCACGGCCCGCTGGACCATACCGGTCAGCGGAGCACGCTGAACCAGTCCACTGGGCCAACTCTGACGGACCCGAGTGACGAAAAAAATAGATGAAAATGAGTGGAGGACAGGAGGCATAGTGGCTGATGGAATTGGGCGAAGATGCCATGCCAATTCAGGCTAGTCTCGTATCATCAAATGTATGGAACTGCTGTATTCGTGCTAAGCTACTTGGATGCAATCTCATAATGTTCAATGGGGATTATTAAGGTTGTTACACAATTTGTTTAAGCGCCCTTCTGAAAACCGTCGTAGGCACGTGACGAATACAAATTACACAATAATTGAAAGCACATTCGATTTTGAATGACAAGATACCATTGGATGTCCTCAGCATGGATTTGGAAGATGATCATTTGCTGTTATTTGGTTACTGAGCGGAGAGCGGAGAGGTGCACTTCTGTCACTGACAATGCGTGGACAATTATATTTCAGCGCGAGGTCATTCGTGCACATTTTCTCTCTCGCGAAGCCTCTCTTCAGGTACATGGGTTCGTGCCCAAAGCCTATGCTGATGACCCTGCGTTCAACGGCAAACCGACCGTTTGCCGTGCTCGCCCCTTGGACTTTGGACAGTCCTCACCCAGGGGCTCCTCGGAGCGCTCTCACTCCGCACGTGGAGCGCCAGGTTGAGGAAATGGATTTGGAAGACATGTTTCACACTCGAAGATATCGCTAATCGGGCACATGCCCCCAGTGACACATCGGGCACATCTATCTGCCCCTGTGACAAAGGGACTTTACTATATTATATATATATATATATATATATATATATATATATATATATATATATATATATATATATATATATATATATATATATATATATATTAGTAATTGACATAACCACCCCACAACTCGATTAGGAAATATGAGCAGAGGCCAATTCGTGGATACGAAAATTAGACATTCAGGCGAGGTCAGGTAGCACGGCGAGATTTGGCACCAATGTCAAATAGCACGACGAGACCATCACACCAATGTCAGGTAGCACGACGAGACCATCGCACCAATGTCAGGTGGCACGACGAGACCATCGCACCAATGAAATTCTGTTTCAGGCGACAAAATCAGCATCAATAATAATCGTAGCCTATTAGCAATCACCTACCACGCCATTGTTCGTCCCCGGTGGGAATTCACAGCAAGGCACAGCCTGTTTTACTGATGAGCCGACGTGTACTTCCCACACATGACGGGGCATTACCATAAATCGGTGGTCAGGTGGCGACCGCCCGCGGGCACGCAGCGGGACCACCGACCTGGTACACACCTCACCTGACTGATCACCGACACACGCAGACCGGACCAACTGGACCAATCACACCAACCGGACCACCGACCTGGTACACACCTCACCTGACTGATCACCGACACACGCAGACCGGACCAATCAGACCAACCGGACCAATCACACCAACCGGACCACCGACCTGGTGCACACCTCACCTGACTGATCACCGACACACGCAGACCGGACCGATCAGACCAACCGGACCAACTGGACCACCGACCTGGTACACACCTCACCTGACTGATCACCGACACACGCAGACCGGACCGATCAGACCAACCGGACCAACTGGACCAATCACACCAACCGGACCACCGACCTGGTGCACACCTCACCTGACTGATCACCGACACACGCAGACCGGACCAATCAGACCAACCGGACCAACTGACCAATCACACCAACCGGACCACCGACCTGGTGCACACCTCACCTGACTGATCACCGACACACGCAGACCGGACCGATCAGACCACCAACTGGACCAATCACACCAACCGGACCACCGACCTGGTGCACACCTCACCTGACTGATCACCGACACACGCAGACCGGACCGACAATCAGACAGATCAGACCGACCAGACCAACCAGACCGACCGGACCGACCGGGCTGACCAGACCGACCGGACAAATTGGACCAAGCAGACCATCCGGACCAACCAGATCGACCGATCCAACCAGACGTACCGGGACCGGCCGGCCGACCAGACCGATCAGACTGACCGGACCGATCAGACCGGACTGACCGGACCGACCTCTCTTTGAACTTCTTCTTTAAACGTTCTTTTCATTCCTCAATCGCCATATGGAGAACGCGGTGCCTTTCTGGGAACTGGCTTTGGAAGGGCTTCAGCTAAGGATCTGACCCAGCATTCGACTCAATAGGCTTGAATCAAAGGTATACAAAATGCAGGTCTGTCTCCCACAAAACCATTACTTGTGTATTTACGTTTATCTCCAGAAATTGTTGCGACTCGCAACCTTGGTAAGCCTACCACTTTTATGAAGCTCACTATAAGTCGATGCTGAAAAACATCTTGCCGACCAATTGCTATTTTAATAGGGTGGTTATTTGTGCTATCAACACAAATTACGATTAAATGTTGTTTCTGTGTGTCACCTTTTGTATCTCATTTGCGCTCATAAAATATGTTTTGCCTTCCGCTGTCGAGGGCAGTTATTCTTTGAATTGAATTCCGGCATGATATCGGCGTCTCCTCAGGGTAGGAATTTGTCTTTGATGTACCGTAGTGTATTTATATAGCAGGAGCTTTGAAGATATACTATGCGCTATCCTACAACTATGACCAGCGGTTGAGGAAGTGGCAGGTATTCACTCCTCTATCTATGTATTGGAGGACCGTGCTACCTCTAGCCCTCCTCCCATGTCTACAACCCCTAGTTACCCTGCGGGCATTGATAACTGGATTGCAGATTCACAAACATCTGCTCCAGCATCTGGATGCCATGTGACTCACCTTGGTCTGATGCCACGTGACCTGTGACTTACCTCTGTTATGCATGAATCGGAACAGGTCGTCCAAGAATTCCTTCCGCTTCGGGTTATCGTCTATCTCATAAAGCTGGAACAGAACATGGAAGGAGAGCGTCAACACACATAAACAAGGCTTACAAACATGATAGATGCATACATGAAGCAAGATGCTGTAGTACGATTTCGGGTTCCACCGATTGCGTTTTTGTCTGTATTCTTTTTCCACGTATTAACTGTACCCAGCACGGCCAATGCCAGCACCGCCATGAGGGTTCATATCTTGGAGTATATCGATTCTGTGTCAGGAACCGCGAGGTCTCTGGCTCCAATCTCTATATCGATTTGGAATTTTGACTTTGACGCGACAATTTGGTGCGGAATATTGGCGACGCCAAATGGCCTAAGAAGCGAAGCGCTCCGTGAAAGAGCTTCCCACGCTTTTCCTTGCACCATTTTGGTATGAATTACCCGAACCATAAGGAAGAAACCATAACCACATCGACCATTTAGCCATGGCGTGCAAAAATCTAGCTATATGATGAATGTGAGCATAAAACAGCTACATTGCCTGATATTGAAAACATGCTACGTCCGTCGAGGCACCTATGCGCAGCATATTCAAGATGAAACAACACGTTTGTCCCATGTCTCCCGCGTTCCACTTCTCTCGGGTCTTACCTTTTCGTGGCTGACCGGTATTTGTCAGATGCAGAAGATTCAGATATATTTGTTATTTGATATCAATTGAGCAGTGATAAAAGAATGCAAGATAATTTCACATTATGTTTTGCACACTTTCAGACCAATGCTATAATGTAATAAATGCATAAGCATAGTTTAAATAAACAACTGCTTCATGTCCACGACCATTTTGAGCTCCAAACTGTTTGGGAAGCAAATAAAATCAGTATAAGCTTTTTGAAAACTTGAAGCTGTTTTTGACTAATTTATTGCAATTTCCACTTATATACCGGCTTTAAGTATCGTTCCCAGGAGCCGAATACCACAACGTTTGGGAAGGCTTCTGACACTCCATTTCATCATATAATTCGGAGGACCGCAAAATGATTTATTGATACTAAAAAGAAGATTTATTTATTTTCAGTCATGGAAAGGATTGAAGTGGTTCTCTGATGCGTAGGTACTGGCCTTGTCATCCCTAGAGTTTTCCGGTGTTGGTTGGTTATTGGTTTTACGACACGTCGACCGTTGAGTCATATAGCGTCGCCAATCTCTCACACCGATTGGTCGCGGGCGAAGAGTAGCGACAGGTGAGACTCGAGCCCACAACCTTTCGATTGTGAGACGAGCATCTTATCCCTAGACCACACCCCGGGTACTTGAAGGCTTGATGTCGATTCTCGGTACCACGGATTGATATCACTTTCGGAGAATTGATTCAGGAACAACGGCAGCACCTCAACGGTGTCCAATGTATGCCCATTACGTATCATTATGCGAAATAGACCGCGAAGTAAGTGGGTCGAGATTGGAAACTGCCATTTTTCCAGCTTACAGTTATCACGCAATGGCAATCAGTCTGGCTGCCAGTGAGCTCTCGATGGCAATCAGTCTGGCTGCCAGTGAGCTCTCGATGGCAATCAGTCTGGCTGCCAGTGAGCTCTCGATGCAGCGTCATGGAAATCCTTGGATATATGCCAACAAGCATGATAAGCCTGGTTAGTCTGCTGTACACCTGCTACCCAACTCTAGGCTTAGAACTCATTGTATGCTGACAGACAAATGACATAATAGTAAAATGTATCGTGTCTAGCCTACTATTATCGGGTAATTTCGAAGCATCATATATTATCCCTACATCATGCACTTATTTAATTGCCAGTAGCTTTAAGAGTCGGAGAAGCACAATGCCATCGAATTGAATATTTTTTTTTCCACAGCCTCTGACAGAGTTATGTTTTCCCCAAAATGCATTGTCTGAAATTTACTTCGGACTGAGGCACTCTTTTGCATGTTATCACAATTAAAGGTCTCCCAATCAGGGACTCCACCACCAAAGAATAAAAATACAGGGGGGAGGGAGATATTTGAATAGTGGATTCCATTATTTCCACGTGACGCCCAAAACACGACGTTCAGTGTCCAAAATATGGCAAGACATTTTCCTGGCACGCCTGCACCAGATTGTGTTCAGGTCTGCAAGCAACCATGCAGTCTGATGAAAAATGACTTGAATGCAATCATGAGATACGAATCATAGCCATAGATAATCCTGGCTTAAGTATTGACGGTCGTAAACAACGAACATGGCCAAATAGGCATCAATCTTGAGCTAAATGCACAACTCATAGGTCATGGGTGATCGAGGTACGACTTCAGCAATCGATCCATCATGCCCGTCGCTGATCAAACCACCAGCAGCATCAAGCACAAGTGGCGCCTTCGTGCTTTGAGAAGATAATGCAATGGCTTGCTTTGCGAGGAATGGATGTGTGTTACATGAACACGTCGGCAGAAATAGTGTAGCCGTCCTAAAAAATTGGCTTATTTCGGCATCCTGACTTATACACGGCACGATATATTTGGCTAGTCTTGAACAACATTCACGATGCCAACTCATCAATACCCTGGCACTGGGTGGGCCTGTAACCAGTTAGTTTGCAATGGGTGGCACTGGTGGATGGGCCTATAACCAGCTGGTTAGCAATGGGTGGCACTATAACCAGTTGATTAGCAATAGGTGGCAACAGTGGGTGGGTCTATAACCAGTTGGTTAGCAATGGGTGACACTGGTTGGCGGACCTATAACCAGTTGGTTAGCAATAGGTAGCACTGATGGGTGGGCCTATAACTAGTTGGTTAGCAATGGGTGGCAATGGTGGGTGGGCCTATAACCAGTTGGTTAGCAATGGGTGGCAATGGTGGGTGGGTCTATAACCAGTTAGTTAGCAATGGGTGGCACTGGTTGGTTGGTTGTTCGTTTTACGACACGTCGACCGTTGAGTCATGTAGCGTCGCCAATCTCTCACGCCGATTGGTCGCGGGCGAAGAGTAGCGACAGGGGGTGGCACTGGTGGGTGGGTCTATAACCAGTTGGTTAGCAATGGGTGGCACTGGTGGGTGGGCCTATAGCAAGTTGGTTAGCAATGGTTGACATGCGTAGCCAGTCGGTGATAGGCTCGGAGTCGGTTTCTTCTCTGTTAAATGTGTGAAAATCATTCTTGTATGATGATGGAAATGGGCAGCGTGATTGCTAAAGAAATCCAAGTGTCCAGAGCAGCCTATTTCATCTCCAGAGCGACGTTTTATGAAATTCGTTAGGGGAGTGCAGACAGTGCATGAACTATCCATGAGTTTCCGAAGCATGCATTGTGCGGATATGGCAACTTCAAAGGTCTCATGCTAGATATAAAAGAACATCGGGTGCAATGACGGGGACAATGACCTCATAGGTATATGAAGCGACACCCTTTCATAATATCACTCTGTTTCATTATCTACCAATGAACATTATCTACCACTGAACATTGTCTACCCTTCGGGAAATCCACTTGAATTATAAGTGTACTGATGCTACAGTGGCCGGAAGCAGAAGTTTTCGACTCGCCAGTGAGTCAGGGTTCCCGAGTCAGAGTCGGCGAGCCGACAGTGGGTCGGTGCCGCGCCTCTCCCAGTCCGCTGGCTACCTGCCGCGCCTTTACCAGCGGGAGGCCGCCTCATAAATTCAGCCCCATCTTCCGGCTGTATTTAATGAGATGGTCGGTAACCTATGGGTCGATTGATTTGAAGCCCAACAGGCGCTCGTGAATTTATCCAATTCCCGGCATGAATTTCAATTGACAGCGAGCAGCCGAAGGGTGGCGACGAGAAGCTGCTGAGGTGCTTCTGCTGGTCCAGTCACGCGTGATCGTTCTCTAGAGGGGATGTTGTCGAGCTCTTGGTAACACTTTAAGTGACAGTGAGAGCAATCATTCGAGTGTTCAAGCACCAATACTCCGACAGGGACTCGTTTAAGCATTTGTTTTCACTGAGCTGGGGATGGTTTAGCAACTGCCAAAAAGCGTGAAAATGAAGTATTTTGTTGGCTTTACCAGCATTTGCCCTAACAATGAAGATATTTTCCCATCACTGGGGAGACAGCTTCCACTTCAGTTGATAAGCGATTGCAGCCCCTGCTTGTCGGACAAGGCGGCTGCCTCAGACGAAAGGCCAGGTCGAGGCGGTATTATTGAGAGGTTTCACTGCACACCTGAATCTCATCAGATCGGATCATCGGATCATCAGACATCGGATGCTGTATTGACTTGCTTATTCATCCTGCCTTCCGAAAGAGTGTGACCGTATCGGGTTGGACCTTCGTTGCCCGTAGTACGTCAAACAATGCCTAATTCTTTGGTTAAGCATGCAGCAAAACAAGCTTATCCATTCGCCTTGATGAAACAGTCCAAACACGCCAGGCCAAACCTAGCCGTCGCGGTAGCTTTCCCCTGGATGGGCTAACAAACACGCTTTGTTCCACCAAGAATGGATGGTTTTTGTTGGCGGCCGTAATTCGGTTAGTGGCATCCCCGAACACGTTTTGTTGTGTGGGCTGCAGGCCGGCTGAGCGTACTAATGCTATGTCGGAGCACCAGCAGCCAGTCACCAGCAGGGTTGTGCTCACCAACTGCCGCACTGGCGGAGCACCAGAGACCAGTCACTGGCGGAGCACCAGCCAACAGCCACTGGCGGAGCACCAGCCACCAGCCACTGGCGGAGCACCAGCCACCAGCCACTGGCGGAGCACCAGCGACCAGCCACTGGCGGAGCACCAGCGACCAGCCACTGGCGGAGCACCAGTGACCAGTCACTGGCGGAGCACCAGCGACCAGCCACTGGCGGAGCACCAGTGACCAGTCACTGACGGAGCACCAGTGACCAGTCACTGGCGGAGCACCAGCCACCAGCCACTGGCGGAGCACCAGTGACCAGTCACTGGCGGAGCACCAGCCACCAGCCACTGGCGGAGCACCAGCCACCAGCCACTGGCGGAGCACCAGCCACCAGCCACTGGCGGAGCACCAGCGACCAGCCACTGGCGGAGCACCAGCCACCAGCCACTGGCGGAGCACCAGTGACCAGTCACTGGCGGAGCACCAGTGACCAGCCACTGGCGGAGCACCAGAGACCAGTCACTGGCGGAGCACCAGCCAACAGCCACTGGCGGAGCACCAGCGGCCAGCCACTGGCGGAGCACCAGCGACCAGCCACTGGCGGAGCACCAGCGGCCAGCCACTGGCGGAGCACCAGCCACCAGCCACTGGCGGAGCACCAGCCACCAGCCACTGGCGGAGCACCAGTGACCAGTCACTGGCGGAGCACCAGCGACCAGCCACTGGCGGAGCACCAGCGGCCAGCCACTGGCGGAGCACCAGCCACCAGCCACTGGCGGAGCACCAGCCACCAGCCACTGGCGGAGCACCAGCCACCAGCCACTGGCGGAGCACCAGTGACCAGTCACTGGCGGAGCACCAGCGACCAGCCACTGGCGGAGCACCAGCCACCAGCCACTGGCGGAGCACCAGCCACCAGTCACTGGCGGAGCACCAGCGACCAGCCACCGGCATTGTCGCACTGGCGGAACACCAGCGACCAGCCACCGGCACTGTCGTGCTCACCAACTACCGCACTGGCGGAGCACCAGAGACCAGCCACTGGCGGAGCACCAGCGACTAGCCACCGGCACTCGCACTGGCGGAACACCACCGACAAGCCACCGACAGGGTCGTGCTCACCAACTACCGCACTGGCGGAGCACCAGAGACCAGCCACTGGCGGAGCACCAGCCACCAGCCACCGGCAGGACCGTGCTCACCAACAGCCCCACTTGGGGAACAGTTCGGCAGTTATTTGTTATTTAGGCTTTAATGCGCCTCGGCCGCTATGGCCATGAGCTAAAGCTTAAAGATATGGTCATGCCAAAGCTTTATTGATGGTGAAGATCAGGCTTTCCATGTCATGTGCAGGTATCCATTTTAGTTTTCGTGCATGCTTCATGCGGGCTATGCAGGCTGCATACATTGTCTGCCCATTATAACAGTTATTGTGTGCTCTTTATTCGTTAATTAGAAATGTGTTTCAATTGTAGGTGGCAGCCTGAATTCATGAAGCCTAACGTTAATGGATGGAAACCAATGTTAAACATTCTCCTCTAGTCATTCACGGCTTTGTTACTCGACGGCGGAAGGGCGCGACGTCGAATACAGTGGCCCATCCAGCCGGGGGCAGTAGACATCATCAGGAGAGAAGCCGTGGGACCCGCCCACCTGACGCTCACTGCGAACACGACAGACTATCGTCGGCGCCCGACGATAGCGGCCGCCAGTCGACGTCGACGTCGACGTCGGAGGCGGCGGCACACTTCAGTCGGAGCAAAAACACAGCAACAGACGAGCCAGCATTTGACTTGGAGGCTTCGGAGATGGCGCGGAAATCTGGCCTTGCCACTTCGGAGATGGCGCGGAAATGTGGCCTCGCCACTTCGGAGATGGCGCGGAAATGTGGCCTCGCCACTTCGGAGATGGCGCGGAAATCTGGCCTTGCCACTCGACCGTGCTCGTTTTTGATCCGGATGCCACTGCTGGGTTGAGCCGTTTCCCGCTCAGCATGTTGAAGTAGCTGGGATAACTTCCCGGCACCACGCACGACGCCAGCTGATGCCGTGGGACCCGGTAGTGATGAATATAACTCTCCGGAGAGATCAAGAATAATTATTAATAATTGCGCATGTGCATAATTAGTGGACGTACGACACCGTGTGTTCTCAATCAGCTGTCACACTTCGAAAAAGGAGCGTCCGGTATCAAACTGTGATGGGAGGAGACAGACAAATTCAGTTGGTTGGTTGGTTATTGGTTTAACGACACGTCGACCGTTGAGTCATATAGCGTCGCCAATCTCTCACGCCGATTGGTCGCGGGCGAAGAGTACGACAGGTGAGACTCGAACCCACAGCCTTTCGATTGTGAGACGAGCATCTTACCCCTAGACCACTCGTGATTAATGTTCTACCACAAGCGCTTCACCACACACCCGAGAGGCGTTCCCTGCCCGAACAGTGGCAACGATAGTCTCCTGCTGCCAGATGGTATTGTTTTCTGCACCAGATAATTTTTAATAAGCTGATGGTAACACGCAGTCATAAAACAGGCAACATATTTTTTATAATGGTAACTGCACTGGCCACCAACATGTCCAACAACAAAATGTTGGGAACACATTAGTTGCATCAGTGACGGATCCATGGGGCCATGGGCTCATCCCCCGCCCCATTTTCCCGGGCCTCTTCGGGGCCCGAGGAGGCTGTTGAACATATTGTGCTTCAACATAGGCCGTGACGAAACTCATAAGAAATGTGGGGCTCCAGGGGCCTCCGGGCGACCGGTGAGGACCCCAAGGGGCATCAAAATGTGTTCATCGAAGCAGAGGTGTAGGAACTGTCTTACTGACCCAAAGTTTGGGAGAGGGCTGGGCACGAACCATGTTGAAGTAAATTCTTTCCATGTAAAGCCTAAGGATCAATGCTAAACTTGTCCAAAAGTTGAGAGGATCCCCCGCCCCCTTCCTACGATTATGTATCCAAGACTCCCTATCCCCTCATCTAAATGGATGACTTGCGTTAGAAACAACACTCAGCGAACAGTCGAGTGGTATTCGAGTTTTCTTTTTAAAAGCATGCTTTTCATTGTTAGCTGGTTGTTGTTGAAACTAAACTTCAATTGTATTGCTCGGAAAGTGACTAAAGCCAGGCAGAAACACGAAATGTATCATGCATAAATACATAGTTTTGTATAGATACGGAACCACCGCAATTCCAAATGATGGTATGGTTATCATAATATACGTCGAGTGTACACAGAAATTGTACGTGGAAAACGGATGTAGCATTCTGAAAAATGACGCTGTGGAAACTGTGCAGCACTGTATCATATTTAGATCCACAAATGATATGTCACAAATCGAGAAGCTACATCCTTTATGGGTCATTACTATCTAAAAGCTTAATAAAATGAACTATTGCTGCCAGCCGTTACGAACTATATCAGTTGCATTATCAACAATGTATTTCAAATGCATTGCCATGTGATGGATATCCATTCATGGATCCGATCCTCCTAATAGTTCGATATATCTAAAACCCAGTTATAAGATCGTCGGTGATGTTGGCTTGTGTACTCTTTTCATTTAACTTTTCTCTACAAACGGCGAAAACGTTGGGATATTTGGCTCCTCCTCTTCTACCTCGCTCAGGTCAGGTTTCCCGACGAAAATAAGATTCATCCCCGGCCTCCAGCCCGCATACCAACTCACTTTAAAATATGGTTACCCGACCCTCGTATACTATGTCTCAGGAAAAGGAATATCGGGATAATTTATCACAAAATTATGGATACGATCCTCGAAATCGATCAACACAATTATCAGTTCAGGAATTGCGAGATGAACGAGATGTTGCACATTTAAATCTGTTCACACTGCACCTGGCTTAACGAGATGTTGCACATTTAAATCTGTTCACACTGCACCTGGCTTAACGAGATGTTGCACATTTAAATCTGTTCACACTGCACCTGGCTTAACGAGATGTTGCACATTTAAATCTGTTCACACTGCACCTGGCTTAACGAGATGTTGCACATTTAAATCTGTTCACACTGCACCTGGCTTAACGAGATGTTGCACATTTAAATCTGTTCACACTGCACCTGGCTTAACGAGATGTTGCACATTTAAATCTGTTCACACTGCACCTGGCTTAACGAGATGTTGCACATTTAAATCTGTTCACACTGCACCTGGCTTAACGAGATGTTGCACATTTAAATCTGTTCACACTGCACCTGGCTTAACGAGATGTTGCACATTTAAATCTGTTCACACTGCACCTGGCTTAACGAGATGTTGCACATTTAAATCTGTTCACACTGCACCTGGCTTAACGAGATGTTGCACATTTAAATCTGTTCACACTGCACCTGGCTTAACGAGATGTTGCACATTTAAATCTGTTCACACTGCACCTGGCTTAACGAGATGTTGCACATTTAAATCTGTTCACACTGCACCTGGCTTAACGAGATGTTGCACATTTAAATCTGTTCACACTGCACCTGGCTTAACGAGATGTTGCACATTTAAATCTGTTCACACTGCACCTGGCTTAACGAGATGTTGCACATTTAAATCTGTTCACACTGCACCTGGCTTAACGAGATGTTGCACATTTAAATCTGTTCACACTGCACCTGGCTTAACGAGATGTTGCACATTTAAATCTGTTCACACTGCACCTGGCTTAACGAGATGTTGCACATTTAAATCTGTTCACACTGCACCTGGCTTAACGAGATGTTGCACATTTAAATCTGTTCACACTGCACCTGGCTTAACGAGATGTTGCACATTTAAATCTGTTCACACTGCACCTGGCTTAACGAGATGTTGCACATTTAAATCTGTTCACACTGCACCTGGCTTAACGAGATGTTGCACATTTAAATCTGTTCACACTGCACCTGGCTTAACGAGATGTTGCACATTTAAATCTGTTCACACTGCACCTGGCTTAACGAGATGTTGCACATTTAAATCTGTTCACACTGCACCTGGCTTAACGAGATGTTGCACATTTAAATCTGTTCACACTGCACCTGGCTTAACGAGATGTTGCACATTTAAATCTGTTCACACTGCACCTGGCTTAACGAGATGTTGCACATTTAAATCTGTTCACACTGCACCTGGCTTAACGAGATGTTGCACATTTAAATCTGTTCACACTGCACCTGGCTTAACGAGATGTTGCACATTTAAATCTGTTCACACTGCACCTGGCTTAACGAGATGTTGCACATTTAAATCTGTTCACACTGCACCTGGCTTAACGAGATGTTGCACATTTAAATCTGTTCACACTGCACCTGGCTTAACGAGATGTTGCACATTTAAATCTGTTCACACTGCACCTGGCTTAACGAGATGTTGCACATTTAAATCTGTTCACACTGCACCTGGCTTAACGAGATGTTGCACATTTAAATCTGTTCACACTGCACCTGGCTTAACGAGATGTTGCACATTTAAATCTGTTCACACTGCACCTGGCTTAACGAGATGTTGCACATTTAAATCTGTTCACACTGCACCTGGCTTAACGAGATGTTGCACATTTAAATCTGTTCACACTGCACCTGGCTTAACGAGATGTTGCACATTTAAATCTGTTCACACTGCACCTGGCTTAACGAGATGTTGCACATTTAAATCTGTTCACACTGCACCTGGCTTAACGAGATGTTGCACATTTAAATCTGTTCACACTGCACCTGGCTTAACGAGATGTTGCACATTTAAATCTGTTCACACTGCACCTGGCTTAACGAGATGTTGCACATTTAAATCTGTTCACACTGCACCTGGCTTAACGAGATGTTGCACATTTAAATCTGTTCACACTGCACCTGGCTTAACGAGATGTTGCACATTTAAATCTGTTCACACTGCACCTGGCTTAACGAGATGTTGCACATTTAAATCTGTTCACACTGCACCTGGCTTAACGAGATGTTGCACATTTAAATCTGTTCACACTGCACCTGGCTTAACGAGATGTTGCACATTTAAATCTGTTCACACTGCACCTGGCTTAACGAGATGTTGCACATTTAAATCTGTTCACACTGCACCTGGCTTAACGAGATGTTGCACATTTAAATCTGTTCACACTGCACCTGGCTTAACGAGATGTTGCACATTTAAATCTGTTCACACTGCACCTGGCTTAACGAGATGTTGCACATTTAAATCTGTTCACACTGCACCTGGCTTAACGAGATGTTGCACATTTAAATCTGTTCACACTGCACCTGGCTTAACGAGATGTTGCACATTTAAATCTGTTCACACTGCACCTGGCTTAACGAGATGTTGCACATTTAAATCTGTTCACACTGCACCTGGCTTAACGAGATGTTGCACATTTAAATCTGTTCACACTGCACCTGGCTTAACGAGATGTTGCACATTTAAATCTGTTCACACTGCACCTGGCTTAACGAGATGTTGCACATTTAAATCTGTTCACACTGCACCTGGCTTAACGAGATGTTGCACATTTAAATCTGTTCACACTGACCTGGCTTAACGAGATGTTGCACATTTAAATCTGTTCACACTGCACCTGGCTTAACGAGATGTTGCACATTTAAATCTGTTCACACTGCACCTGGCTTAACGAGATGTTGCACATTTAAATCTGTTCACACTGCACCTGGCTTAACGAGATGTTGCACATTTAAATCTGTTCACACTGCACCTGGCTTAACGAGATGTTGCACATTTAAATCTGTTCACACTGCACCTGGCTTAACGAGATGTTGCACATTTAAATCTGTTCACACTGCACCTGGCTTAACGAGATGTTGCACATTTAAATCTGTTCACACTGCACCTGGCTTAACGAGATGTTGCACATTTAAATCTGTTCACACTGCACCTGGCTTAACGAGATGTTGCACATTTAAATCTGTTCACACTGCACCTGGCTTAACGAGATGTTGCACATTTAAATCTGTTCACACTGCACCTGGCTTAACGAGATGTTGCACATTTAAATCTGTTCACACTGCACCTGGCTTAACGAGATGTTGCACATTTAAATCTGTTCACACTGCACCTGGCTTAACGTCGCCAACATGGCATGACGGAAAGCTTGCACTGAAAATGAGCACAGCAGCAAGAGATCGGACGTGAAATTAGGTACTCTCTTTCATAGCTGCTTTCGATACGCACTTCTTTTCTTTGACATGTCAGCTGTAATAGCATGTCCGAATACAGCATCTCTGTTTAAGAAATATCCTAAGGATCATTCATTTGCAATTCGCGTTCCAAATTATGTCCTCGCATAGAATGGAATGTCGCTAGAATGGACAACGCCCCGAGCTGGAAGGACCCTGACCACCGCGCTCATCGTCTCCGGCGTCTGCCATGCGATGGTACGGGTGATACCGCGGCACCACCCACCACTGACGTCATGGATCGGTGACGTCACAGACGCTGCGATAGAGCACGAGGTGGTATCCGACCCAACTGGCACCACAGCTCGTAAACTGCGCCAGTTGCATTATGTGCACTGGCGTCTGGCGCGCCGCCGACCGGGACGTACCGAGCGCTCGTGCTGCAGCGGTGAGGTGACTTTTATTAAACGACAACTTTACGAGCTGCAGCGTGACTTAGTGCACCCGTGCCAGAGGGGCTACATTGTGGCCGTTGATCAGGCATGTTTATTGTCGGCTGCATTGCATTGCTGGATAATGAATTTGACACCGAGAGCAATGATAAACAGCTGTTTAAAACTCATGTTGACACACATAAGCATCGTGTCGGGGACTGAAAACGGCAAGCGATGTGCTGCATTGGATGCTAATGATTCAAGCTTCGCGTTATTTTTCAGCCTGCCGTTGTATGCGGTATTGTACGCGACTTTCAACGAGCGTGCTTCAACTGAACACCTGCACAATTGCGCACGTACGTGCCAACGACACCAGATTGATAAACGTTTGATAAACGTTTCGGTAGGCTAGCCAACGTCGGTGAGCCGCAACTTGAAAACTGAGAACAGAAAGCCGCTGCTGATAATGTCTGTCGTTTTCAGGGTCAAGATGATTATACAAAGTAACCAAATGCTCATATTAAGTAAAAATAGGATCAGAAATCGGTATAATATATTTCGGGCATATAATATATTTCGGTCTTCGGAGACAGAATTAACATACGGAGACATTTTACGCGCAGGATTTTACGTACATGCTATATAGCATGTGCGTACAATCCGGTGCGTAAAATGTCTCTGTGTGTTTATTCTGTCTCCGAAGAAGGGCCATGCCCGAAATATATTAGACCGATTTCTGATCCTATTTTTACGTAATATGAGCATTTGGTTACTTTTTATAATCATCTTCAATTCGACTATGCTCAACACAGCTCTCCGCAACATTATCGTTTTCAGGGTCGAGCTAGGTTGATCGATAGCGCACTGCCCCCTCTGTTATTCACCACCAATACTGGGTATCTTGCCGGCTTCTTCAGGACCTCGAGGGGGTGCACCTCGTGTTGTGGGCGGCGCAACGGCAGATGTAGCAGGATAACGGCGTCACTTCCCTTAAATCGAAACATTCACGGGAAGAAATTGTCAAAAACGATTGTTGCCCTATTAAACCGGAGCACTTCCACGCTCTTGTGCGTTGTCCAATGTTCTTGAAATGTCTGACATGCAACGAGACGGTAGGTCTACACTTCGTCGTGAGTCCATTGTGTCGCATTTGATCGTCTTTTGTCAATCACCTGTCCACCAGGTGATGAATAATGAGTCACCAGAGACCATGTCGGAGGAAATCATACTAGCTTTGAACGATGACAGGTGCTAGGAAACAAGCAGGCTGGGTGACTACTCGAACTTTACCGGATGGACATAACCAAGGTTAAGACAACTATCGAAGCTCGATTCGCCGATGGCCTCCAGATCCCAAGTGTCAGTCAAGGTGAACCATGGTCAAGCTATTACTTACATAGATATGGTCACATGAACAAGTTAATTAATTAACTATTAGTATTGCATATGCATATTAACTATTGCTATAACTACGAGCTATGTAATATAACTATTAACATTAACTACTTTCACATTGGCATTTGCAAGTGATATTACCCCACACCTACTGAGCTTGTGACGGCAGCAGGTGGTGATATTACACTAGTTCTGGTTGGGGTACCAAGGAGAAAAGAGACACGGCCGGGGAAAGTGACATTTATTTCCTTCATACTTTACCAGCTACCCCGGAACAAATTGTTTGATGTTAAACATTGACAACTGTGGTGTGGTTGATGGTCCATGGCCTGGTGACCACAGTGCTTGTAATTCCAGTGGCCGTCGAAAGACTTCGTTCAACTGAAACAATTTAAACCATACTTAACGCCTGAGTCGACTCATCAAATGAAAAAGACGTCCAATCCTTTCAACATCAGCCAGATAGTTAACTGAGCCACACACATGCATCATGCTGTATATTTCAGGTCGTATTAAGAAGTGTGATAGGAGGGCAACTTCTTTTTCTTTATCAAAATAAAAGCGTGCATTATCCGTGCCCTACATATGCAGAGAGTTTGCCATTCGTCCTTATGATTATATGAGTATTGTAGAAAACTTAAAAAACAAGCGCACTGCCCTTTTAAAGGCAAACATCATTACTTAATTTAATAAAACGGATTATGAATTTGACGAGTACTGGAGCTACTCGTGAATCATACTTCACGAAGGGGATTTTATGTAATATATTGGGTCTAGTGAACATGTGGTATGTAACCTGCACTACATCCATTAACTTGGCACACAAGTCAGGAAAGCACATCACTTATAATTGTCTCCGTTAAGTCAACCTGTCCTCGTCTGGGGACTGTAATATCGTGTAACTCGGCACTTTGCGGCATCATGAATGGGTGGTTAGGTGTTCCCCTGAACGTACTGAAAGACCGGTCCCTGTTGGCTTTCTGGTGCCAGCAGTGGTTCTGGCACAATTGCGGAGCTCAGAGATGGGCGGGATGGTAACAAATTTTACCAGTAGGTATCTGGTTAATAGGGAGATGGTTGCCCTGCACCATCCTGTGCCATGACCTGACCTTTGTGCTCAAGCGCAAATGCAAGGCCTCGAAGATAGCAAAAGCTCGGTCCGCTCACATGGAATAATGTTCGTGACCTCAATTGACCTTGACTGTATGGTAGATAGGAGAGATCACAGTATTACCCTGAGGGACCGCCAGAGTGATAACGATTAAAGTTACGGCGAGTGGAGCGAATTTTGCCGACACCCTCTTGAACATGTCTTCAAGTACTAGGTCATCGCAATCCGACGTGATAGCACGAAGCATTATATGTTTATGGAGCACGTAGGAATCTTAAAATACGGATACAGCTAGCATGTACCAAATCACTATTCGTTCTCGGAGGCGAATCCAAGAGTTTTCACAAGCAGGGCACTTATCTAGAGAGACGCCATTTCTCCGGAGGAGCACCATGTTTCACCACTGATTTTGAGAACACATCAGTTTTCAAAGAGCGGAGCGGAGGGGGAGTGCACTCGATCGTTCTGCAGTGGCGCCTTTTTGTACTCAGAGTTTGTACTCAGAATACATCTTTGGCTGAAAAGCGCACGAGGGGGTGCATTCGAGCGCCATGGAAGTGAGCATTTTCTAGTCAGAGGGACGCCCGCATTTCCATGGAGATAAACATTTTCCCTGATTCCCCCTCCCTCATGGATCCGCAAATGTTTTTTTTTTTTCCAAGATTTGATGCCAAGATACTCAGGATGGAGGGTGCATTAACGCGGGCCCTTCCGAATTTGTCAGGGCGAATGTGATGAGGTTTGGCACGGCAATGAAGGCAACCGGTGCCACCGCTGGGAGGGTGCAGGACTGAAGTAGCTCTCGCTCTGTTGGGTAAGCGCGCTGAGTGAGATACTGCCAGTACTGATTATCTTCCGGTGTGGACGACACCGTCCTCTGGTGTGGACGACACCGTCCCCTAGTGTGGACCACACCGTCCTCTGACGTGTACGCCGCCGTCCACATCTCGTCACGGTCGCCTGGTGTGGACGACACCGTCCCCTGGTGTGGACCATACCGTCCCCTGACGTTTACGCCGCCGTCCACATCTCGTCACGGTCGCCTGGTGTGGACGACACCGTCCCCTAGTGTGGACCACACCGTCCTCTGACGTACGCCGCCGTCCACATCTCGTCACGGTCGCCTGGTGTGGACGACACCGTCCCCTGGTGTGGACCATACCGTCCCCTGACGTATACGCCGCCGTCCACATCTCGTCACGGTCGCGCGCATCGGTGTCAGCGGCGCGGGCGCTGCAGCAATGCGTCACGGCCGCCACGGCAGCCACGACAGGCTGCGGTGCCGGCGTACCGCTCCACCACCGCTCCGCCACCGCTCCGCCACCGCTCCGCCACCGCACCGGCTCGGCTTTCACCGGCGCCGATTAATCGCCTCGTTCTCGGAAGTAGTGCAATGAGTGCACCGACGCCGGCCGCGAGTTGGCCGCCTCGCGCCGGCCGACTGACGGCCCACCGCGTCCACCGGCTCAACAAACGGAGCCGCACGGCAGCGCGCGGTTGACCTCACCTGCTTGAACTGTTCCTCGAAGTTCCAGGCGGCGTGGCCGCTGCCCTGGCGAGGCGAGTGGCTGGCCGAACTGGCCGGCGGACTGGCCGGCTCCCGGGGCGGCGGCGAGGTGCTGCACCGACCGCCCGAGCCGACGTAGCCGGCCAGGCCCAGACCGGGCAGCGGCACCAGCGACGGCGGGTTGTTGGCCATGGAGGCGGCCAGCAGCGGGTGTGGCGACAGCGTGTGCCGGTGGTGCACCGGCTCCGTCGGCGCCGGCACGTGCAGACCGTCGTGCAGACGGTAGTCAGCCGGCTCGCTGCTGTTGTCCTGACCAGCAACGGGCAGTGGTAAGCTACGATGCAACGCGACATACAGTTTCGCTGTGTTCAGTAAACCCTGCTGGTAGTTAATAGTTTATACTAAACTTTCGAAAAACTGAGAAAGGTCGTTCAAAGTTCATGTTGTGGGAACCAGAAAGGATGATATTAGTGTGCACCTTGCATATCATGTGTTGCCAGGGGTATTTCTAAGAGGTATAAACCGAATTTCTCAATTCAAAGAGTCCAGTGTTACTTTGACGAGCTTACCATCAAAGCAACTCAAGGACGAATCACAGAGACATCTCCCGCAGAAACGGTTCGAATTAGGTCAAGGAAAAACGTCAAAAGGTTACCTTTGACGCTGATTTTGATTCGAAAATAAATATCACGAGGTCGAACGAAATCTGGTTCAGTTAAGAAAAAGTTTGGGGTCACGAGAAACTTTGTCACGAAGATAACGGTACACCAGTGGGCAATGGACCGTCAACTAATTTTGAGCTCATCGTCGGATGCACTGGTATTGTTATTTCCCCATCAACAATAGATCAAAGATAGTTTGCAATATTCTCCCAATAATCCCAATATTGATACCCCAGTCTCTCCACCCGCGCCGCCCTGCATGCAGCAAGCACTCCTCCATTTTGCATGGCGGTTCTTGTATTGACAGCACTGCTCTGAGATCCAGGCCGCGCTCCGCTGGGTGCATTACCTTAGCGTTGACGTTTTCATGCGCGACGTTGGCCACCTGCTGCTTCAGTTTTTCCAGAACGTCTTGGGCGGAAGATGAATCCTCGTTAACCTCGTGACCTTCGCCGTTCGGCCTCTCTCGCGGTGAGGTGTCTCGGGAGGTCGCTGACCCGGGGTCGGAGGAGACACCCTGTTGGTCAACGGGCTAGTTACAACCAGCTGCTGAGACCGCAATCACACACAAGCTGTCTGCTCGCATTCACGCATTGCTACTTCGCTCATGCTGCTTATTGTGCATGTTAACAGGTTGAGGTATAGGCGGAGCTTCGAATATTTTTGGGCTGCGCATATATCCCACGACCTGGAAACGTGCTTCCTTTGCTTTCTCAAGGGGTTTTAACTCTGCAATGGCTGACAACAGGCTTCAGACGGATAGTTGATCAGCTCAAAAGCAACTGAAAACTTCATAAAATTGCAGCGTTTTTAAATGTTGAAGATTTCCACCAACCACAACTCAAGGAAAGTATTATTGCAGATTCTTATATGGAAGCCGCAGCGTGCATCCACAAAAAAAAACATATACAACTTTGCCACCAAATAGATGATACTATCTGTATGCAATGTTGGTTGCATCGAAACGTTGCGTAAATGTTGGGTACAATTCTGCCAACAATTACAATTGTGTTCATCATTTCCTTCATTGCTTCCCTGTGTTAACTCCGTGAACAAGAAAAGCTCATTAAAACCGATCACCTGTTGTGTCTGTTTGTGCCCCGTACGCCTCACATTACGGAAGCACACAGTCCGGTACCGCCACGCCGGGTTCTGCTTACAAGCTCAACCAACGTAGATGCGCTAACCACCCGAGCCGCAGTCACGAACCAGCTCATAATACGCGCTGACCACCCGCGCCGCGTCACGAGCCGACTCATGCGCGCCAACCACCCACGCCACAATCGCGAGCCAGCTCATAATAAGCGCCAACCACCCGCGCCGCGTCACGAGCCGACTCATGCGCGCCAACCATCCGCGCCACAATCGCGAGCCAGCTCACAACACACTAGCATGGCGCCGGCCTATAGCCAGCTGAGCTACTGCTACTTCCATGGGTCGGTCGCTTCGGTACGGGCACAATAGAATGCCACCATTCCGTAGGCTCAGTCGCCTCAGCGAAGAAGCCGTCTTGGAGAGTATGGCCCAGAACTTGCTTGAGTCGTGCGATTGCGATTGGTCGTACTGCAATGACTGCGGATGGACGAACGGTGTCTTCTCCAGTTCGATCTACATGGAACCGCCGAACCATGCTCGTCTCACAATCGAAAGGTTGTGGGTTCGAATCTCTCCTGTCGCTACTCTTCGCCCGCGACCAATCGGCGTGAGAGATTGGCGACGCTATATGACTCAACGGTCGAGGTGTCGTAAAACCAATAACCAACCAGAACCGCCGAACCGCCGAACATGCCACGAAGCGGACCGTCGACGTCAAATGCTTGCGGACATGCGTTTGTTCAGCATGTCCAAGTGTTCGGCTCGCTGCTGTAGCGATGGCTCGCCCTGGTGAGGCGTGCCACGTGAGGTAGGTTTTGTGGCTTTGCCGAAGGGTTGACATGGCTTGGGCAGCACCCCGTATCCTGGTGGAAGTTGAGACCGCGAATTGGTGTGGCGTTCATAGGCGGCCTTCGCGGCGTGTGTTGAGATGCGATCTTGTCCACATTGCCTGCAGACGTCATACTTGGAATTGCTGTTCCAGGAGGAATAGCGGCGTCGTACTTCGTTAGCTCACGGCCGGGTAAATCGGCCGTGGTGTCGTTGCGCTCATCACTTGCGCCCTGAACTGAGCAGGTGTGCTCTTCCCCAGCTTCGTCCTCACGTAAAGTGGCGGCAGCGTCCGGAGCGGTGGCGTTCGTGCTTCGGATTTGCCGCGGGAAGTCAGCTGGTAGCAGGCCGAAGGAAGTGTTCTCGAAACCGGACAGGGGCGCGCTGTCCATGCTCGGAATGACGCTCACCGTCACTGGTGACCCGACGTCACCCAGCTGCAGCTCGCACTGAACGAGCCTGCACAGCGCAGCTCATGTCCTCCCGCTCCACATAGACGCTCCGACGATCCAGGTACAGTGGACAAGTTCACCCCCAGAGGCTTTGCTTGTCCGGCGTCCATTGCCGAGGTTCCTGCGTCGGTGTCAGGGAGCTGCATCATCATGCTGCACACACCAACCCACTGGCGTGCTTCAACTCCAGGTGCACCTGTGGCTTCCGCCGCGCCGTCAGCCAGTGCACCCGGATGCCGTCGGTACGCTGACATGGCGTGCAGGTGGCCATCCGCCATCGCCGCCGTGTTCTGTCTTGCGTTTTCCCGCGCACGGCAGATGTCGACGGTGAGATCCTTCTCCGCCATTGACACGTGAACCGTCTCCTGGTTGGCGAAGACCAGTCAACAGCCGGTCGTCGAACCTGTCGTCAGCACAGGTGGGACAAAAATCGCAGAACTTGGATCGCTATGCAATATCAAGTAGCCGTCGAACGGCTGGTCAACCTACGGCTATTTGGTATATGGACATTCAGAGTACTGCACCTGATTATCGCATTATTGTAGCTGTTGCTATGCTGCCTTCTTCTCAGCATCTTTATTTAATGATGGCCATGCGTTCTTTGTGGTAGGTACATGGAGTGTCAATTGGAATCCATTTCAACACTGGTGCTTTTTCGAGTTCATTGCTCTGCATGGCAACCGTTAATGGTTGCCATGCACAGCATTTAATGGCAGACCATTTATATTAATTGTATAGTAGATTACCATAATGTTTGAATGCTGAATAATATTACAGCTTGGATTTCTGAATCTGGCACTGGTGTGGTACGGTATGATTACCAGATACATTGGGCAGCATTTTACAGCTTATTGAACACTAAATGAATCCGGGATTGACTGTCTTAATTTTGCTGTTTCCTCAGATTGAAGATGGTAAGTAATGGGCATCAACCTATGTGTATTAAGAATTGTTGTATGAACATCATGTTGTTGCTGTACCAACACCTACCAACAGAAAAATAATGTCTTGATGACAGGTTCATTTTCAATGTATGTTCTTGGAGTGAACGCAGTTTTTCAAGGTGATGTGAACTGCCTACATAACTTCAATTAACCAGAACAAAACAAATGGTACTACTTGATATTGAAAAAGTATATCTGTTAAAAATCGGTCTTTTGACCGGGTTTCAGTGCATTTTGACCAAGTCCCAACCGGTACTGGTCACATTAGCCCGGCCGAGCCCGGGATTCGGCCACAACATTTGCACATTTGCCACCTCTAGTCGCGAGGCGGCGGCGCAGCAGCATGAGAGCCATGTTGAGTGACGTCTGGCCGCGTCGTGTGCGGGTGGGTGGTCTGCAGGAGTGGAGCCGGCCGGCGGCCGCACCTGCCGCCCGTGGCGCCACCTAGTGCACCCGCAGACCAACGGTAACCCTGGGAGGTCGACAGCGTGGATAAATGACGATTATCACGAGGATCGTTGATCAGACAGACGCGCCGGCAGCACCAGTTGATGGGCTGGGCGGAGCCTGCGCGCCGGTGCACGCTGCGTAGCGTCGAATCTCTAATTAATTTAAGACGGCACTTGTTTGTTTCTGAGGTCGGATTGTTAATCATGGTGTACTGCGGGGTGGCAGCATTGGTACACTGGAAAACGTGGCGGCCAGCACAGACGGTAGTGGGCAGAGAGGCACGTGTTGTAACCATGGATGGCATCCAACGATGTTTTGGGTGGATGTATCGTGGTTTGTTATCGCATAGGCAGTTGTTATCGTTGTAATCAGATGGTGCTGTTCTTTATGACCGTTCAAACCATGTACTGATAAGATCCATCTTAGATAGCGCGCGAAATGAGAGAGTAGATATAAATAAGCTCAAGTGTGTTGTCTAGCAAAAACAGTTTTATCGACGTATTCCGAAATTGCGATTCAATTTGGCTGCGTAAGACGAGCTTCAAAAGTCAGCGAATGCTGTTGGAGCTAAAATTGTTTAGCTGTTGCTTAGTGGTATGGTTTGTTTCATTTACCGACAAGCACAAACATGTGTATTGTCCGGTGTGCCTGACTTGCATTTACATCAAGACAAACGTCTGTTCCCATCGCCCGCGGTGAAGTGAACGGACTTCTCAGCCGGAAGTTGTGCGGTGGTGTGAGTGGCTATGTTCATAGGTTGCGTAAGTCCGTGTGTTTGGTCATATGACACTGGGTGAGCCACAGATCGCGGGTGATCTGAAGTGATCACCAGCACGAGCCAGGTTACCGCTCCCATGGGCCATCTCTGGATCTGGCCCAGAGACAGCACGAGCCAGGTTACCGCTGTCACAGGCCATCTCAGGACCTGGTCCAGAGACAGCACGAGCCAGGTTACCGCTCCCATGGGCCACTCTGGATCTGGCCCAGAGACAGCACGAGCCAGGTTACCGCTCCCATGGGCCATCTCTGGATCTGGTCCAGAGACAGCACGAGCCAGGTTACCGCTGTCACGGGCCATCTCTAGGTCTGGCCCAGAGACAGCACGAGCCAGGTTACCGCTCCCATGGGCCATCTCTGGATCTGGTCCAGAGACAGCACGAGCCAGGTTACCGCTGTCACGGGCCATCTCTAGGTCTGGCCCAGAGACAGCACGAGCCAGATTACCGCTCCCATGGGCCATCTCTGGATCTGGTCCAGAGACAGCACGAGCCAGGATACCGTTGTCACGGGCCATCTCAGGATCTGGTCCAGAGACAGCACGAGCCAGGTTACCGCTGTCACAGGCCATCTCAGGACCTGGTCCAGAGACAGCACGAGCCAGGTTACCGCTGTCACAGGCCATCTCTGGACCTGGTCCAGAGACAGCACGAGCCAGGATACCGTTGTCACGGGCCATCCGGGATCTGGCCCAGAGACAGCACGAGCCAGGTTACCGCTGTCACGGGCCATCTCAGGATTTGGTCCAGAGACAGCACGAGCCAGGTCACCGTTGTCACGGGCCATCTCAGGATCTGGTCCAGAGACAGCACGAGCCGGGTTACCGTTGTCACGGGCCATCCGGGATCTGGCGAAGGGGTTCGCCCATCACTCACTGTTACTCGATCAGCAGCCGATATCGCCGGCATCTCCGCACCTAGCAGTGCTCATTGTTCATCTGGCAGCAACGGTGGGCGGTTCTTCGCAACGTTTTCCCTGGTTATTAGGGATAAAATGCCAAGGCGATACAAATATTTGTCACGGGGAAAAATTGACACCAGATAGATATGGAAATTAGCAGGAGCTGTTGCCATTGCCGGTTTCTTCCGTGTGTTTCTTCCGTGTGTTTCTTCCGTGTGTTTCTTCCGTGTGTTTCTTCCGTGCGTGCTGCACTTAGAGTGCTTCGCAATCTGGGCGTCAGTCAGACCTGAGTCCGTCCACCGTGTCATTCAGATGATGCCAGCTTAATGAGCTACAACAATGGTACATGGCCTTCAGACGATGTATGGGCTACACGACGAGCTACACGATGTTACATGGGTTGAGGAAGGTGGCGATAAACGGTTCGCCTGTCACCAGTCGTTGAAGTAAATTCCTCCTCTCCTCATGTTCCAGAGGTCATTTCCCCCAGAATTTCCGGAAGTGTTAACATTGATACTTGGTCCAGGCAAAAAGCCAGCCAAAACTATCTCCGATCATGTCAGTGCCTAAGGCCGGTTTTAGTTGGCTAAAGCCGGCTCAAGCTGCCATGGTGACAATACTTCAAAATGTCAGCCGCAGAATATAATTTTGCCTTTTGATGTAACTTCCAAGAGCAAAAAGGCAGCAAAAAAGGCAAAAAGGCATTGCCAGAAAATAATGGAGTCACATTATCTCATCTTATGCTATTGCAGTTTGTCGTAGATCAGTTTATCAGTTGATGACAAAATGACCAAAACAAAAAAACAAATAACATACGGATGTATTCGCTTATTTAGCAACTAGGAAGCTAAAATCGTTTTTATCCAACTGGTTTCAGCCATGGCTGTCAACGGTTAGCACCAGACAGTGCCGCTAATTCTCCAACCATGCTTCATCGAGCTGGTATGCTCAATCATCGCGCTCGTCCCGATGCTCGAATGCAGACCGTCTCTGACGTTGAATGTCCCCGGCAGTTGTGGGCCGCTGGCAGCCGAGATCCCCCGGATAGGACAGTCCCGGCGCGATTGCTTATCACCGAAATTCCACGCGTCTGCTCACCAGACTCAGCTGATTTACACGTCATTATTGACGGTGAAAGTTACACAGCTATGCAAATTCCCGGTGACTTTCCACCTCCCGCAAAGGAAGCACCGGCTCGCTCAGCAGCGCCGCCCGTTTAGCGATGCAGCCGGGGCGAGCACACTTCACCCATTCTTCACACCTGATCTGTTCCGGCCACAGATAGTAGAAGCATTCCGATAGCATTCTCGGCGCGCCTGGCAGGCAATTTGTGCCTGAGCTATGCACAAGATGTGTGAAATATGTGCCGACGTCTGCCGGTCGAGCTCCGCCGGCTCGGTGGGGGGCGGCACCGCTGCTGTAGCTCTCTGGGAGGGGGCACACCTGCTGTGACGGGTCGACATGGCGGTAGGCGACTCGTGTCGTTAAAAACACCAATCAAAACATTTGGGTTGCTCTACAGCCAACGGATGGAGAAAGTCGCCAGGTACGCTAGGTATCGCTAGGTACGCTAGGTATCGCTAGGTACCGCTAGGTATTGCAGGGATGACACGCCAGATACTGTGACCGAAGTCACCAGCGGTGTAGCCAGATGCTGTGACGGACATCAACAGCGGTGTAGCCAGATGCTGTGACGGACATCAAAGCGTGCAGTCGACGGACGTGAGATCGGCGTACCGGGACAGATACTGTGACGGACGTCGCCAGCGGTGTAGCCAGATACTGTGACGGACGGACGTCGCCAGCGGTGTAGCCAGATACTGTGACGGACGTCACCAGCAGTGTAGCCAGATACTGTGACTGACGGACGTCGCCAGCGGTGTAGCCAGATACTGTGACGGACGTCACCAGCGGTGTACCTAGATACTGTGACGGACGTCACCAGCAGTGTACCTAGATACTGTGACGGACGTCACCAGCAGTGTAACCACGGAGAGTCCATGATGTGCTCACCGTAACTCGTGTACTGGACGCCCACCAGGCACCCTGAACCATAAGACGTGTACTTGATACCCACCAGGTACTCTGAACCATAAAACGTGTACTGGACGTCCACCAGGCACCCTGAACCATAAGACGTGTACTTGACACCCACCAGGTACTCTAAACCATAAAACGTGTACTTGACGCCCACCAGGCACCCTGAACCATAAGACGTGTACTTGACACACACCAGGTACTCTGAATCATACAACGTGTACTTGACACCCACCAGGTACTCTGAACCATAAGACGTGTACTTGACACCCACCAGGTACTCTGAACCATAAAACGTGTACTGGACGCCCACCAGGCACCCTGAACCATAAGACGTGTACTTGACACCCACCAGGTACTCTGAACCATAAGACGTGTACTTGACACCCACCAGGTACTCTGAAGTACTTGACCCCCACCAGGCACCCTGAACCATAAGACGTGTACTTGACACCCACCAGGTACTCTGAACCATAAGACGTGTACTTGACACCCACCAGGTACTCTGAACCATAAAACGTGTACTTGACGCCCACCGGGCGCCTGAGGATGGCGTAGTTGCAGTAGCTCTGCCACGGCCTCAAGCCAGTGAGGCTACCAAGGCTCTTAGCACTATCGCTGCCGCTATTCGCCCACAGCTAGAATGTTATGACTGACATTAGTGAGGATGTATCCTTGAGTTCCTTTACGATACACTCGACTGCCAGGCCGCACAGCGTCGCCAGTATATCGCACCGATTGGTCGTGGGTGGACTCGGCGACCTCGCCAGTCGCACGATTCGAAAACATGACCTTGCAACCAGGAGCCAAATTCCCCACCGACTGAGCTACCGAGACCCCAGATCCCGATTTCAGATGCGAACCAAGAGAGGGTAATGAAGGTGCATGTCTCTCCTCCCTTGAACCGAAGGAAATTGTGTAGAGCTACAGCAAGTTGTGACAGCTCTGTCACAACTTGACACCACTTGAACGTACTCATTGATTGCAATGTGCTCTCAATGTGCTCATTGAGAAGGCCCGATTGCACCTCCTCAACTTTTTACGTCAAAGTTGCCCCCAGTAAAGAAATCGATGAGCGTCGGGAATGCCTTCCTCGAAATCGTCGTGATCAATCTCACCACTTCGGGAAAATGATTAGATGAGATGATACCCTTAGATGAGTGCACCTCCGGTCAGAACTTCTGAACCCACCCTTAATTTATCGCCTGTATTCCAACGCTTTCTATCCCTCGTCTCCCCCTCCCCTCACTGAAAAGGAACATTTGAGATGTCTCATAATCTAGAATGTACTTTTATAAAAGTAATTAATGCTTTGATGACCCTGCGGCGAGAATGCGCGGAGTTCTGTCAAGAGGATACGACATGTTAAAAATACATATGTAAGCATCAGCAACGGAAAGTCCGAATTTGAGGGGAGTGGTCATCAGGAAATGTTTGTGTCGATTCTTTTCAGTCAACGCCATGGGGTCAATGTCGCAATTCTGAATTGAAGTAGGGGAGGGACACCGTACCCCGGTTCCCCCTCCCCTTTCTGCCGCCTATGAATGTTGATAACCTTATGTAGCTTCAGACGCCTGTACCATGATGCTGATTAGTCTGCACATGCTCAAGGAGCGTGCAACGTCCCATTGCGAGATGGTATGACCCTCTTATCAAAGTAGTCTTTCTTAGAAGATGATCAACGGGTCAGTTTGAGACAGCCTTGGTACTAGTGCACTTGTCGTTGCTGTGAATAGTTAAGTAGGTGCTACGACGAACGGCACCTCTCAGACTATGATCTTGCTGCACATCAAGTTAGCTGAGAGATGCCGGAGGTGCAATACGAGGATGATGAGAAGCGCCGACAGTCCTGAGATCAGACGCACCGACAGGCCTGAGATCAGACGCACCGACAGTTCTGAAATGAGATGCACCGACAGTCCTGAGATGAGACGCACCGACAGTCCTGAGATGAGACACACCGACAGTCCTGAGATGAGACCCCGACAGTCCTGAGATCAGACGCACCAACGGTCCTGAGATGAGACGCATCGATAGCCCTGAGATGAGACGCATCGACAGTCCTGAGATGAGGCGCATTGACAGTCCTGAGATGAGGCGCACCGACAGTCCTGAGATGAGACGCATCGATAGTCCTGAGATGAGACGGACCGACAGTCCTGAGATGAGACGCATCGACAGTCCTGAGATGAGACGCATCGATAGTCCTGAGATGAGACGGACCGACAGTCCTGAGATGAGACGCATCGACAGTCCTGAGATGAGACGCACCGACAGTCCTAGCTGTGGCGACGCGTATGCATGGGTGCATGCGAGCATTCGAAATAAAGAAATGTTGATTAATTGCTTCCCCAGACTTCCCCATCTGCCCAATACCCTGAGTAGACCGCATTCCGTTCTTTGTACGGGTTGGTGACGGACAAGTCTGTTGTGAGCAATTATAAAAAGGAATTGATGATGCTGGTACATATTATAATCATTTTTAGCCTTATGTTTGGCAGCCTTTATGCAGAACTCCATCTGATTTATCGCTACTATCTGGAGTATTCCGGGAAATAAATGATCTGACAAATCTGATGGTTTTCAACAGTGAGTGAGTAGTGTATACAAAAGTCGCATTTTGTTAAACCCAACTCCTGGTGCTGACATCCTCAGATTAGAACTTTGATTGCCAGCAATTATAAATGGCGCCAAAGACGCCATTCAAATTTCAGCACTAAAAAATGTGTCATTAATTGGCGCCTAAAAAAATGACAGCGGTAAGCTAGGGGATAATTATTTTTTTGGTTAACCTATTCACATTGTAAATCTGAAAGAATTGGAAAAATATAACTAGTCATAATGAACAAAAAAAAGTTTTCCAACGAACGCAGAACACGGAGAGTCTCTTTTATCATGACACAAGGCTCAATAAAATGATGCAAAAGGCAATTCTTGTTCTTTCAACCGCAAATAAAAAATACCCATCTCAACACACGAAGCAATAGATAAAAAGTTTTATTAGGCTCGGCTGTCTTTTTCGGTTCGAAACCCTGGATTACTCTTCCGCAATTAGGTGCGAGGTGCAACAATTTCTGAAGTTAAAGAGCCAGATTTATACTTCTGTAGGAGACGAGCTCGAGTTTTTTTTTTTTCTTCTTTTTTTTCTCATTTTTTTCTTCTTTTTTCTTCTTTTTCTGATTCCCAATAATTTGTATTTTACAAAATTCCCTCAAAATGAACTTCCTAGAGCCAAAAACATCAGTCATGATCACATAGACCCCCTAGTGACGTCACTTTTTAGGGGTAAAATTTTGGGGTGGTTTCGGGCCCTACTCATCGAGCGCTTTCCGACGACACTACTTTCGTTTTGGTGCAACGCTTTGTTTGAAATGATGGGAGGAAAAAGAAGTGGCCGAAAGAGAGAAGGACAATGTAAGCCTAATCAGGGTGAGGGAAATCCCGCTGGTATTGTTTCTTGGTTTCATGAAGCGTAGACTGCTACGGTTCACGCAACACTGCAAATATATCAGACCGATTGGTCGAGGGCGAAGAGTAGCGACCGGCGGGACCCGAACCCACTACCTTTCGGTCGTGAGTTGGGCACCTTACCCCTGGACCACTCGTCTCCGTCCGGACAACCCCGACGGAGAATAGGGCACTCCTGACTGAGAAGAGCGTGACTGGGGCACTTGACCCGCCACGATCAGACCAGCTGGCCACATGACTAGCTGACTAGCTAACCAGCTAACTAGCTAACCAGCGGGCCAGTGACCAGCTCACCAGCTCACCAGCTAACCAGCTAACCAGATGTGCCTACCTCCTCGTCAGCCTGGCCCTGTCGCCGCTGATGCTGCAGCAGCTGATGGTAGTGTGCCGCCATACTCCAGGTGGCGCTGTGCAGGTCACCGCTCTGAAACAGGACCAACCTGTTCGCGAACTGCCGTCTCGCTCTGCCCAACTAGCGGGACACGAGTAGGTACAATCAAACCCAATCAGGTTAATTTTCCACCACTGAGATGTGATGAGAGCTGAGTATGCAACGAGCATATCTTTTTGTCTCCGTCACACAGTTCAGGCAGGGGTGTTGTTTTATATACTTTTGAAGGACAAATGCCCCTCAATGTTGGCTTCCCCCCCCCTCCGAATAATTTCATCTTTTAACATGGGACCTTTTGGAGTGCCAACCTCATCCATTTGGGTCTGCCCATTGCTTTCATGTATTTTGTCCCCCCCCCCCCCAATAATTCTCAGAAATCAACACCCGTGAGTTCAGGGTCAATATCAAGCTACATGTCAACTGGGCCCTCCGATACAGTGGAGACCCACCGGAAGGGTGCTAGTTGTCGGACTCTCGATACAATGTAGGCCTCGTGCGGTGCCAGAAGCGCACCTCGACAGACTCGGACCGCGGCGGTGAGTTTTTGTCGGCAATAACTCAACCGTACGGCGGATATGGAGGCGTCTGGCCGGCCATTATTGGAGATGGACAATTACGCGCACGACAGCCGTCCGTCCGGTGGCGGCGCCAGCTGACGCATTCGTCGCCAGCTGACCACCGACTGGTGACGTCACCGGCGCTGGGGCGCGGACGCGGCAGTCAGCCGCTGACGTACGTGAGCAGCAGCTGCTGCTCGGCGGCGGCCAAAATCCACAACTGCCACGCAACGCGTGAACTACGCAGTTAGGACTGTTGTGCACCATGTGACGGCATGGCATCAGTCTTCATTAGGTAACATTGTTGGTTAAAGTAAATTGGCATATTGAACAAGAGAAATCGGCGTTATTGGCGAGGTGTTGAAGTGGCTAAACACAGCGGCGTAGTGACCAGGGACAGAGGGGCATAGACCCTCCGTTCTCTTCAGATGCTGTTTAAAATTATCCCTACTGGCGTTGGCATGGACAGAAACAGCTTGAAAACAGCATCTTGCCCTCTACACCAACTCTCCACCAGCTCGGATATAAATTCTACTCCATCACCGAATAAATAACAATTTATTGGGAGAGTGGTCGTTGCTTCGCTGTTCTGCCCAGCGCTTCTGTAATTCATATGCCCACGTGTTAGCAGAACAAGTTCACCAGATTAATTTTACAACATGAGAGTCCACGAAGGGGGTGGGGGATAAGTAGGTATTTTGTGACCCTCTTCGATAGACAGGCTGCGGTTCAGACTGGTGGAGCGCCCGGACAAACAACTGCGCAATGGCTCGCTTTGCTTAGAAATAAAACCATAGTCTCCTACGGGATTTTAAGCTGAAATACTCGCTTTGCTTAGAAATAAAACCAGCCTCGGACGACAATCTTTTGCTGAAATAGACTGACCAAAAACATGAAATGGGCGTAGCATTTCATCAGTGCTTCACAAACGAGGAATATAGCCAACTGAGATGACATTCTAAAAGCAGCCCGTTGCAACCATGATTCGATCAGCCAGTGAATCTTGGGCAGATATTTTGCTGTATGACACTAAGAATGGCGCACGCACTTCTAGTACAAACACACTCACACTTCATGATAGTCCATAACGAACATTGGCATATGCAAACAACAAAGCAAGTTCTCAAAGCTGCTGGAATCCACGGTGCAGGAGGAATCACTGACAAACTGGACGACTCCGGGAATGTTGGGCCATCTTAACTTTGATCATACCTAGCGACGGATCCAGTGGGAGGCGTGGTAAGCAAAACTGCCTCTTCGGATAGAAGAAAAACCTTAGTAATCATTTCGCATTACGCTAGTAAAATATATTATAAAGTTAGCAAATAAACTTAGACACTAATGCCAAAAGTGTGCATCGGTTTTACAGTGTAGGTTGGACGTCATACAATTCAGCTCCAAGGCGCTACATGTAGTGAAATGGCATAACAACTGCGCCCCAGCAATGATGTTTATTCCAAGACAACAATCTTAATTATTGTAGGGAAACATTTCCATAAGAAAATCAGCGGCATGGTCACCGACATGATAGGTATGACACTGACATCATAGCGTGCATAGCGTCCAACCTACCATGCTGATCGGAGGCTGGCGGTGGAACTGCCTGAGGCTGTTCATCGAGACTGAGAGTGTCGCGACTGCCATCAGTCGACTAGAAACCTACTTCTCTTGCTACCACCAACACCAAATCAAGCACCATAAACCACTATTATAATAATCAAGCAACCTGGAAAACTATGGAAAACTAGCCCATGGCCGGAACTAGATTTGTGCTTGCTTCTGCAAAGCATTGCTGTTAGTTTGGCACCCTTATTGTCGCCTTATTCTGCTTTTTTTACGGAGTTCAGTGACCGACATATTTACTGACAATCGGTCTGCTCCCGTTGCCAATCCGAAAGACAATAAGAGAGGAGAGGAGGATTTGGATGGAGGCGGATCTGCCTTGCAACGGGAATGCTCGGATGAGTTCAGATGAGGAATAAGCTGCTTGCTCGAAGTCACTGTAGACGAGCATGGTGACCTTTGTTGACCTTTGTTAGTTTCGGCTTCTAACGGCGATCTGACGCTTTTCATTATTTTGTAAGTTTGTGTTCAAATTATGTCATCATTTGCAAATGTTTAGCATAAGAACATGCATATTTCAATTTCTGCAAGTTTGCACTCCCAAATACGTAAGTATGCATCTTACAAGGATTTCTTCAGAGCAAGTTCTGCGCAAAATGCGCTAGAACGTGCGCCACTTTCGCTATCACGTGCAAATCTCATCCAAACTCATCTGAAAATCCAAGCTCCAGTCTGTATGAGATTCGTTGAGGTTTAGGCAGAAATTGGAAGAGTTTGGGTGACGTCAGCCGGAACTCATCTGTCCACGGGGAATGGGCGGATGGGTTTAGATCAGCCTGAATGGAGTTAGATGAGCGACGGGAACATACCCGGTGTCACTATTTCCAGTGTGCCAGCTAGAGTTCACTCCAGCCCGCCAAGCCCGTCTCATCCTGGATGTAGCACCAGATGCGCTGCAGCATCCAGCCGCCTGGGATGTACGGTGGTCATGACGAGTTGGGCTGCTCCTGTCACACCAAGGATGGCCACGTGCAGCCATTGTGTGTTCCATGTGCGGCTGAAGCACTGTGACTTTGGCCACACACGGAACCAAATCGGGATAAATGTCAACCAAGTCTAAGCAGCACCTGGGCAAGGTTATTTATGGTGTGTCTGAGAGCATAAGTTCGAGTTGGCTCAGGTTTGCTGGCCCTCGTGAATCCAAAGAGGGAGGAGGCGGTGGAAAAAGGCACCGATGTAATCCCCACAACTTCTAACGTCAGGAACCCACAGCAAGACAAACAACAATGCCGTGGGAGTGTCCTTCATGATTGATAATGGTTGGAATTATTTGCCATTCACAAACAAAATGTGTTTCCTGTCCAAAACAGATCGTCTGACTGGTTGCTGGCGACTCAGCACAGCGTGCTTTCTTACCGTCGCCACTTCCGCACCCAGCTCTGTGGCCTCCATCTTCGCCGTCTGTCCGTACACGGGCAGGTCGTACATCCCCCGGATCAGGTCACAGGTCACACCTAGTTCCGGCCGGGCCTACCACTGTCTGCACATACGGCCGTCCGCCGACGCAGCCCCGCACGCACCGACCCCGCTTCCGCCGCCGTGTTCAGCGCACTGAAGGTGGCCGCCGCCCGGTGGCGCGAGCGTCCGCGCCGGCAGCCAATCGCTGCCGCGCTGGGAGGGATCAGACGCCCGGCAACCAATCATAAGCCGCGCATGGCCTGGCTGGAGCGATCATTCTGATATCATGCTGATATCAGGTGGCATGAGCCGTCGCCTCCTGCTGCCCTCCGGTGCGCTGCCCTGGATTCGGTGAAAGTCCGAGCTCGGGAGGGCCCCATGCTGATCGTGAACGCCGGGTTTTGTGTCGGAATATCAGCGCATTGAGCGGAAGTTATTGCACTGGAATGTCAAGACATTGAGCGAAAGCCAGTAAGATCTGCATGCTGAACATGGGGTCTCGAAGGAAGTGTTATAGACTACGAGGAAATGCACAAACGTTCGTGGAGAGTGAGCTGTAGTGGCATCTCATAGATGGAGGTTCATCCAAGCCTTTTTAACGATTTTCTTTTGCAATTATTAATCTCCCATTGTTAACATTTGACCTGGCTTCTTGCGAAGGCTTCTTCCGTTGGCGAAGAAATTATTATTTCCCATATGATGTTGTTAATTTTGCTTTCATCACCATCGGCTTTTGGAAATATTTGGCAACTCCACCTTGTGCGTGTCCCCGATCACAATGCACGGGTAATTAAAAGCCAGTATGGTAAATACTACTGGCCAGTAAGCCAGCAGTATTTGCCGCACCGGTAGCTCAGTTGGTTAAAGCGCTGGCCTGCGCTGGTCTCCCCTGTCCTGGCAACACAGGGTTCGAGTCGCTGCACGCGCTCGTATTTAGCCCCCGGCTGGGAGGGTCAGTTGGCAGCTGGCCCGATAAGGCCGGGGACGAGCTACCGGGCGGCCGTGTCGGTGCATTGACGGCACGTTAAACTTTCGGTCTAAATTCTGCCGTTGAACTGGAATTCATGGATGGGGTGGTGGGGCCAGGGTTCACGCAACAAGCTCCGCTTAGCAATAGAACCCTGGTTCATAAAGCCACCCCAGCAAGAATTCAGATTCAATTTATTTATTTTTTAAAGAGAAAAGTATGCGCTCGTCGGCAGCTCCCGGAGCCCGGGAGTGACTTACCATTCGCGGGCCGCGCGCATCCTCCAATCCCAAATCACACAGGCGAAACACGCATCCGGCCTCGACCAGCGGCCGCAAACCATCCGCGCCCTCGGGCTGGAGACGCCGCTGTAATTGCGGCGTTTGTCGGCAGACGCGGCGGACAGATGTGTCGACACCGCAGCCGCTTAATTGTCACCAAATTGGTCGGTCTCGGCGACATGACAGCCGTGTAATTGTTGCAGTTTAGCCGGCGTGTAGGTCATAACAGTGCGCTGTCGCCACTGCTGCCGCTGTTGTTGCTGTCGCCGCTGTCGCCGCTGTTGTTGCTGTCGCCGCTGTCGCCGCTGTCGCCGTCGGCGCGCTGCCTGTTCGGCACCCAATCGGGGGCGGGAACGATCTTCATTCCGAGGAACACCCGGACGCGGCCACCCGTGACATTTTTAGTGTGCACATCAGGCGTGTGGACAGGTTCTTGTCATTTTCCACGAGCAATAAACGGCCGATCCTCCACCACACACGCCCAGGTGGGAGGTAAGAGAGCCTGGAGACTGGAGTGGTAAGAGATAATTGCGAGTCCTCAGGTTTGACACCTGGGGATCTTAGCGAACCTGTATGTTGATTCACACTTTTGGTACGCTGTCCGTTTGATTTTGTGTTCGATGTACATTATCGAAATGCAACTAATGCATTTCACAAGAACAACACCTAAATATGTCGACGTCCTAAACACGCCCATCATCAGCCATCACCAGGAACAGAATGGAGCGACGAATTTCTGGAATAGTCATACCACTGCCACTGTTTTATGCCACTGTTTCTAGCATTTATAGTTGATGATACAACCATAATACGCCGTTTGAAATACCACCAGCGGCCGCCTTCACCAAACTCGCCCCACAAAGGCTACATGCGCATATGAAATGCCGGCCAATTAGAGCCACACTGGGGTCGTGACGTGCGTGCGTATTGGATAGCACAGCTGGCAATAATATGTGAGTGACTAGTTCACGATGGCGATTGGGGGTGGCTCAATTTGACGTACTTTGCATCAAACGTTGCTTTATTATTTCTTTCAACAGCAAGCAAGCAAGAAAATGACGTTTTGCTGTCATTTGTAGCATGAGTAGGTTGTCCAGCATGTCCCTTAAAGTACGATTTATAATCCTGGTCACATAACTTCTTTTAAGCGTCGCTTTTCAACTTCAAAGGTTCCTAAATTTCTAGTAGCTTGCTGTTTTATGCGACCCCCCCTCCTACATGAAGGCTCAGGGGAGCAATTCTCTTCTTTATCCATGTGTGCCAGCGGTGGTCCCCCCCCCCCCCAAGTTTTAGCAAAGGTGAGAAAAACTTCGGTACGGTGCCGGTTGTCCGCTCCCTTTCCAATAAGATCAGACAATGTGAACAGACCCTCACCCGTGCATCTCGGTCGGAGGAGAGCTGGCCTTCATTGCCCCCCTCCTGTCAAGACAAGGCTTCAGTCGCAACGCACGCTCGTGCGTGATCTCGTCTGAGAGAGGCAGCTGGCAACTGACCCTAAGGGTCAGAGACACGGCAGTGGGGCCGGATCTGTCTGAGTACACGGCAGTGGGGAGGCTGTGCAGTGAGGAGCACCGGCAACATTTCCGCAGCCCTCCAGTGAGTCTGCAGCTCTGCAGTGGAAGTGTAGTTCCGTAGCCCTGCAGTGGAAGTGTAGTTCCGCAGCCCTGCAGTGGAAGTGTGGTTCCGCAGCCCTGCAGTGGAAGTGTGGTTCCGCAGCCCTGCAGTGGAAGTGTAGTTCCGCAGCCCTGCAGTGGAAGTGTGGTTCCGCAGCCCTGCAGTGGAAGTGTGGTTCCGCAGCCCTGCAGTGGAAGTGAGTTCCGCAGCCCTGCAGTGGAAGTGTAGTTCCGCAGCCCTGCAGTGGAAGTGTGGTTCCGCAGCCCTGCAGTGGAAGTGTGGTTCCGCAGCCCTGCAGTGGAAGTGTGGTTCCGCAGCTCTGCAGTGGAAGTGTGGCTCAGCAGCTCTGCAGTGGAAGTATAGTTCCGCGACTGACTGATGCGCTCTTGATCATGGCGTTTTTCTTAGCATTGACGGTGATACCACCAATAAATATTCGGATTACATTTATTGTGAGAAGCTTGCTGCAAAATCTTTTTCTCTCCCACAATGCTGCTTTTTAGCTGAACTTTGCGGTTATGAAGGGATCGTTTGTAACTTGTGAGCGCACCCAACCGCAAAACAGTCGCTATGACATAAAAAAAGAGAAACGATCACAAACAAATGAAAAGTCCAGAGATAATGTCAGTTGACTTTCATTGGTCCTAAGGTAAAATAAGTGTTTTATGAGCCTAAAAGGCGACCATTTGGGGTGGATACGCAATACATCATAATTTGGCCAGGTCTGGCTACTGCTTAGCTCTCGCTTACGTAAGCAAAGCATGGCAACATCTACCTCGATCCAATTTTATTCCCTTCGCACCATGTTTCGCATTCAGGAGGCAGCTGAGCCACGCCTGCGTGCAGACCACAGACGCATGAGGTCACCAGCAGAGCCCTGTGCCAGAGATCAGACCAATTAAGCACACCATTAGCATCCGGCACCCGCCCCCTCTCATCGACCATTCTCTCTCTCTCCTGCCAGCCATGGATCCACGCACTGCGCAGAGATGGCCTGCGGCGCGCGGACGGGCCGGCCAGAAGTGTCATCCGGCACCCGCCCCCTCCCATCGGCCAAGCTCCTCTCCCTCCTGCCAGCCATGGATCCACGCGCTGAGCAGAGGTGGCCCGCGCCGCCCGGACGGGCAGGGCAGGAGTGTCATCCGGCGACACTCAGAGGCCGTAATGGAATCAGAACAAACCACTCGGCCATTCGTTCGGCCGCAGCGCGGAAATCCTCGAGCCAACGTGCTGGCGTAGGTAATGGGCGCGGCCCGAATTAGGCCGGCCGTATTGGGCGAAAGATCCCGAGTAACGACGGGGTTCGGTGCTGTAATGATGGGGTCTCCCAGGAAACTGATAAATTGAATTGTGGAGCGGAAGACGTGGTGATAAAAGGAATAATTGGCAACGACACAAAGGTGCGCGAGCGGCTCTGAAGACCGCTGGCCGGACTTAATGGCGCCCGGTCGCTCCGTCTCCGGCCGGGATGACCGCTCCGTGCGCCGATTGGGTCACTGAAGGTCCCATAGCCAGCTCATGGCACGGTCAGTTGGCCCGTCCGCCTCTGGCTGCGGACTGTGGATCTGTGACACGATCTCCACCGTGAAAACTGTAACCGTCAATCCTGTTGTCGCGTGACTTCTACTTCAAGATTTTCACGCCACATTACATGGCATGGCATACGTGCATGGGAATCACCACGGATTTTGAATAGCGGACTGGACGAGAGGATGTAGGTCTATTTGTTTGCCATGCAATGCTGTGAGTGTAGCGTTGGATTTCACGAAGTTTGAGGAAAGCACCCCCCCTTCCTTCCCCACCGTCGCGACTCTTATATGTGTGCGGTGCCCACATGACAAAACCTCGACTGCAAACAACTTAAACGTGGCATTACATGCACTGCGAAAACTTCCACAGATGTCACTTCGGCGCGGCCACATTTTTACCGCACGAACTTCCGAACTACACGACGAAACTGCTACTGAGCAGTTCTAGTCTGCATCTGTCATTTCAGTTGCAAAAACTTTCGGAATCACATATCGTCGAAACCAGACCCCGGCCGTGAAAAAGTCACGCGCGAAGCGCTTTGGTCACTTCTACCCCCAAAACGCTCTGGTCACGTCTGCATAGTTCCCATCACAAGAAGCTCTTCCCTGATCATCATCGATGACCAGCTTATAACAGGCTCTGCTTGTGCCACTGTCCTCACAGGGAACCCACGCAGGGAACAGGGAACACTCCACGGTGGAGACCCACGCAGAGTGACCCACACAGGGAACAGGGAACACTCCACGGTGGAGACCCACGCAGAGTGACCCACACAGGGAACAGGGAACACTCCACGGTGGAGACCCACGCAGAGTGACCCACACAGGGAACAGGGAACACTCCACGGTGGAGACCCACGCAGAGTGACCCACACAGGGAACAGGAAACACTCCATGGTGGAGGCTCATACAGGGAGACCCACACAGGGAACAGGAAACACTCCATGGTGGAGGCTCATACAGGGATACCCACACAGGGAACAAGGAACACTCCACGGTGGAGACCCACGCAGAGTGACCCACACAGGGAACAGGGAACACTCCACGGTGGAGACCCACGCAGAGTGACCCACACAGGGAACAGGAAACACTCCATGGTGGAGGCTCATACAGGGAGACCCACACAGGGAACAGGAAACACTCCATGGTGGAGGCTCATACAGGGAGACCCACACAGGGAACAGGAAACACTCCACGGTGGAGACCCACGCAGAGTGACCCACACAGGGAACAGGAAACACTCCATGGTGGAGGCTCATACAGGGAGACCCACACAGGGAACAGGAAACACTCTATGGTGGAGGCTCATACAGGGAGACCCACGCAGGGAACAGGGAACACTCCACGGTGGAGACCCACGCAGAGTGACCCACACAGGGAACAGGAAACACTCCATGGTGGAGGCTCATATAGGGAGACCCACACAGGGAACAGGAAACACTCCATGGTGGAGGCTCATACAGGGAGACCCACGCCGGGAACAAGGAACACTCCACGGTGAAGACTCACGCAGGGAAACCCATGCAAGGAACAGGGAACACTCCACGGTGGAGTCTCACGCAGGGAAACCCACTCAGGGAACAGGGAACACTTCACGGTGGAGACCCATGCAGAGAGACCCACGCAGGAAGACCCACGGAGGGAACAGGAAACACTCCACGGTGGAGACCCACGCAGGGAACAGAGAACACATCACGGTGGAGGCCCACGCAAGGAGGCCC